>CM036774.1:21366963-21704463 GCA_020796225.1 Arion vulgaris
ACTCTTCATGTTGTTATGGAATGATGTTATGATTTTCTTCTATCATTTATACGGATACCTGCCTGTATATCATTGCACAGCCAACTCTGATATTCTCTATGGTTATCGGATGCTACGATTAGTGATATCCAGCGTTTTGATATATAGGGCGTATCCGACTAATGACTGTAAAGGCGCAGGCGTCATGTGGCAATTGCAATAATAACCTCTTCTTGGAACGCTCCATATCCACCACTTGTTAAACCACTCTTTATGATCTGAGCCTAAGAGCTGCCCGAGTGGTTACCGGGGCCCAAATTTGGAGTGTAAAGAATAGAAGCACTGTTACCTGCCACGCATGTCGTAAGAGGCGACTAAGGAGGTTTGGCTGAAATCGGATGCACGTGTCCGCTAGGGAATGCTAACCGGAAACAATTGCTTGCAGAAAACGGATGCACCAGGCCGTAAGGCGCATAACATGGTGATACGACCCCTCACAATGAGGAATGGGATAGCGGATTCTACGGTCGCCAATCTGCCTCAGAGATTTAGCCGCGCAGTAATAACTCAGACCTACCATCACGAGGGTGGCCAAAATTACTGCGGGAAGAGGTCGGCACAAATGGGGAAGCAGAAATCATAGGAATTATATCCTACAGAACTGTCACCAGTATGCAGACTTGAGAAAAGAGGTGTTGATAATCTGAGGCAGACGGTTGCCTTTATTAGAGAATCCGAAATCTCAATCTAGTGAGAACGCAAAAGAAGAAGAAGAAACCACTCTTTATGATCTGAGCCTAAGAGTAATTGTACATTGTGCCAGTTATGCGCCTACAAGTAGGCAATCACACTTTTTAGTTACAAGGGTAGCTTTCCTAGTCCCCTACCTCAGTTGCCATTTACGACATGCCTTGTAGGTCACAGTGTTACTATTCTTGCCCCCTTGCGAGCGCCAGCAACACACGGCCGCAATAATATTAAAGTTGGTCCTCTGTGTGGAAAAAGTTATCGGTGCGTGGTTAAACAACAGGAGACCCTGATCATGTACTAAAGAATTAACTCTTTGCGGAGAATCCAAATTTCTGTTATATTATGGGATAAATTAAGTTTAAAATTAAGTAATATCAGTAGTATTAACATTTTGGGCAGGAAATATCGGTCTCAGTTCCATGGAGGAGATTGAGCGAGTTGCCCAGGATAGAGCGGTATGGAGAAATTACTTGTAGGCCCTATGTAACGTATAACGGTACGAGAGGAATTATTAATTAACATTTTGATCAATAAATAATCATGAACGCATAGAATTGAATAAAACTGCACAAAAAAACGTACAATGTTCTATAAAACATATACAAAAACCAACCCCCATTAAACAGGAATTTCCGATTTTCCATCAGAGCTAGTCGGCCTTATGTTCTCGGTGGCCACGTTTAACATTAAAGCGTCCGAGTCGTTATCGGGGCCCAAATTTGGGGTGTAAAGAATAGAACCACTGTTACCTGCCATGCATGTCGTAAGAGGCGACTAAGGAGGTTTGACTGAAATCGGATGCACGTGTCCTGAACGTGTAGAAGTCTACGCGTTTAGGGGCCTACCAAACCAATGTGCAACGTATACACGTTCTTGGCAAAGATCAAACATATCACAAAGAGTGATTAAAATTGTTGTAAAGAACGAACGTAAATAAGAAGAGTAACACTAAAGGGGGATCTCTGTGGCTAAGTGTCTCTGTGGCTAAGTGTCTATGTGGCTAAGTGTCTCTGTGGCTAAGTGTCTCTGTGGCTAAGTGTCTCTGTGGCTAAGTGTCTCTGTGGCTAAGTGTCTCTGTGGCTAAGTGTCTCTGTGGCTAAGTGATTACGCCTTGGAATTGCATTCCTAATATCGTTGGTTTAAATCCGAACCGCGACGTTGTGTTCACTAGTGCATTTTCCCCCAGATACCTTTAGATTGTTGCCGGAGCTACGGAGTTCGTGCTATGTGCAATACTCTCGGCAGGTGGCGTGCAATTTCTTAGGAGATGGACTGAGCCATATGGGGTAAAACCTTAAAAGGTGAATAGGACTAGGCTTCATATTCCTGTGGCTAGAATTACTCCACTGAGTTTGCAATGAGTCTATCCTTCAAATTTATACTAAGGTATCTTCTTTTTAAATTAGAGAACAGACAGGATCAAAGGTCACCTAGGCTATTAGATAGGTGACCAGCGTGTTAGTTCCCTGTTGTGACTTTAGTTTTCACCGCAGTTAAAAGCGGAAGTGGGAGGAGTTCAGAGTTCTTAAAGAAGGCTGGTCTCTGGATGGGTGTGTTGACCTCATCAACCCCAAAATATGGCCGTTGGCACATTGTCACAATATTTACGTTTTGTGCACATTTTGCCCTATTCCCGAACGACACATTTACTTTACAACAATATTATTCCGATAGTGACTCCGTCTATTAACCCCGACGTTCTGAGTTCGAATCACGCTGCGGAGAATTTGGTTGCAAATTGTGTCGCGTGGATTTTTTACAAAGGACGATGGCACCACCCGTTCAGAAAGCAATGGCAAACTACTAAAAGTAATAATGCCTAGAAAAATCACAAACAGCGTTAAAAGCTGGGGTCGATTCGCAAAGTCCTGAAAGGATATGCAATTAACTTTTAACTTAAAAGTGGATACAAAGCAAAAGGCCTTTCATGCAAAAGGTGGACCTCAGAGATAACAGAAGCGACGAGAGGCACTGTTTATGAAGCGCACACAAAAGCCCGTTCTATAAATCTCTTCTTTCCCTGAATCTCTCTCTCTTTCTCTCTCTCTCGCGATCGTTCTTAGACTGCTTTTATCATTCGATTGTGATATATAAGCAGCCAAACATCAAGAACGGATGTACGTGCACAGCCTTCAGACCTGTTGGAGCTTAGGTGCTTATCCTTCTGCGCCTTGTTCGATTTCAACCAGCGTTTACTGGGTTCGCTCTTCGTTAGCCTTTTGCTGTCCCCAGCCAAAACCCACAAGGCAGCAGGCTGCTATTTTCTTTCAGGGCAGCGACCCGTAGACGACCTGCCCTCCCGGGCTGATGAGCGTCATCTGCCCAGCACCTTGAATCTGTGAGGCAAATCAGGACTGAAGAAAAGAAAGAAAGAAGGTACATATAGAGTCTCGCTCCAGATGTCTCCTTTTTCGACCTGACGCTGAAAGACAAAACATGATTAGAGAATAGATAGGTATATTATGAGCTGCTGAGAAAACAGACATGACATTCATTACGTTTTGAGAGAGTCTTTCCGAATAGAGGTGTTTCAGGGTTGTGAATCACAGTCAGTCATTCACCTAACCAGATTGAGAGAGTCTTTCCGAACAGAGGAGTTTCAGGGTTGTGAATCCCAGTCAGTCATTCACCTAATCAGATTGAGAGGTCTTTCCGAACAGAGGGTTTCAGGGTTGTGAATCCTAGTCGGTCATTCACCTAACCAGATTGGGAGCTTCCGAACAGAGGAGTTTCAAGGTTGTGAATCCCGTTCCTGTCATTCATCGTCAGATTAGAGAGTCTTGAAAGAGGAGTTTCAAGCTTGTCAATCCTAGTCGTCTTACCTCAACCAGATTGAGAGTTCTTTCCAGAACAGAGAGTTTAAATGGTCGTAATCACCAGTAGGCATTCACCTAGCCAGATTGAGAGAGTCTTTCCGAACAGAAGAGTTTCAGGGTTGTGAATCCCAGTCGATCATTCACCTAGCCAGATTGAGAGAATCTTTCCGAACAGAGGAGTTTCAGGGTTGTGAATCCTAGTCGCTGATCAGATTGAGAGATGGCGTCTATTAGAACCGAAAAAATGGCATTCAAATATGCAAACGATTGATTAATGAACATCAAAATGGCTTGTTGACGCTTGACGCGCGAATGTACTTCCTTTAACATCATGACCCCGGTGCCCAGCGTGTTCAGGGTTGGGACTAGGACTAGTCCTCTGTAAGTCAGTTCAACTCTGCGACTGGCAGAAGCTTCCGGGTTCCAGATTTCGGGTTGTCGCACCGAACCGAAGTTCATGTCCATGACACGAGCAGAAGAGCTTTCAGCACAAGGCTTTCGGATCGGAAAACCCCAAAACCATCCATGCACAGTTCAGTCTTACGCAAGGATGAGAGAGAGCGAGAAGAGGAGTAGGGGGAGAGGAAGAGAGGATAGAGACGGAAAGAGATGGAATTGTCATTATGTCGTAGGTTACAACCGATCCGGTACTAAACAAGGGTGAATCCGGACAACCTACATCAAGATGACTCGCAGAATTGCGAAAAACTATATTCTGGTTAACGACAAGAAGGCTTTCAGCAACGCGTTGCGGACGTAGGATCACAGCCAGGCGTGAACGCCCTGGTCACGCATGCACCAGATCCTTCTCCAGCCGTCTACTTGTCGACAAACGCAGATAGAAGGGATTGAGGGAGAGAGTGAGATCGAGAATGCGAAACTTTCATTAAACAAAACAGGAAGTATCATTTATCCATCCTCGATGAAAATTTGGTATCATTCACCTGTGATAGACAACATCAGGTTAAACAGTTATATGGAACCAGTGGCGGCTCGTCATTATGGGCCTGTTGGGCCGGGCCCCATCAAAAATAATGTGTAACGTGTATTTATTATTTTATAAATTAAAATATAACCTAATCCAAAACCATGATTTCAACGAAAATCTGTGTCTGGCCCTACCAACAAAAATTATCACGAGCCGCCACTGATGAGAACTATCATGACCTCTGAGGTCGACAAGGCCCGCCTGAAATGTCGAAGGACACCAGTCAAATGGTAAAGCAGGCTTTCAATCAAAAATCGGTCAGAAGCGCCATACTAGTCGTCATGGCTAACAAACGAATTCACAGCTGGCAAATGAAAAAAAAAGTACTATCATCATAACACTCCGAACTTGTCCATAGATACTCCGATCTTTAGCTCAACAAATCCAGAAGGATGATGTGATTGTCATATGTGATCCAGCATTGTTTTATCGTCCGTCTCCATTTGTGCTAGGAATTCGATCTCACCTCCATTGAGATCAGCGATCTATGGAAAAATATTCCGATTGCTCCACCGGGAAGACCTAATCATTGGAGCGAGAGGTGAATATCATATCTTCACACCACAGAGACAAAATAAATTGTTTGATATGACTATCATCATTGCACTTCGGTGAGTAACCATGTGCGCTTCGATCTCTTTCTTACACAGGAAGATCTCAGCAGCGGTGCACGAACTCCGTAGCACCGGCGAGGGTCCCGATGTAATTTTGAAGATGGTGAAGATATTTTTATAGAAATTTTATTTTTAATCATTATAATAAATATGCCCTGAACATCGGCTTTCCAGCCTGCTCTTCTCGATTTTGAACTGCCTGGGTTTTACGTGCTCAAATTGAACACGTGATCTACGTTTTATCGTCCGTCTCCGATATGACTAGGAACTCGATCTCACCTACACTGAGATTGGGGAAAAGTATCTAGATGGTTTCACGAGGGAACGAACCTGGTACCTTTGACATGAAAGACGAGTACCTAACCTCTACACCACAGAGATGTTTGTTGTTTGTTTGTTTGTTTGTTTGGAAGGTTTTTTTGTAGGTTTGTTTGTTTGTTTGGTAAGGTTTGTTTGTTTGTTTGTTTGTTTGTTTGGTAAGGTTTGTTTGTTTGTAAGGTTTGTTTGTTGTTGTTTGGTAAGGTTTGTTTGTTTGTGTAGGTTTGTTTGTTTGTTTGGTAAGGTTTGTGTTGTTTGGTAAGGTTTGTTTGTTTGTTTGGTAAGGTTTGTTTGTTTTTTTGGTAAGGTTTGTTTGTTTGTTTGGTAAGGTTTGTTTGTTTGGTAAGGTTTGTTTGTTTGTTTGGTAAGGTTTGTTTGTTTGTTTGGTAAGGTTTGTTTGTTTGTTTGGTAAGGTTTGTTTGTTTGTTGAAGGTTTGTTTGTTTGTTTGGTAAGGTTGTTTGTTTGTTTGGTAAGGTTTGTTTGTTTGTTTGGTAAGGTTTGTTTGTTTGTTTTGTAAGGTTTGTTTGATTTGTTTGGTTTATAGGTTTGTTTGTTTGTGTAGGTTTGTTTGTGTTTGTTTGGTGGAAGGTTGTTTGTTGTTGTTGGTTTGTTTGTTTGTTTGGGTTTGTTGTTTTGTTTGTTGGTTTTGTTTTTTTTGTTTTTTGTTTGTTGAGGTTGTTTGTTTTAGGTTTGTTTGTTGTTTGTAGGTTTGTTTGTTTGGTGCTCTATGCGACAATGTTGTTTGTTTGAGTTGTTTGTTTGTTTGTAGTTGTTTGTTGTTTGAAGTTTGTTTTGTAGGTTTGTTGTTTGTTAGATTACTCTACAGCGCAGCAGGATGTTGTTTGTGAGGGATTGCTCTATTGGCCGACGACGTCAGGAGACTCAGGAGTCAAATAAATCCAACGCCCAAAAAGTGACCAACGCGATACTGCCAACTACTTTACATAATAAATCAACTGGACGGTTGACCATACCGTGAAACAGCTCAAACAATGGCATTTCAGTAGCTCTTGGCGTCTGCCACGGTGTCTGGTTGACTTTGGGGGCTGGAATGAAAGAATTCAAATACTTGGAAGCATATCACAGAAGACGGAAACTGGATGAGAGAAAGAGGCTAGAGTGCAAAGCAAATGCTGTAACCTACCAGCTAGCCCCATTGTAAGCACCAAAGACTGTCATGAGGCAGCTAAGCAACAAAAATGAATCAACAGATTAATGTATACCGCTTGTGTTACGCCGCAGGAGCCATAACATGCGACTTAAGGCAATCAGGGGCACGTGCACAAAAAAATACATGTAACATGAAATGCGTTGTCGAGAAAGTTACCAGAAACACAAGAAAAGACAGATCACGCAACATCGGAGCACTGACAGCGTCTGGCACAATACGTGCTTGAGATTACTAGAGTAACAAGAGGCGATATGAAGTGGTTTGGCCACGAATAAGAATACATCAACTCCACAGCTATCTAGAGTCTTCTACAGACAGCATACCATAGGAAAAAGCAGAGCAGCCAGAAATCGATGTTGTGGCCGTAGGCAGAATCCTGTAAAGCAATCAGATAGGCCAGATCACACAAGTGCCAGAACAGAGCAGTCGAAGAACAGAAAAGTACGAATTCTGGCTATCAAGTAGCGTGTACGACTAAAGAAGAAGAAGAAGATCTGAGCATTCACGTTGTACTAGTTATGCGTCTACAAGTAGGTCAGCAGATACGATTTCTGCTATGCTTTTTATTTACTAGGGCAGATTCCCTAGGTCCTACATCAGTCGCCTCTTACAACATGCCTTATAGGTCGCAGTGGTACTATTCTTTGCTTCCTTGCAGTCCGGCTCCAACCCGTCGAAGTTTATACAAGAGACAAGGTTGAATATATAGACAATATTTCAAGCGAACGAAAGGTAGGAAGGAAGGAAGGATAAAAAGGAAAGAAGGAAGAAAAGAAGAAAGGAAGAAAGAAAGCAGGAAAGAAGACAAAATAAGTAAAGAAGAAGGAAGGAAGAAGTAATGAAATTTTTTTCTTCGATCCAGAAACACTTGAGCTTTCAGCTCTTCGGCTCGGCACCATGGACATCGTAACCCTTCGATTCGGTGCCACGAACACCGTAAATCTGGAGAACCTCTGGCTTTTTTGTCAGCCAGCGGAATTGAACAGCACTCACAGAGGCTTGTCACCCGTCGTCCAACGTGCTACGAACACGCTGGGCAGGCGGGCGAAAAAAATAATGAAATAAGAAAGGAAGAAAATAAGGAATGAAGGAAGGAAGAAGGAAGAATAAAAAGAATGAAGGAAGGAAGGAGGGAAGAATGAAAGAAGAAAATAGACGAGGAAGGAATGAAGGAAAGAAAGGAGGAAGGAAGAAAAATAATGAAGGAAGGAAGAAAATAAGGAATGAAGAAGAGGAAGGAGGAATGAAGGAAGGAAGGAATTAAGGAAGGAAGGAATGATTAACAAATATGTGTTGTCCTCATAGCATATTTAAATAAACACATGCAACTTAATTTTATTTTATATATATGAGAATGACAGAAAGTATTAGCATATGGTTGTCATGTCCAGTCATCCTGATGATGTCTCTGGACACTTTTAGACAGAAAAACTTCCAGTCGATGCCTATTTTGTCTTTGTATGACATTCTGTCTCGATACTGTCTGCAGAGAAGGATAGACCATCACGCCTGGCCTCCCTCGTGAATCTCCCCTGACGAACTGTCCACCCTCACGTTTTGTTACAGCGGCCAACAATTCAGATAAATATAAAGAACTCGCGTACTCGAATCAGGCAGATGTCGCTGTTGTCGGCCGTGAATAGTTCCCTAGTGGACAGGTAGACTGCTGGTGGCTGTGCTATCATTGTCCAAGATGGTAATGAGAGAACGATAAGGACGCCGCTCTGAGAGTTGCTGGTGTTGTGACAGTGGTGTTGGTGGTTGTAGCTACTTGGGCGGGGGTTAGTGGTAGCGTCCACGTGTCTAACAACACAACGCTAAATGTAATTTGGTCTTCTATTCTTCATTTTTGTCTTCTCACTTCTTTTTAATTTTTTCTTTGTGTGTAAGCGTGCGCGTGTGTATGTTTGCGTGAGCATCATATACACACATTTTATTGTTGTTGTCTTGATGTTTTCCTCTCTTGAAGTTAGGTGCTCGTCTTTCGTGTCAAAGGTACCAGGTTCGTTTCCTCGTTTAGCCATCTGGATATTTTTCCAGAGATCCCTGATCTCAGTGTAGGTGAAATCAAGTTTCAAGTCCTATCGGAGATGGAAGATTCTTCTTCTTCGAACGATCCATATCGACTACTTGTCAACCACTCTGGGTGATTTGTATGTGATCTGAGCCTAAGAGCAATTAACGTTGTGATAGTTATGCGCCTACAAGTAAGCCAGCACATCCGATTTCTGCTATACTTTTTATTTACTAAGGTAACTTCCATATGCCACTGCCTCTTAGACAGACTTTGTAGGTCACAGTGTTACTATTCTGTACTCTCCTTGCGAGCCAGCAACTCGTGGGCGTCATGTTGATCAAATCTCTAGATTCCCTTCCCAGACTACTGTAGTTCTTGGACAGCAAGTTGGTTTTATGTTTTATTTCCTCGATTCTTCTTCTTCTGCGTTCACCCTCTATGAATTCAGGCGTAGCCATGGCACCTAGTGTGGCACTTCTCACTGATTTTTGCGTGGAAGCCTGCTTACCATTTTATTGGTTACCTCGCCATACAGGCGGATCTTCTCCAACTTCAGAGGTATTTCCTCGATGAACATGTCCTTTTTTTAAAATAGATAAGATGTTCTTGATAAAGGTCTTGAGACGGGTCAAACCATGAATATCGCTGGCTGAAATCGGACACATCGCCGAAGGATAAGCGCCAAAGCTCCAAATGGTGCTGAAGATGTGACGAAACATCCGTTCTTGGTATGAAAATCGTGGCATATCCCAAAGGACGTAGCCATCAGCCACAGTAAACGAGTCGTTGATTTTCTTGGTATAGGCTGTTTATATATCACGATAAGAATGATCAAAATGGCAGAAAAGAACGATCGAGAAGAAGAAGAAACCATTAATCTATAACTAAAAAATCAGACGAACAAAGTGAAAGTTTCCAGGAAATGTTACTTAGTTTCGGCCGGATATCCTGCCTCTTACATTCACACTACGCATGTCTCAATTGCTATCAATAATTGATCTTAGTTTTGATCGTCTGCTCACCAAATCTAACCTTCAATAAGAAGTTAATCCCTTTAGAAGTTTAATTCAATCCCTTTTATGATGGATTACCAGAAGTCGGATCAGCTTTCTTTAATCTGATAACGTCATCGCGTGCTAGGAGTAAGTCAGTGATTCCCTTTCGGATCTCACGAAACCGTGTCTTTTTTATTTCCTATTTTCTTTCCACAAGTGGGTGATGAATGGTTGTCCACTCTTACCGTTAAGCGTAGGGGTGAGAGGTTTATTTTCCGTTTCAGTGCCAGATGAGTCGCCCTTGTTGTGTTATATCTGTGTATAATTAGTGGGGCCTTGATATTGTATATCTATCCGTTTCTTGTTCTTCCCTTAGCTCTAGTACCTGATCTCTTTTTATTGTATGCTGTTATTGGTGGTTGGTTGTATTCCATTCTCACTAAATGTTTGAGCCACTGTATTTGTTGTCTTTCAATGTATTCGGTGCATGAAATTATGCCCACTCTGCTTTGATTTCCTCGTTTCGTAGTCTATCTTTCCTGGTGACCCTCGTCGCTTTCTTCAATCATTTCACATGTGGTGCGCTTTCTGAGCTTTGTTGCTGTCAGAGACCACGTTTGGCACTGGTAACAAAGTGTTGGTAGCAAAAGAGACCCACATTTCTAACCTTTGTCATATATTCCCCACCTGTGATAGGGGATTGTGTTCAAGAATTGAACCTTACAGCCATCTCCGCACACACCAGGGAGATGCAGCAGCACACGTTTGAAGTTGTTGTCATCATGGCTTGTGATGGCCGGCTATTATAAGCAGTGTCACATAACTTTCAACTTAAGAACAAGCGGTTTTTTTTATAGCTATATCAGAGCGTTAGACCAACACACATGACCAATAAGAATTAACTCCCTTTGAAGAATCTAAGTTAACATTGTGTAGCGTATCACAGGTGGTGTCTGTGGCTTAGGGGTTAGTGACTCGGTCTATTAACCCCGACGTACTGAGTTCGAATCACGCTGCGGACAATTTGGTTGCAAACTGTTTCGCGTGGATTTTTATAAAAGGACGATGACACCACCCGTTCAGAAAGCAATGGCAACTACTGAACGTAAAATGCTAAACTGCTAGAACGTAATAATGCCTAGAAAATGACAAAACAGCGTTAAAAAGCTGGGGTTGATTCGCAAAGTCATGTAAAGGATGCAATTACCTTTTAACTAGTGTATCACAAACCCAAGTGTACCAGGTTCAAACCCCACGGTGGGCAAGTTTGGAAGCAAATTAGTTTCCGTGGGATTTTTATAAAAATGTAAAAATATACCACACCCTTTCAGAAAGCAATAGCAAACTACTGAACGTATAAGTGGTGCCTAAAAAATCAACGACTCGTTTACTGTGGTTGATGGCTACGTCCTGTAAAGGATATGCCCCGATTTTCATTTCAGTGTGACATTATCCAGCGTTGTTTTTCCACTGTCTCAGTACAACTAAGTTTAGAACATTTCGTGGAGAGCTAGTGGTTCAAATTAAAACGCTGTCTGATGGCAGGAATGGTGCGTAAGTCTGCAGTTCAGGCAAGGGGTACCGTGCTGTCTGCATGGCGCAATGTGCTGAAGTTGAGTTCTAGGAATGGTACCGTAAGCTGTGCATGGCTGGCAATGGGTGCTGTAAGTCTGCAGTTCTAGAATGTCTAAGCGTCTGCATGCTGCAAGGGGCTGTAAGTCTGCAGTTCTGGCAATGGGTACCGAAACTGTTGCACTGGGCAATGGTGTATAGAAGTTTGTGGTTCGGATCCTTTGTTTGGTAAATTGTTTTTTCTGGAGGCCCTTCATACTTGTGTATTGTCTATTTGTGGACGTTCGCGTGCCCAGCGTGTTCGTAGCGCGGTGGACTGTGGGTGACTAGCCCTCTGTGTGTACGGGTTCAATTCCGTGGGCAGGCAGAAAAAGCCACAGATTCCCCAGATTCACGGTGTTCGTGGCACCGAACCGAAGGGTTACGATGTCCATGGCACCGAGCCGAAGAGCTGAAAAGCTCAAGTGCTTCTGGATCAGAAAAAAAAATCGTTAGTGAGCTCGACCACAAAAAAGTGTACCTAGTTCAAACTCCACGGAAAACAGTTTGGCAAATTTGCTCACTTGGATTTTTAGAACGGATTATTTTTTCCACGCTCCATATCGACCACTTGTTAACCACTATTTGTAATTTGTTGGTCTTGTAGGTATGTATCTTGTAGGTCACTGTGTTACTATTCTTTGCTCCCCTTGCAAGCCCGGGAAACACAGGGTGAGCTGAGAAGCAACATGTAGTCACACCCAGTCGACCTAAAAACTAATCTTTTGGGGAAACCTGACATACCTGAAGGTGACTGTCAAGTTTATGGTCAAGTCTATGGTAAACTAAGCAATTGACTTGAGATCGCTGAAGGAGATGCAGACAAGATATCGTTGAATATATAGACAGCATTTCAAGCGAACGCCCGGGTGGTTACCGGGTGCCCAAATTTGAGGTGTAAAAATAGAACCACTGTTACCTGTCACGCATGTCGTAAGAGGCGACTAAGAAGTTTGGCTGAAATCGGATGCACATGTCCTAAACGTGTAGAAGTCTATGCGTTTTGGGGCCTACCAAACCAATGTGCAACGTATACACGTTCTTGGCAAAGATCAAACATATCATAAAGAGTGAGTAAAATTGGTCGTAAAGAATGAGCGCAAAGAAGAAGAAGATTTCAAGCGAACAAAAGAAAGCAGAAAGGAACACAAAAGAAACATTTTGTCTGGAGGACATTCCTCTAAGAATGACACAAACGAATCCATTATTATTACAATAGTCGCATCTAATATCCTACCTCCCTATAGAAATCCAAATAGTGTCTAGCTGACTTTGAATTTCCCGAGTCTAGTGACGGAATAAAAGCAGAGCTTGATAATATCACACGAAACTATCCACTGGTCAGCAGCTCGATTGTATAGAGTGCTAGTAACTACAAGATTAATTAATTTAAAGATTCCCTTCGATTAGAAGATCAGAAACGCCACTGTTTCCTGCTATCAAACAGCTAATCTTGGAATTACTCCGTACATGAGATGGCGTTAACAGATCCATCGGAGCTGATCGTGCATCGGGTGTCGGTCACAAAAGAGACAGAATTAAACTTCCTAATATTATTGAAGGATGGATCCGGCGAGAAGACGATCAGAATTGATATAGTTATTGATGGAGATTGTGACATGCGCAGAGTGAATGTAAGTGGCTTTTCCGGTAGAAAAAAAGCGAAAGAATCATTTCCGGAAGACTTTCACTTTGAGCGTCGGCTTATTGACTTACAAATAAATGTGTTGAACCACAGCCAACTCTAAATTGGTTATCGGACGCTACGATTTAACCAGATCTGATACAACAACTGTGAGCATATTTATTTTACTTATTCCTCTCCGCTCCTCGTGGAGCATAGGGACTCAACAGTTGCTTGCCACTTTTCCCGGTCTCTGGCTGTTTTCTCTATGGTTTCCCAGGATAGTCGAGCACTCTTCAGTTCCTCAAGAAGACTTTCTCTCCAGGTCTGTTTAGGCACCCTCTTTTCCGTTTTCCTTGCGGGTTCCACTCAAGTGCTTGTCTAATGACACTCGGCTGTGTCTTCCGTAGAGTATGCCCTACACATCGCAATTTTCTCCTATTAGCCTGTGTCATAATAGGATCTTGTTCTTATCCACAAGTCTATGTTTTGCATAATCTCTGCTTTCCATACCTTCTCAGTTCTGAGAATCCATACCTAAACTATCCTCGTTAAATCAAGACGGTTTGAATCTTATTTGTATTTAACTTGGTAACTCGTCACGTTTCCGAGCCATACAGCAGCACAGATTAGCGCTGAGCCCATATGGACACATTGAACTTTCATGTACTTTGTCATTGATCCTCTTTGAGCAGGTGGCTTCACCTCACGGCATTGTATACCTTCCTCGCCCGTGTATTGCCGAGATTCGCAAGGGGAGCAAAGAATAGTAACACTGCAACATGCAAGGTATGGGCGTAAGATGTGACTGAGGTAGGGACAAGATACCTTAGTAAATAACAAGTATAATAACCCGAGTGGTTACCGGGGCCCAAATTTGGGGTGTAAAGAATAGAACCACTGTTACCTGCCACGCATGTCGTAAGAGGCGACTAAGGAGGTTGGGTTTAAATCGGATGCCATGTCCTAAACGTGTAGAAGTCTATGCGTTTAGGGTCCTACCAAACCAATGTGCAACGTATACAAGTTCTTGGCAAGATCAAACATATCACAAAGTGTGATTAAAATTAGTTGTAAAGAACGAACGTAAAGAAGAAGAAGAAGAAAAAGCATCTCATAAATCGAATGTACTGGAGGAAAAATTGGCGATGGGTTGGGCATACCCTGCGAAATAGACATCGAGTGTCACTAGACAAGAAATTAAGTGGAACCCGCGGAGAAACGAAAAATGGGACGTCATAAACATACTTTTTTCTTTTTCGATCCAGAAACACTTCAGCTTTCAGCTCTTCGGCTCGGTGCCATGGACATCATAACCCTTCGGTTCGGTGCCACGAACACCGTAAATCTGGAGAACTTGTGGCTTTTCTGCCAGTCCGCGGAATTGAACCCGCACTCACAGAGAACTTGTCACCCTCAGTCCCACGCACTACGAACACGCTGGACAGGCGGGCCATAAACAGACTTGAAGACGGTATCGTCTTGATGAACTGAAGGACGCTGGACAGACGGGCCATAAACAGACTTGAAGACGGTGTCGTCTTGAGAAACTAAAGGACGCTGGACTATCGTGGAAAGCTGTATAATAAAAAGGTTTCCAGAGACCAGAAAAAGTGGAAGACAATCTTTGAAGCCTTATGCCCCAAGAAAAATGTAGAGAAATAATTAATGATAAACAAAAGAAGAATGCCCGAGTGGTTACCTGGGACCAAATTAGGGATGTTTTTTTTTGTGTTTTTTCTTCTTCTTCTTCTTTGCGTTCGTTCTTTACGACCAATTGTAATCACTCTTTGTGATATGTTTGATCTTTGCCAAGAACGTGTATACGTTGCACATTGGTTTGGTAGGCCCCTAAACGCATAGATTTCTACAAGTTTAGGACATGTGCATCCGATTTCAGCCAAACCTTCTTGTATATATTTCACAAATGTGTATATATTTCACGTCAGCAAACTATGGCCGGCCATATCCGTTTTGGTCGTTGATTCAGTGTTTTTCCGATCCAGAAGCACTTGAGCTGAAAGCTCTTCGGCTCAGTGTCATGGACATCGTAACTCTTCGGCTCGGTGCCACGAACACCGTAAATCTGGGGAACCTGTAGTTTTCTGCCAGTCCGCGGAATTGAACCCGCACTTATGGGGTGTTGGGTGAGAAGTAGGGGTTAGTACCTCACGGAAAATGACAGCCGTATCCTGGTTGTGTCCACGGATAGTCATGATCCTATTTGGTCCCCACTTCTCACCTAGCTCATGTTTGGCTCCACGTGCCACACCCCGGGCAACAGTCTCGGCTGACTGGCTAAACAACATGAGTGGGCAGGAGTAATCCTGCTTAACCCTCCCACGTCCCCCCCATTTTCCCCTCCCCCATTTCCCCTTACGTCCCTTTCCCACTTCCTTCCCAGTTGCGACAAGAGATGATAAGACACTGACATTGCACTGAGCCAGATAGGGTCACACTGCTTGCGGGAACCCATGGTGAAGACGGACTCTGTGTGTTGGAAGGGAATAGCTGGATGGGTGGAGATGCAAAACACCATGCACATGAGTGACACGGCCATAGTGATACCCAGAACAAGCTAGTGATGGCCTGACGCATGGTGCACCTGACTAGCGGGGTTGCAGCGTGAAAGTCCCCATCGTCAGTGACACCTGATACCACATGTCTGCCCGAAACTACCAGGGGCCCCAGATCAAGTTAGAGATCTATGTCTGACAACCTCTTTGGGATGAAATTGTCGCAACAAAACTCCAGACATAATGCCAACCCGCACTTACAGAGGACTAGTCACCCGTAGTCCAACGCGCTACGAACACGCTGGGCATGCGGGCAAATTAGGGATGTAAAGAATAGTACCACTGTTACCTGCCACGCATGACGTAAGAGGCTAGGAAGGAGGTTGAGTGTAGGGCTAGCTACCACACACCGTATAAAAATACTTGATAACTACAGAAACTACAACAAGACAGTTATAGCTCACCACCCAAGGAAGAAGAAGGAGAGAGACAGAATGCAAAAAAAATTCATAGATCACCACCCAAGGAAGAAGAAGGAGGGAGACAGAATGCAAGAAAATTCATAGCTTGCCACCCAAGGAAGAAGAAGGAACCCGCAAGGAGAGAGACAGAATGCAAGAAAGTTGGGAGAGAGGAGAGATCTGGAAAAGATGGCCTTGGATAAGCGAGCATGCGAGGCCTTGGTTGCGGACTATGCCTCCATAGAGGTGAAGGCTGAAGAAGAAGACGAATTACTCTGAAGGCGGGGGACTGCCTAGAGTAGTTGATAGTAGCTCGGCCTGCTAGCTGTGAGACCCCTCATAGCTCGGGTTCGAACCCACTATCCGTCATTTGTTCGAGTCCCTGGTCTTACTCAGGATGATAACGTGAGTACCTCTGAAGTCGGAGAAAATCTGCCTGTATGGCGAGGGAATTCTAATTACGAGTACATTGAGCACACGGCTGCCAGTGTAAAGTAATTTACAATGTGCACGCTGCTGCCATTGTAAGAAATTGGGAAAAAACGGATTTTCACGCAAAAATCAGTTTCAGAGATGAAACTTCGTCTGAGTTGAAAGCGGACGAAAAAACAAACAACTCTGAAGGCACACATATATGGCGGAGAACACTGATAATAAGGAAAGCAGGCTTCCACGCAAAAATCTGCCAGAAACGCCACACCAGGCGCACTAACTACGCCTAAATTCGTAGTGAGCGAACACAAGAAGATGAATAAGAAGTTTATGTTACCTCTGAGTTCGGAGAAGGTCTGTCTACATGGCGAGAGACATCAATAAAACGGTAAGCAGGCTTTCACGCAAAAATCAGACAAAAGCGCCATACCAGGTGCCATGGATACGCCTGAACATTTAGCGTGCGAACGCAGAAGAAGTATGTTCTGAATAATTCTTCACTTCGATAATTAAAATTTAATTAACAATCGTAGAAACTACAAACTCGGTGATATCGCCAGTTTCCCATGAGAAAACCTGAGGGTCTGACACATGAACGATATGTCACTCGACATGGTGGAACAATGGTATAATTTATCTCAACATGGCTCAGCTAATTTTTGAGGCAGTCGTTTGGGTAATAAAATAGTTGACTACAACGAAATAGGGTTATAAAAATCAAGTCTTGTGTGAATGATTCTGCCGTTTATTCTCCGCTTGCCACTTCAAGCTATTGTATCACAGCGTCCCACTGTTTTTATCAATTATCTAGTCGATGCGTGTTTGAAGCACCGTAAGTTTCGATCAGGTCTCGAAAGAACACGCCACAATGATGTGCGAAGTTGGAGTTATGAATATTAATTCCAGAATAATTTTTGATATTCTTCTTTCATCATTATACTTCTCCGATTAATTTATGTAGTTCTTCTTCGACAATTCATTAGTTCTTTGATCAATATTTTTTGATCAATTCATATTGTCTCACAATTCATAGCTGTTCTCATCGCATTCAGTTCAGTTCTTCCGATGATCTGGTTCGTTCTTCTCGATCGATATAGGTCTTCTTCGATCGAATTATCTCGTTTCTTCCGACCGCATGCCGTTCTTCTCGATCAAAGCTCAGTTCTTTCGATCATTATATGCTGTCTCTCGATCGCTCATTTCAGTTCTTTCGACAATTCTATGTTCAGTTCTTCTTTCGATCAATATATGCTCATTCTTCTCGATCCTTCATTTCATTTTCTCATCACATGTTCGTTCTTCCGATCTGCGATGTTCAGTTCTTGCTTGCGATCGAATTTTGGTTCATTCACATTCCTGATCGCATTCGATAGTTCGTCTCTTCGAAGCATTCAATTTTAGCTCTCCAGAATGAATTTTAGTCAGATCGTTCTTCCGATGTATTAATATGTTCAGTTCTTCTTCCGATCAATTCATATGTTCAGTTCTTCTTTCCGATCCATTCATAGTTCAGTTCTTCTTTCCGATCGAATTCATATGCTCAGTTCTTCTTTCCGACCGAATTCATATGCTCAGTTCTTCCTTCCTTACGTTCGTTTGAAATATTGTCTATATAGACCTACCCGTGTGTTGCCGGAGCAAAGAATAGTAATACTGTGACCTACCAGCCATGTCGCAAGAGGAGACTGAAGTACAGGGTTTAGGGAAGCTATCCTAGTAAAGAAAAAGTGTTGCAGAAATAGAATGTGCTTGCCTACTCGTAGGCACATAACTGGCACAACGTACAATCGCTCTTGGCTCAGATCACATACAAATCACAAAGAGTGGCCGATACGAAATGTTCGAAGAAGTTTAACCAGCGAACCACAGGAACCATCAGTATGCATACTCTTGGATATCTGTTGTGGGAGACACCTATCTGTCTGCCGAAAGTACTGGGACGTCAGTTAAGTAACCAATTACTAACATATACATATATACACACCCGTCCACCTACTCACCTACACACATACATACATACATACATACATACATACATCATACATACATACATACATACATATGACAACATAATAATCCCATACATAATAGGTTTCCTCAGTGATTACGGCCCAAATTTGGGTGTAAAGAATAGAATCACGTTACCTGCTACGCATGTCGTAGAGGCGACAAAGGAGGTTTGGCTGAATCGATGCACATGTCCTAAACGTGAAGTCTATTTTGGGGTAAAACCAATGACAAGATACACTGTTCTTAGCAAGATCAAACATACCCAAAAGAGTGATTAATTGGTCGAAGAACGTTTGGAAGAAGATATACGGTTTGCAAAAATTTCTCACAACTGCTCACCGACAATCGTAATCATCCTCCCTCGATCGTTCTAGGTCTGTTTTAATCATTCTCATTGTGATATATAAAAGCATATCAGAACGTGATTATGAACCAGCTTCAGACCTATTGAGCTCAGTTGTATCCTCGTGGGTGTTGTTCAGCCAGCTTTCATTTACAGTGAGCTTTCCCTAGGTTCGATCAGCTTGCAATTTGGCTTTCGGATCTACCGAGACAGTGAGTTAGCTATTTATGCCGTTCTGACTGAAAATTGTCTCAGGGCTTGTGTATCCTCTAGGCGTCTTACTCGTATAAACACCTTAAATGCCTGCCATGTTCGACTGAACTTCCTGTCTGATCCATTGTCGGCCTTGCTCACATTTGAGTTTGGGCCGAAAAGGAACATATCTCAGCCTTTCTGACCATTGGTACGTGGCAATTCTGCAATTAACTCACTTTGGCATGGGGCCGGTACGACAATGTGAGGTCGATTCTTTGGATATCTATCGTAATGAGGATTTTGCGCTCGCCGCCATCACCTGCCCCAGTTATTCTGGGATCTCATCTCATCCATTGAACGAAGAAGGATATTTTTGCCTCAGAATTCTTTCAGGGTCTCCTTATGTCTCTTCTTGAACCCTCTGCATCCCACTTTAATGCCTGCTTTGATATTCTTTGATCATTTCTTCTCAAGGTGTGTCCAACGTATCTCCATCTTCTCCTTCTTATAACAGTTGTTACTAGTGGTTGACCAGATATTTCTCTGATTTCATCACTTCTCCAGAATTCGTTCCATTTTATGCTCAGTATTTTCGTAGACATCACATACATACATACATACTTGCATACATAGACGCACACATACATACACGCATATCTACATACATACATATACACAACACACCCATACACACACACCCATACACACATATATACACACACATATACACATACGTACACCATTGTTACCACGTCTCGAGTTATACAACTCTCCAGAACAATCCTGCAATACTCATTGATACTTTCAGGTGGAACCCCTGCTTCGCCGCTGCATTCAGCGCTTACTTGACAATAAATCCACTGTCACCATGGACGAACTCGAAGAATGCCCAACGCTCATAGATGAAAACTATAGCTTCGATCCTCTGTGACGCCAGCTAGAATGGCCCCCGTTGTTATTCTTTTCATTAAGCGCCAACCCCGGTAAGATCTGGAACGGTGCAGAGAGCCCTTATCTATAATGACCGCCTGTTTTCATTATATTCTAAGGGGCACTTGAAGAAGTTAACAGGTCTGAATAAACCAGTGCTCCAGGATCCCAACGGTTCAGTCACTACTGGTTCCCATCAATAGGCGTGAATTTTTTTTTAAATATTGAAGTATAGAAGCGAGTTTAGACAGTGTCCATTGATGAACATTACTATACAAATCTATGATTTACGCTCCTGCTCGTTGGAATCCTTATTGCCAATGTCCTTATGTTTTCGTCTCTTGTAGGGGGCACCCAGCGATCTTCAAGTAAATGATTGGGCTGGTGGTTTCACAGCTACAGAAGACTGCTATTGTAGATCTCACCGCAGGGTACCTCTCGCTCAGCTCCAGGGGACGTTACCTTTTTCAACTGTCAGCTCTTTTCTCCCCCTTTTTATTAGTAATCAAAGGGAGACAACTGGAACAAATTTATCAGGTCCGCTCTGATTCATGTTTTATACTTTTTTTTATCATTTAAATAAAAAACTTATCCTCGACTATTTTTGACATTCTTATATTTTTTTACAAATCAGCTTCTGATGTCTTCTAGTTTTAAATCACAAACCTGGTTCAAACCCCACGGTGGGCAGATTTGGAAGCAAATTCATTCCGTGGATTTTTTCAAAACGTAAAATAGACCTCACCATTCAGAAAGCAATGGCAAACTATTGAACGTATAAGTGGTGCTTAGAAAATTAACGACTAGTTTACTGTGGTTGATGGCTATGTCCTGTAAAGATATGCCACGATTTTCATGTCATATTTTTCCCATGATAGTCAAGTCAAGTAGTAAGTAGCATGTACCTTGCCGGAACGTCACTTTCATCACAGCCCGCCTGAAAAACTCGCTGTCTCTAGCCCCAAGCTATGCAGGTCTTGTAGGATGTCTTTGTTTTTGCTCTCCTCTGCCCAGGATGTTCTAAGTATTTTCTGCATTCAACTTCTTTGGTTGTTTGATGTTTGTGTTATATTCCACTATTCACATCCATATGTTGTTACATGAAATATGAGCCGCACGAGTGGTTACCGGGGCCTAAATTTGGGGTGTAAAGAATAGAACCACTGTTACCTGCCATGCATGTCGTAAGATGCGACTAAGGAGGTCTCGCTGAAATCGGATGCATGTGTCCGCTAGGGAATGCTAACTCGAAACAAATGCTTGCAGAAAACGGATGCACAAGACCGTAAGGCACATAACATGGTGCAACGATCCTCACAATGAGGAATGGGATAACGGATTCTACGGTCGCCAATCTGCCACGGAGATTTAGCCACGCAGTAAGAATGTCAGACCTACCATCAGTGGCCAAAACTTACTGCGGGAAGAGGTCGGCACAAACGGGAAGCAGAAATCATAGGAATTATATCCTACAGAACTGCCCCAGTATGCAGACTTGAGAAGAAAGAGGTGGCCCACTTACACCAGCGTCCAAGACAAACTGTATGGCGTGGCTGATAATCTGAGGCAGACGGCTGCCTTTATTAGAGAATCTGAAATCCCAATCTAGTGAGAACACAGAAGAATAAGAAGAAGAAGAAATATGAGTGTTCTCAGAAATTACTCATTATAGTTTTCCCATTGTAGCCTTGACTTAGTTGGCTCCGTTCCTCGTGGAGCATAGGACTTCAACAGTTGTTAGCCACTATACTCAGTCTCTGGCTGATTTCTTTATGGTCACCAAGGATAGTCGAGCACTCTTCAGTTCCCAAGAAGACTTCGTCTCCAGGTCTGTTAAGCGCGTCCTCTTTTCCATCTGTTTTTTCGTTCTCCCATTATAGGGCTGAACAATAAATCTTCTTCTTCTTTTATCGTCAAACTGCTACCAGGTTTTTACCCAGTGTCGTGGTTATCAATTTTTGTCTTATGCTGCTCTAGTGACTTGGGTGATAGTTATTTTTTGCGCTTGGACAAGATTCTGTTATGCTATCTAACCATCTTTTTCGTTGTTTTCCTCTGTAATTTTAAAGACAATGATAATTTTTGTATGAATTTTATTTCTTCTTTCCTCTTCTTCGAATTCTCCATATCGATCACTTGTTAACCACTCTGTGTGATTTGTATGTGATCCAAGCCAAAGAGCGATTGTACGTTGTGCTAGTTATGCGCCTTCAAGTAGGCCAGCACTTCCATTTTCTGCGATGCTTTTTATTTATTAGGTAGCTTCCTATGCTCCTACCTCAGTCAGCTCTTAAGAAATGCATTGTAGGTTGCAGAGTTATTATTCTTTACTCACCTGGCAAGCCCCGACAACGCACGGGCAAGACGAGCATACAAAACGGATTGCAAAGAAGAAGAAGACGAGACAGTATAATATCATTTGTAGAACTATTCATTTCTCTATTGATTTCATTTTTGAAAAAGGAACAAGTTTTTACAATCCTCCATTCATATCTTTATGTACCTCAGTATGCTTGCTTTATGGCGTGTTTTAACACCCGAGTGGTTACCGGGGCCCAAATTGGGGTGTAAAGAATAGAAACAATGTTACCTGCCACGCATGTCGTAAGAGGCGACTCAGGAGGTTTGGCTGAAATCGGATCGGATGCACATGTCCTAAACGTGTAGAGGTCTATGCGTTTTTTTCTTTTTCCCCGATCCAGAAGCACTTGAGCTTTCCAGCTCTTCAGCTCGGTGCCATGGACATCGTAAATCTGGGGAATCTGTGGCTTTTTCTACCATCCCGCGGAATTGAACCCGCACACACAGAGGGATAGTCACCGGGAGTCCAACGCGCTACGAACACGCTGGGCAGACGGGCGTCTATGCGTTTAGGGGCCTACCAAACCAATGTGCAACGTATACACGTTCTTGACAAAGATCAAACATATCACAAAGAGTGATTAAAATTGGTCGTAAAGAAGAACGAACGCAAAGAAGAAGAAGAAGATGATGTGTTTCGTCATCATCAACTAGCTTGTGCTGAGCAGAACTTTACCACCCACGCGAAGTCTTTCGGAATTTCTTTCTCTCATGGTCCTGCCTCTGCAGCGGTCATGCTAAAATCATCAGTTACATGCTGAATCCATCGTCTCCGTGGTATTCCTCTTCTCCTCTTTGCCGGGTTGTCTCAATCCATGATGGTCTTCTCCAGCTCTTCGTGCCTCTTTATATGCCCGCCTGTCCATCGTATTCGTAGCGCGTTGAACGACGAGTGACAAACCAGCTATGAGTACGGTTCAATTCCGCGGGCTGGCAGAAAAGCCACAGGATCTTCAGATTTACGGTGTTCGTGGCACCGAACCGAAGAGTTACGATGTCCATGGCACTGAGCCGAAGAGCTGAAAGCTCAAGTGTTTCTGGATCGGAAAAGAAAACAATAATATGCCCAAAATACTTTAATTTTCTCATTCTTATTTGCAGCATCAGCCAGTTTTCTTTGATTCTGTATTCTTTCTGTAGCGAAAACACGTAAAAACAAAGTACTATAGTTTTACAAAATACAGAAACAGTGACGATATACAGCAACGTTTCGACTCAAAGGCCTTTATCAAGCAAACGATACAACAAAAATGACGGATTTCGAGGAACACTGATTTCGAGGAACACTACAAATGGACGATTACATATGGAAACATTCAAACCTATCTAATGAAAACCTGGGAATAAAAACGAATAACGAAATGAGTTAAACACAAAACCAGAAGTGGAAAAGAAGAGAAACAATAAATAATTAAGTGAATATATATAACTTATATATATGAAGCAAATACACATATAGATTGCAAGGCATGAGATGAGAAAGTACTAAGAAGCATAGGAATGTAATGCGTTGAGTCCAAGAGGTCGCAAGGTGCCATGCAACGAAATAAAACTCTTTCTGTATAAATCTACTTGTTCTCTTCACTGTTCATGATACAGGGTGTTCAAGATAAAAGTAGCCTCGTCAAGGGAGCCAATCTAGCATATGTTTATGAAATGATAAGGTTAAGTTTAAAAGGGTTTTAAAGCCGAAGGATTGACTTCATTGCACCGGGTTTACCCCATATGGCTATGTCCCTCTCCGCAGAAATGGCACGCCTTCTGCCGAGAGTATTGCACAAAGCACGAACTCCGTAGCTCCAGCAACAATCCTAGGGGTCTCTGGAAAAACTGCACTCGTGAACAGAATGGCGCGGTCCGGACTCGAACCCACGACCTTCGACTCACAAGGCAAGGGGCTTAACCACTTAGCCCCAGAGACCCCCGAAGGTTAAGTTATGACGTAGTAAGGTCAAGTGAGCGAGTCTTTTAGTGTGTTGTGTAATTATGGTGCGGGAAGGGGCGATGAGCAAATGTGACGAAATGACGAACTAGTCAGAACCAGCTTAAATGGTAAGTAAATGTACAAAACGCAATGCATACCTGGCAACTTTTGTTTGTCAATGGGGCTGCTTTATCTTGAACACCCTGTACAAGAAGGACTCTACTATAACACTTATATTCAAAAGATCATATTTATTTTTCCACTGTCTTGTTAAATGTCCATGCTTCACACCTATATGTTGTCACTAAAAATATGCATGCTCTTAGTATTCTGATCTTAAGATTTGCGTGTTTTAAACACAGGAAAATGATGGAAAACTTTAACAAAATTGCATTCCATGCCAGGCGTTTCAGATTAAGAACACGGTTTCTGGAAGATTTATAAAACACGTTCCATTTCCGATTTAGCAGATTTTAATTCTACCAGAACGTTAACGTCGTTACTTCAACTATCAATGTTCTCACTCTCACAGCCTGGGCTTGTTTACAACATTAGCTATGTTCATTTCTAGCGAATTTTGTTCGACTTTCTGCCACGGCAAAGCGACATTTGGATCGAATCTTCTCTTTGCTTGGGCAGCTTTATGGACGCATTTCGCTCAGGTTCGTAATACCTTTTTAATGAAACACAGAAAGCATTTTTGTTTCGGGGTTAAATGTGAACTTACTGAACGTAGTTTGTGTAACCTTGGAAGGGGAAGCTCTCAATGCAGGTCGGTACAGGAAAAATGGCTGACAGATGGGAAGAAACGAGAGAGGGGACATAACCAAGAGAAAAGATTACTTTATTGAAAACATTAAATATGGAAAGTTAAAGAAACCATATTAAAAGTAGCACTAAAAAAAGAGATGATGTGAAAGGTAAATATGTTTCGTTTTAGTTCTGTGTGTGGTGGTATTTAAACTATCTTTTTAACATGGCCTCATGAACAAACTTTACAGAGCAAGCTATGGGGAACTCTAGAAGAACTCCAACTAACATGCAGCTTCATAGAGGCAACCCATCTCATAGTTTAGACGAGCATACGAAACCAGACGTAAAGAAAAGAAGAAACTGTTCTTTTATGTTTTTCAGGCTTTCAAGCTCTGAGGTTTGTGATGCAGGTATCACTGCTTCCATTCATCTCTGTTCTTAGCATGCTTTTCTAATTGTAACTCTAGTATTCCTCACCCGTGTTGCCGAGACTCAAAGAGAGAAAGAATAGTAACACTGCGATCTACAAGGCATGTCGCCGAGGGTTACGGGGCCCAAATTTGGGTGTTAAGAATAGAACCACTGTTACCTGCCATGCATGTCGTGATGACTAGGAGGTTTGATGAAATCGGATGCACTGTCTAAACGTGAGTCTATGATTAAAATTGGTCAAAACGAACGCAAAGAAGAAAGAAGAAGAAGAAGACATACAACCGAGCGCAAAGAAGAAGAAGAAAATGTCTGGTTTTCAGGCTCAAGCCCTGAGGTTTGTTGCGCAGGTATCACCCGCTTCCATTCATCTCTGTTCTTAGCATGCTTTTCATAATTCGTAACTTCTAGTATTCCTCACCGCCGAGACTCACAAGGGGAGCAAAGAATAGTAACACTGCGATCTACAAGGCATATCGTAAGAAGCGACTGAGGTAAGGGTCTAGGGAAGCTACCCTAGTAAAGAAAATGTGTTTGCCCATGTTTCCTTTCCCGTGGCAAGAGTTTATATCGACACTTTTTTGCTTGGCCTCTCTCGTCATGTGATGTCTCGGGTATTTCATTGGGGACATCAATTCCACATACTACCTCACCCCATCCTGCATGTTAGAACACCGCCGTTTAGTTAACTACTGCTTATATGTCCAGTATAAAACTTGATTATATCTCAAAATATTTAGATTCTCCCCCGAACTAAGGGAAACAATCCCAGGCATACTAAATAAAGGCCAGCAAGAAAACTTTGAAAGAAGAGCGGCACAGAAAATACATATCGATCGAATACCCTGAAAATAAGTGGACACATGACGGAACGCAATAAGCAATGGTGGAGGAGGAATAGTGCTTAAACTCTCAAAGAAAGTGACGGTCACAAAAGCGATTGCCACAGGCAAATACTCAAATAACTACCGGACAGAGGAAAAATAAGAACAGCGGCCGAAATGATCTTAGAGAGAAGAGGCACCTCTCGCAACAAGGTCGTGATACTCACCGATGCTCTATCGGTCATCACGGCACTCAAAAGTGTAGGCAAAACAGAGATAAATGACATGAAAGCGACCCTCGACGCATTAGTGCACACACTCAAACGCACCGTCATTCAGTGGATCTCATCACACTGTAACATAAGCGGAAATGAACGCGCCGACAAACTAGCTAAAGAAGGTGGGCGACTACCTCAGACAGATCTCGAGATCAGTTATGAGGAAGCCAGAACAACCATCGGCTGGCACTACAGAGACAAATGGACAAAAGACCATCCTCAGCATAACAACAACGACGAATACTATGGTCTGTCTCGTAGCGAACACGTTGCCATACTTCGCCTCCGTACCTGCCACAACAAGCTCCGCGCCCACATGTTTCACAAATTTAAAATTGGCACAACTAGCTTGTGCCCTGCAAAAAGGCGGACATGATGGCAGAACACGTTCTGCAAGATTGTCAACTAATAGTAGGCATAAGAAAAGAAACCTGGCCCCATAACACAGAGCTTCGCTAGAAGCTGTACGGAGGAACGGAGTCCCTTAAAAACACGGTAAAATTCATGATAAAAGTTGGTTCATCAGTCTAGGCCGGGATCGCGAGAGAGAGAAAAGAGAGAGAGAGATTCTCCTAAAACATTTTCTCATTTTTACTTTAAAATCGTTTCTTGAGAAAAAATGTATTAAAGTTCACCTTGCACATCTGCATTCGTCCATACAACAAGCAAATGTTCTTTATTTTCAGCACTCGGATAATTAGGCTCAATTTTCTCACTTGGGTTCCTCTCGTGAAAAGCACGGCAGGATATCCACGAGAACATGGAACTGTAAACACACGAGTGAAAAGGTGACTTGCCGGACACAATGGAAGTTTCCCGTACAGCATTTTTTGGGTTACCGTTCTAAGATTCGCCTTCTTCTCTTCTTCCATTTAAATCTTTATACGCCCTTGTGGTGTGGGAGCTCGCAAGGGGAGCTCGCAAGGGAAGCAAAGAATATTAACACTGCGATCTACAAAGCATGTCGTAAGAGGCGACTAAGATAGAGACATAGGGAAGCTACCCTAGTAAATAAAAAGCATTGCAGAAATCGGATATGCTGGCCTACTTGAAGGCGCATAACCGGCACAATCTACAATTGCTACTAGGCTCTGATCACATACATAAAAATCACAAATAGTGATTAAATCTGCTGCTCAACAAGTAATCAAGAGAGTTCTGTGAACAATAATATTACGCAAAGGCACAGTATCTTTTGATAAGAGCTTAGGGATGAGATAAAGGCCACCGAGTGGTTACCGGGGCCCAAATTTGGGGTGTAAAGAATAGAACCATTGCTACCTGCCACGCATGTCGTAAGAGGCGACTAAGGAGGTTTGGCTGAAATCGGATGCACATGTCCTAAACGTGTAGAAGTCTATGCGTTTAGGGGCCTACCAAACCAATGTGCAATGTATACACGTTCTTGGCAAAGATCAAACATATCACAAAGAGCGATTAAAATTGGTTGTAAAGAACGAACGCAAAGAAGAAGAAGAAGATACTATAAAGAAAAGACCCAGATGTTGTCACAGCAAAACACTTACCAACTGAACATCTGTAAAGACGAAATAGGCCATATATAAATATTATACTATAAAGAAAATGAACCCTTTTTAGACCATGGGGTATATAAGGTAATTCGGTGTTAGGTCCGTATTTTTCATTGACCGTCGGCACATGATGGGTGATGTGGTCAACATCACGCCGGCCTCCTTTACTTCCCAGCGTTTTTTTCCTGGTACCCAATATTGAGACTGGGACTATCTGAGAGCCGTTACGGTCGGGAAAAAATTCCACGCTATACTACAATCTTCTTCTTCTTTGCGTTCGTTCTTTACAACCAATTTTAATCACTCTTTGTGATATGTTTGATCTTTGTCAAGAACGTTAACGTTGCACATTGGTTTGTAGGCCCTAAACACATAGACTTCTACACGTTTAGGACATGTGCATCCGACTTCAGCCAAACCTCCTTAGTAGCCTCTTACGACATGCGTGGCAGGTAACAGTGGTTCTATTCTTTACACCCAAATTTGGACCCTGGTAACCACTCGGCGGTAGGCCCCTAAAAGCATATTCTACACGTTTAGGACATGTGCATCCGATTTCAGCCAAACCTCCTTAGTCGTCTCTTACGACATGCGTGGCAGGTAACAGTGGTTCTATTCTTTACACCCCAAATTTGGGCCCCGGTAACCACTCGGGCGTGGTAGGCCCCTAAAAGCATATTCTACACGTTTAGGACATGTGCATCCGACTTCAGCCAAACCTCCTTAGTCGTCTCTTACGACATGCGTGGCAGGTAACAGTGGTTCTATTCTTTACACCCCAAATTTGGGCCCGGTAACCACTCGGGCGTGGTAGGCCCATAAAGCATATTCTACACGTTTAGGACATGTGCATCCGATTTCAGCCAAACCTCCTTAGTCGTCTTTTACGACATGCGTGGCAGGTAACAGTGGTTCTATTCTTTACACCCCAAATTTGGGCCCCGGTAACCACTCGGGCGTGGTAGGCCCCTAAACGCATAGACTTCTACACGTTTAGGACATGTGCATCCGATTTCAGCCAAACCTCCTTAGTAGCCTCTTACGACATGCGTGGCAGGTAACAGTGGTTCTATTCTTTACACCCCAAATGTTGGCCCCGGTAACCACTCGGGCGTATACTACAATATAACATACATTATTTTTCTTCTTCTGCGTTCTCACTAGATTGGGATTTAGGATTCTCTAATAAAGGCAGTCGTCTGCCTCAGATTATCAGCCACGCCATAGTTTGTCTTGGACGCTGGTGTTGGAGGATAACTTCCTTCTTCTCAAGTCTGTATAATGGAGGCAATTCTGTAGGATATGCTTAGTTGTCATACTCGCCAAGCCACAAGGGCACATGTTGTTGGTGCCTAACTTGAATTTAGTGTTCAGATGGTGTCTTATTTTGTTGTGACCCGTCCGGAGGCGAAGTATGACTGGCTGGTCCCTTCGGTACAGTTGGTGATACACATCGTCCTTGTTGTGACCCGTCCGGAGGCGAAGTATGACTGGCTGGTCCCTTCGGTACAGTTGGTGATACACATCGTCCTTGTTGTGACCAGTCCGGAGGCGAAGTATGACTGGCTGGTCACTTCGGTACATTGGTGATACACATCATCCTTGTTGTGACGCGTCCGGAGGCGAAGTATGACTGGCTGGTCACTTCGGTACATTGGTGATACACATCATCCTTGTTGTGACCCGTCCGGAGGCGAAGTATGACTGGCTGGTCACTTCGGTACATTGGTGATACACATCGTCCTTGTTGTGACCCGTCCGGAGGCGAAGTATGACTGGCTGGTCACTTCGGTACATTGGTGATACACATCGTCCTTGTTGTGACCCGTCCGGAGGCGAAGTATGACTGGCTGGTCCCTTCGGTACATTGGTGATACACATCATCCTTGTTGTGACCCGTCCGGAGGCGAAGTATGACTGGCTGGTCCCTTCGGTACAGTTGGTGATACACATCGTCCTTGGTGTGTTTTGTGAGTTTTTAAAAAAAATCCCACTTTGCTTTTTAGTGCCCTCTGGTGATGGTTTTTGCTTTTTCATAGCTAACCAGGTTGTCATATTGATGCATTCCTGCTCCCACTTAATCCAATCTGTCAGCATCTTCATTCCTCTTGATTCTGCAGTGTGAGGGTATCCACTGGATTACTACCCTCTCAGAAACAAGGGTACAACTGGGCTACGGTTGAATATTACAATATAATATGAAAATGAAAATCGTGGCATATCCTAAAGGACGTAGCCATCAACCACAGTTTCAGTTTCAGTTTGGAATATCTTCATTGCACTCCGGATATGTCCACAGGTGCTCCGATCTTCTTCGCAATATCTCCAACAGCGTCCAGCGACTGACCGTACCAGTTCTATTTTGATTGATGAGCCGACTCGTATACCTGTTGTACCGTTCTTTTCTTGCCACACCAATCTTCAAACCCAGTTCTCGTAATCTAGTTGACGTGGATTGGTTTAGATGAAGGTCTTCTCTGCGGCCACGCTCTATGAGGGCGTTCACGATGTCAGCTCTGTCCATTGGCTGGCCCTCTGATATAGCGACAGAGCCAGCCAGCCTGTCTGCTCTCTCATTGCCAACGAGACCCATGTGCCCCGGAACAAAGACAAGTGTAATTCTGCAAATTGTTGACGCCTGCAGTGATTCAGTCCATTGTCTGCGCACCGAACCGGCCTCCACCTTTCGGATCATACTCAATGAGTCACTCAGAATGCACGCATGAGTGTAGTTTTGTGACTAGCCAGAGTAGTGCATTAGTCACCGCCAGTACCTCCATTGTCATGCTGCTTTTGTCTTACTCAATGCACCAGCCACAGTAAACGAGTCGATGATTTTCTAGGCACCACTTATACGTCCAGTAGTTTGCCATTGATTTCTGAACGGTGAGGTCTATTTTTACCTTTTGTAAAAATCCCACGGATACGAATTTGCTTTCAAACTTGGCCACCGTGGGGTTTGAACCAGGTACGCTTGGGTTTGTGATCGAGCTCACTACCGCTTGAGCTACAGACGCTCACAATATATAAATATACATTATTCAATTAGATCTATTTTCAGATTTCAGAAAAATAAACTAGATTTTTCACGATTGTTTTATATAGCTTTTATGTTGATGTTTTTTTCTCTCATTTTTTTAGATGAAATATCCAAAATGTTTGCTGAAATGTGGTTGAAAGAAGAATGGTAAAGAGTAACTTGTCGTCTCGCATGTGAAACCGGCACATTAAGACTTGTTAGAGATTTTCTGTGTCTGGTGTTCTTTCAAGCAAAGAATCATGCGTAAAATTTCTCTTAATGGACGAGGTTTCCTTGGCTGGCGTCTCATGGTGAAGATGAATGGCCTTGGCAACTGTGAGGTGTGGGACAGAGTCAGCGCAGCACCGCAGGGGATCAGCTTTCATGCCGGAGTTAGCGGAATTAGAATGCTCTCCGTCGACTTCATTCTCTCCGACTTTTGATAATTCTTTTAATGCATTTTTTTTTAGTAAATTCAACTCAGTGGGTTTCTCGTGTACCCATCAGGCCATCCCAAATTGTAACTTTCAACATTCCATTATGATTAAGGAGAACATGTTTTCAAGCAAGGAGAATCAAAGGAGAATCAAAGGAGAATCAAATGTAATGAACCAGCTGAGTTATTCAGTTCATAACAAATATTTTTCACAGAAACGTGCATTTATGCAAATGAAGTTTTTCTTCTTCTTTTTCAATGTTTCCATTGCCCGTAATACTTCTACTCTAGGTGTTATTGCTACTACTACTCTAGTTGTTATTGCTACTACTACTCTAGTTGTTATTGCTACTACTACTCTAGTTGTTATTGCTACTACTACTCTAGTTGTTCTTGCTACTACTACTCTAGTTGTTATTGCTACTACTACTCTAGTTGTTATTGCTACTACTACTCTAGTTGTTATTGCTACTACTACTCTAGTTGTTATTGCTACTACTACTCTAGTTGTTATTGCTACTACTACTACTCTAGTTGTTATGCTACTACTCTAGTTGTTACTGCTACTACTATTATTACTACTACTACACTGCTATCTACTATGCTACTACTACTTTATTGCTACTCTACCTAGCTGTTACTGCTACTACTACTTTACTCTTGCTATTGCTACTACCTAGTGTATTGCACTACTACTCTAGCTGTTATTGCTACTACTACCTAGTGTTATTGCTACTACCTAGTGTATTGCTACTACTCTAGTTGTTATCTGCTACTACTCTAGTGTATCACCTGTTACACACTATGTATTGCTACTACTACTAGTTGTATTGACTCTACTGATCTACTCCCTATGTATGCTACTACTACTAGTGTTATTGCTACTACTACTCTAGTTGTTATTGCTACTGCCTACTACTCTATGCACTACTGCTACTGTACTCTACTACTCTAGTTGTACTGCTAGCTACTATTGCTACTACTACTACTGCTACTTGCTACTACTCTACTACTGTACTAGCTATGCTACTACTACTGCTGCTACTGCTATTACTACTCTACTGTTACTCTACTACTACTCTACTGTAATACTCTGCTACTACTACTACTACTATCTAACTACTGCTGTATACTACTACTACTGTGCTATATTGTAGCTACTGCTCTACTACTTACTACTACTATTACTACCTTGCTACTACTCTTAGTTACTACTACTACTGCTACTACATTACTAGCTACTGATTACTACTACTACTACTATACTATCTCTACTACACTACTACTAGCTACTATTAACTACTACTACTGCTACTACTACATTGCACCTATACTTGCACCGGTTACTACTACTACTGCTACTATACTGCTGCTACTATTACTACTCTACTGTTACTGCTACTACTAAGCTACTATACTAGTACTACTACTATTACTAGCTCTACTATTTTATCTACTACTGATACTAGTTACTACTATCATACATGCTATATACTACTGCATACTGATTACTCACACGTACTTATACTACACTCTTGTACTTTTACTCTGCACTACTCACTAGTACTATTACTACTACTTACTATACGGTACTACTACTACTAGCTATTTACTACTGCTATAGTTACTACTACTGATACTGCTACTACTAGCTACTACTATACCTACTTTACTTGTTATTGTTACACACTGATACTAATTACTACTACTAATACATTTTATTGTACCACTGATACTATTACTACTATAACTTTGTTATTTACCACTGATACTATTACTACTACTATACGTTGTTATTTTACCACTGATACTAGTACTACTACTTAACGTTGTTTTGTTATTGTTACCACTGATACTAGTACTACTACTAATATTGTTATTATTACCACTGATACTAGTACTACTACTAATATTGTTATTATTACCACTGATACTATTACTACTACTAATATTGTTATTATTACCACTGATACTAGTACTACTACTAATATTGTTATTATTACCACTGATACTAGTACTACTAATAATTGTTATTATTACCACTGATACTAGTACTACTACTAATATTGTTATTATTACCACTGATACTAGTACTACTACTAATATTGTTATTATTACCACTGATACTAGTACTACTACTAATATTGTTATTATTACCACTGATACTAGTACTACTACTAATATTGTTATTATTACCACTGATACTAGTACTACTACTAATATTGTTATTACTACCACTGATACTAGTACTACTACTAATATTGTTATTATTACCACTGATACTATTACTACTACTAATATTGTTATTACTACCACTGATACTATTACTACTACTAATATTGTTATTACTACCACTGATACTAGTACTACTACTAATATTGTTATTACTACCACTGATACTAGTACTACTACTAATATTGTTATTACTACCACTGATACTAGTACTACTACTAATATTGTTATTATTACCACTGATACTAGTACCTACTAATTTGTTATTATACCACGACTATATACTACTAATATTGTTATTATTACCACTGATACTAGTACTACTACTAATATTGTTATTATTACCACTGATACTAGTACTACTACTAATATTGTTATTATTACCACTGATACTAGTACTACTACTAATATTGTTATTATTACCACTGATACTAGTACTACTACTAATATTGTTATTATTACCACTGATACTATTACTACTACTAATATTGTTATTACTACCACTGATACTAGTACTACTACTAATATTGTTATTACTACCACTGATACTAGTACTACTACTAATATTGTTATTATTACCACTGATACTAGTACTACTACTAATATTGTTATTATTACCACTGATACTAGTACTACTACTAATATTGTTATTACTACCACTGATACTAGTACTACTACTAATATTGTTATTATTACCACTGATACTAGTACTACTACTAATATTGTTATTACCACTGATACTAGTACTACTACTAATATTGTTATTACTACCACTGATACTAGTACTACTACTAATATTGTTATTACTACCACTGATACTAGTACTACTACTAATATTGTTATTACTACCACTGATACTAGTACTACTACTAATATTGTTATTACTACCACTGATACTAGTACTACTACTAATATTGTTATTACTACCACTGATACTAGTACTACTACTAATATTGTTATTACTACCACTGATACTAGTACTACTACTAATATTGTTATTACTACCACTGATACTAGTACTACTACTAATATTGTTATTATTCACTCTGATACTAGTACTACTACTAATAGTTTTATTACCACTGATACTAGTCTACTACTAATATTGTTATTACTACCACTGATACTAGTACTACTACTAATATGTTATTACTCACTGATACTCAGTCTACTACTATATTGTTATTACTACCACTGATACTAGACTACTAATATTGTTATTATTACCACTGATACTAGTACTACTACTAATATTGTTATTATTACCACTGATACTAGTACTACTACTAATATTGTTATTATTACCACTGATACTAGTACTACTACTAATATTGTTATTACTACCACTGATACTAGTACTACTACTAATATTGTTATTACTACCACTGATACTAGTACTACTACTAATATTGTTATTACTACCACTGATACTAGTACTACTACTAATATTGTTATTACTACACTGATACATACTACTACTAATATTGTTATTACTACCACTGATACTAGTACTACTACTAATATTGTTATTATTACCACTGATACTAGTACTACTACTAATATTGTTATTATTACCACTGATACTATTTACTACTACTAATTTGTTATTATTACCACTGATACTAGTACTACTACTAATATTGTTATTATTACCACTGATACTAGTACTACTACTAATATTGCTATTATTACCACTGATACTAGTACTACTACTAATATTGTTATTATTACCACTGATACTAGTACTACTACTAATATTGTTATTACTACCACTGATACTAGTACTACTACTAATATTGTTATTACTACCACTGATACTAGTACTACTACTAATATTGTTATTACTACCACTGATACTAGTACTACTACTAATATTGTTATTATTACCACTGATACTAGTACTACTACTAATATTGTTATTATTACCACTGATCATTACTACTACTAATATTGTTATTATTACCACTGATACTAGTACTACTACTAATATTGTTATTATTACCACTGATACTAGTACTACTACTAATATTGTTATTACTACCACTGATACTAGTACTACTACTAATATTGTTATTACTACCACTGATACTATTACTACTACTAATATTGTTATTACTACCACTGATACTAGTACTACTACTAATATTGTTATTACTACCACTGATACTATTACTACTACTAATATTGTTATTACTACCACTGATACTAGTACTACTACTAATATTGTTATTACTACCACTGATACTATTACTACTACTAATATTGTTATTACTACCACTGATACTAGTACTACTACTAATATTGTTATTACTACCACTGATACTAGTACTACTACTAATATTGTTATTACTACCACTGATACTAGTACTACTACAGCCGCCTGTGTGTTGCTGGGGACAGCAAGGGAAGCACAATAGTAGAATAGTACATCCGATTTCGGCGACGCTTTTTATTTATTAGGGTAGCTTCCCTAGGTTTCTACCTCACTCACCTCTTGCGACATGTCTTGTAGGTCGCATTGTTACTATTCTTTGCTCCCCTTGCGAGCCCTCGGCAACCTACGGGCGAATCTTAATAGAGAAATCAACATAAAGAAACCAGAAATTATGACAACAAAGAAGAAAAACTAACAAAGATTCTTCTTCTTCTTCTGCGATCGTTCTTCACGGCCAATTTGATCATTCTTATTGTGATGTATAGTTGGTCCACTGGCAAGAACGGAGTGATCTACGTCGGGACGATTGTTCGCCCATGGTGACTAGGCCCGCCCGTCCGTTTTCAGCCAGCTTTTGATTTACTAGGGTGAACTTTCCTAGGTACGATCCTTTCGGATCTACGCCTTTACGATCATCTTTGCCGTATATTTGGGCTTTGTGATCTACGCCAAGAAGTGAGTTACGCTGCTTTACCCGTTCTGACTGAGAAATATTTCTCGGGGCTTGTCAGCTTGTCCTCGGACGGCGTCTTACTCGTATAAAACACCGTGTAAAGTATCGGCCTTCGCCAATGTTCAGGACCCGGACTTCCTGTCTGATCCGTACATTGTTGGCCTTGCTTTACCGTACATTTTGAGTTTGATCCGGAGAAGGAACATTCTCAGCCTTTTCTAGACGCGCGTTGGTACGTGGCAATTTGCAATTAACCTCGAAAGGCACCGGCATGGAGCCCAGTACAAACAATGTAGATGGTCGTTTCAGTAGGCGCTATCAACGCAACTGAGGATTTTGCGCCCGCCACCATCACCCGCTCCAGTTATTCCGGGGATGTTAGTTACGACTGCAATCGAACCTTGCCCGGTTTCCCCAAGGCTTGGCAGTTCCTTTAGGTATCACCAACCTCAGTTCTTCCGGGAATGTTAATTTTTAATCGCACAGTACCTTGCACGGTTTTCCCAGGGCGGGTAGTTTCGTTATGCACTAAAACGCAACTTGTTCTTTTGCGCTCGGCAAACCTTGCCCAGTACATGTATCTGTACTAGGCCACCGGTGCGGGGTCTGCTGCAATCTTCTCTCGTACCGACACGAGGTAGACTTTATTCGCTACGGTCCTGTTTTATTTATTCTTGCCGACGGGCTGGCAATGTTTGCCCTCTGCTCAGAGCTTCGATCTTCGCCCTTCGTGGGCACACGTTTCGTCACTGGATGCACTTCTCATCCATGTCAGAGACTTTTGTTGTTGTTTCGTTACGTTTAGGAACTTGGGCAATATCTTGTTGGACATCGGTCAGGAGATTTGTGCATTTTGTTAGTATGGATCTATTTTGCATTTCCGTACTTACACTGCTACTACTACCAGTAGTTCTCCCCGATCCCTGCCCTCTTAGCCAGACCGGAACCAGAGTCTGTTTCAGGGTCACCGCGTGGAGGTTGGGGCAGGGTCTTGGTTAGCGCGCCCCTCGCTAACCCTGGCTCATGTTACCACCATAACCCCATGAGCCTTTGACCCCGATCGTGTCATCTATTGAACCTCGACTGATTTAATGAAGTAAAACATCATCTGCTGGTAAATCAAAAACAAATTGAACAAATCAAATTATTAGTCAGATAGCACAAATCATCATCATCATCATCAAGTAACTTGTCCCTTCCAGAACTTGGCTCCCATGACAGCAGTAGTGATAAACTCTCTGTTCTGTGCAAGTTGACCGGCGTCATCAGCAGTCATTCTCAGATCGTCAATAACATCTTACACCTATCTTCTTCCTCTCATAGTACCAATACTGAAGAAAAATTACGTGTCAATAGACAATAAAAAGAGCACTATATAACACATTCTTTCTCCCAACCCTGTGCTACCAATGCCAGACATGGACGATGACAGCACAAGAAACATTATAACGATAAAAGTGAAATTTTTGAAGAGAGTACTTAAGATATAAATAAAATGAAAATAATAAATGAAGCAGTCAGGTCCAAAGTGAGTGTAAACGTAGCAACATAATTCATCCAGAAACAACGGGTCCAGTAGCTCGTCCATCTAGCAAGAACGTCTTCAATCAATCAGTATGCCCGCCTGCCCAGCGTTTTCGTAGCGCGTTGGACTACGGGTGACTAGCCCTCTGTGAGTGCGGGTTCAATTCCGCGGGCTCTCAGAAAAGCTATAGGCTCCCCAGATTCACGGTGTTCGTGACACCGAACCAAAGGGTTACAATGTTCATGGCACCGAGCCGAAGACAGCTCAAGTGCTTCTGGATCGAAAAAAATCCACACAAAAAATCGATCAGTATACAACAGTTACAATGATACACAGATGATAAGGAAACATAGAAGAAGAGGACGGTCATGGGCTGGGCTGATGAATTAGCAAGAGTTCATAAATACCTCTATGTCATCATTATCATCAGGTGCCGTGCTGGTTGGCCTAGGCGATCATGGATCTCCACAAATATTATCGTTGGTGTTTGCTATAATTCAGATGTTGACGCTCTACTGTGCCTTGAAGTCAGGCTATCCAAAATTTTCCTGTACTTCCTCTGTCTCGTCTACCCTCGATTTTACCAGTTGTTACAATGTGTTCTAAACCTCCTCCTCATCACATGTCAGAAAAATGATGACTGCTCTTTCTTCACCGCTTACAACATGCATTGTAGGTTGCAGTGGTACTATTCTTCGCTTCCATTGCGGGCCCGGCCTACACGGGCGAAATTAGATAAGAAATGATAGGTTGGATTTCAAAGCACTTTCAAGGGACATTACCTGTAAATGTATATGACGATAAACTAGTAATGTGTTGTCTCCCTTTTAGTTCAACTTTTCTGGCAATCTCATATCGTCTTGTTCCTATTGTTTCTTAGAATCTAACACTTGTTCATCATCATAGGTGCCGTTCTGGTTGGCTGCGATATGGAATCTCCAACATCTCTGTCGTTGTGTTTGCTACAATTCAGATGTTGACGCTTACATGTGCCTTGAAGTCAGGTATCCAAAATTTTCTGTCTTCCTCTGTCTCTGTCACCCTCGATTTTACCAGTTGTTATCATGTGTTCTAAATCCTCCTCATCACATGTCGAAAAGATGACTTCTCTTTCTTCACCGCTTAAACATGCATTGTAGGTTGCAGTGGTACTATTTTCGCTTCCATTGCGGGCCCCGCATACACGGGGAAATTAATAGAAATGATATTGATTTCAAAGCCTTTCAGGACATTACCTGTAAATGTATATGACGATAAACTAGTAATGTGTTGTCTCCTTTTAGTTCAACTTTTTGGAATCTCATATCTTTTCTATTGTTTCTTAGAATCTTAACACTTGTTCACTTTCTATTTATTGATCATATTCATTGGCTCCGGTGCTTGCCTTCTCCGGTGGTTCTTAAACTCTTATTATCTTGTTGCATTAAACTTGAAGCTAATTAGGAATGATGTCGTAAAGCTTATCGTATGCGTTTGTGCAAACACTGTTCGATCGAATCTGACCTAATCATTCTGTGTTCTATATGCGACGCTGTCTTGTATATTAAGGGGAGATTAGTAAGGGTCATCATAACAGCACGCCATGCAGATCCACATGTGATTTGATCTTCCAAATATCTATACCAGCTTATAACGACTAATCACACCCGTTCGTGTCTGGCAGTTACCATTTTCACTTCCATATTCTTTACTCTGGATACTGATGCAGATTTATAAATGTTTTCAAAGTCATCTATACGACCTCCTTCTCTTATGGTATTAGTGATATCTGCACTATCTATTGACTATATTTCCCCGACCACTGCTGTATCAGTCAGGTGATCTGCACATTCATTGCCCTGTACTCCTGCATGCCCTGATACAAATAAAAGTGTAATGTGTCATTCGGTATGTGCTCAATATGACAAGCCATTCCTGCCTTATGCAGTCAGCCTACATTTTCTTAAGCAAATTCATCGAGTCGATTTGTATACACACATGTGTAAATGCCCTTGTACTCAACCATTTCGGAGATATGGCTACTGCTTTGATGGGGGGAACGTTGGCAAACTGTTATAATGGGAGGAGGGGTGGGTGGGGGGATTACAAGTTTATGTATGCAAAGTGGGTGGTAGGCCGAAAAGTTTGAAATATATGATTTAAATTAACACTGTCTTACATCAGCTCAACGACGATATGTGAGGTCGATGACAGACAATAGCCCACCTTTTTACAACAGGAAAAATATTGTTCGTAAATAAATTTTACTTTCTCAATGAAAATCGCAGCAACCATACTTTTCACCATATAAATAAAATGAGAGTTATCCATCCGTTGAATTTTGTAAACAATAACGGTTAAAGACTTATATTAGCTAAACAGTGACGCAAAACTGTCATGGACCCAAAAATCAACGCTCCCAGCGTTTATTGAATTTAAGGACACAACCGGAAACACACCCACTAGTTTCTATGGAGCATAACTCTAAATGTAGTATTTGTAGCACTTTTTGTAATCGAAAAGAAAAGAGAGTTGTTTTGCTTGGATACGCTGTTGTCAGTGTTGACTTTCTTGCAGCTTCGTGATAATACCCACACAGTGTTTAATTTGTTGGATTAATTAAATTAATATACCGCTGATATTGCTGTCGCAATTTACCTCTAATTTCAGATTCATATTGTAACTTTATTTAATGGCTCAGTCGGTTTTTGATTCCCTAAATGTTGAACCACCACCTGTTCAAACAGACGAGGCCGAGGCGACACCATTGATACAGGATAAAGTCACAGACACTGAAATATTTAAAGGAAGAGACATTTTCAGATCATGTAAGTTGGATTTTTGCACGTATATAAATATATAGTGTCTAAATTATGTTTATTTATCTACAAAATAACCGTATAGGTCATGGGCGATACATTATCTACTACTGTACTGAAAGCTCTCATTTCTAGTGCTTCTTCTTCGAACGCTCCACATCGACCACTTGTCAACCACTCTGTGTGATTTGTATATGATCTGAGCCTAAGAGCGATTGTACGTTGTGCCAGTTATGCGCTTACAAGTAGGCCAGCACATCAAATTTCTGTGCTGCTTTTTATTTACTAGGGTAGCATCCCTAGAGCCTACATCAGTCGCCTCTTACGACATGCATTGTAACTTGCAGTGGTACTATTCTTTGCTTTCCTTGCAGGCCCCGGCACCACACGGGCAACAATTGTAGTAAACTTTCATACATGAAAAGTGATCTTACTAACATCAATTAGAAAAATATAATAAAATTTAATGTATTTTTATAATGTGGGACTATTTCAGATTTATCAATATAAGGGAGGACTGCAGTAAAACTATGTAGCAATGGCGAAACAAGTAAAACAAAGTATTGTAGTTTTACACACAAAAAACAATAACAATACACAGCAATATTTCGACCACAAGGCCTTTATTAGGCAAAGGATACAACAGATGTGAGCAAATTCCCTTCTTACATGGCACAATACATATAAAATCAGACAATAAATTCCTAACAGCCCTAAAATGAAAATATGTGACTAAAAATGAATAACGAAATAAATGCAAAAAAGTAGAAGTGGAAAAAGAAAACAAACTATAAATTATATATATATATATATATATATATTTGTTATATATATATATATATATATATATATATATATATATATATATATATATATATATATATGTATATAATATATATACATTTAACATACACACATATAGAATATGGAGCATAAGAAGAGAAAGTACTTAGAAGCATAGGAATGTAGTGCATTGAGTCCATGAGGTCGCAAGGTACCATATACAGATATAAAACAATTCTCTGAAGCAAATCGATTTCGATCATCAGAGGAACATGATGGCTGTGACCTGGATGTCATGAGCTCCCAAATGGTCCATTCCATTGAAATGAGTGGCTGCAGGGGTCATAGAGCAATTGTTTATATCACGTAAGTGTTGGTCGAAACAGTCACTAAGCTTTTTGCTAGTTTCGTCTATATTTGCCTTGTCACAACATTTACAAGTGATGACGTGGATTATATTGCAGGACTGGCATGTAAAAAAAAGCTCACCTTGTGGGCTCGCGCAATGCACTGATGCTATGCTAATCTAAATGCCAAATTATTTCTAATTAAAGATAAAATGATGATTAACCTTGTTACATTTCTTATGTGCAGACACCCCAGAAACTGTGCTCACAGACTGCAGCTTGAAGCCAGACATTACATTACAGTGTGAGCTATGCAAAGAATATATTGATCTCCATATACTACAGTATCACCGTACTTACCACAAAGCTCTTGTAACACTGGACTATAGTCACTCTGTGAAGCCAAAAGATGTTAATTCACTTTTACAAAGAAGAAAAAACATTTTAAAGAAAATGAAAACTGATCTTGCAAAAGAGAATCAGATTTATACTGAAGAAGTTAGAAAGATTGATGTCTTTTATGAAGTACTAAAAAACCATCTTGAAGATATTAGTGAGGAGACGAGGATCATTGATCAGAATGTGGACACCAATGTTGAGGGTGTAGGATTTACTTGTAGTTCTGACTGTGTCGATGCTGTTGGCATATGTAGTAGTGAGAACAGGAGGTGGAAAAGCTGTATGGAAGATGTTCAAGTCTATCAAGATTACTTTGGTGAAGATAGAAATAAATGCTATTTTGCCATCTTTGATGGATATCACGGAAGCACTGCTGCAAAGAGATCAGGTAAGGAGCTTCATCATCTCCTTCTTCAAGAGATGTCAAAATTTGATTCCAAAATAACATCAACAATAGCCAGAAACTTTGCAGAACTGACCACATCAAGGGTGGATTATGAGAAGTTCAGACCAGGTACAAGTGACAGTGTACGAGTGAATCTACATCAGGACAGTGCTGTCATAGTACAGGTATTATTATTGTTTGTGCTGCGTTTCTTTATCTTCTTCTTCTTGTGATTGCATTTTAAATGTTTACACAACTATACAAGTTCTCATGATAAACTCAACTTTTTATTGCGGCTATTTTTATTTTATGTAGTTTTCATATGGTAATTGTATTGTTGAGAGTCGCAGTTAAGTAGATGTTAGTAAACTTGCTTCTTAAGCTAGTGATCCATGTTCAATTCTACGGTGAGCATGGAATATTTTTCCGACCGAGCTTTTAGGTTGACCCAGCCTCAATTGGGGACCACGAAAAGCACTGGAAAGTAAAGGTGGCCGGCGTGATGTTGACTACATTATCCACCGTGTGCCAATGGTCAATAAAAAATATGGTTCTAACACTATTACCCAATATACCTTGAGGTATGAAAAGCGGTTTCTTTACTTTATTTTATTGTTGGGCCAATATTGCTTTCTATACTGCCTGTGCAGAGATACTATACTATCTGTGCAGGAAATAATATACTACCTGTGCCGGGGATACTATACTGCCTGTACAGGGGATATACTGCCTGTACAGGGGATATACTGCCTGTACAGGGGATACTATACTGCCTGTACAGAGGATGGTCAGGTAGAACATGCTGTGCTGTTTGTTCAGTGGTATCACAAGAGCACAGAATAGAAGCAGTATGTGCATTGGTTAGTTCAGTCTGTTATGTCCTGAGAAGAAAAATGGCGATCTTCCCCAGTTGGTTAAGATTATAGTAACCATTCCTATAAGTAAAGTAAATAATCCTGTTTTAATACCATGAGATATATTGGAGAAATATTGGACATTATATATTAAGATATACTGAACAACAGAGCTTGTCCTACAGAACTGCTAGCAGTATGCAGATCTGAGAAGAAAGAGATGGCCAACTTACACCAGTGTCCTAGACAAACTGTATGGCGTGGCTCACAATCTAAGGCAGACGGCAGCCTTTATTAGAGAATCCAGAATCTAGTGAGAACATAGAAGAAGAATATTTTGGGAATACAGTACTAGGCCCATATTTTTCATTGAACTTTGGTACACGATGAGGAATGGGGTCAACATCATGCTGGTTGCTTTACTCCCAAAGCTTTTCTGGTACCCAACTGAGGCTAGGTCGACCTGGGGTTGTTATGGTCGAAAAAAATGTCCACACCCACTGGGGATTTCTTCTTCTTCGCGATCGTCCTTAGACTGATGTACCAGATTTCCCCATAAATCTCATTCATGTGGAAATCTGATTCATGCATCCTTAGCATGGGTGAGTTTCGTCACATCTTCAGTGCCATTTGGAGCTCTGGTGATTATCCTTCGGTGATGTGTCCGGTTTCAGCCAACGTTTACTGGGTTTGCTCTTCGTCAGACTTTGGCTATCCCCAGCCGACCTTGCAAGGCAGCAGGTTACTGGGGATTTAAACCCCATCCATACACCTAAGAAAAAAGTACACAAACTACTATGCTATCACGACTCTCAGTCATGACTTTAAAAAGTCACTCTAAAAACATTTTTAGTTATTACTTTAATTTTATCTGATTTTCAGAATATTATGAACTCCTGCTCTGAGACGTATGATAAAATAATTACAGATAAGGAAGGAGATGTTGAACGAAGAAAGATAAAGAGGAAAACAAGATATCCAATGTCTGAAGAAATTCATAACGTATGTATGCTTTCTCGAGTTCTCCTAGACATCTTACTTACTTACACTCTGTTCTATATGTCTTGTTTACTTAATGTTTGGCAAAACAACGTAATTCCAATGGTAATAAAATTAAAATCTGATGTTCTACATGACCATCCCTGTATAGGTAGTATAGCGTCCACTGTACAGGCAGTATAAAAAGGAATATTGGCCCAACAATAAAAGTAAAGGAATCTTTTTTCATCAGATTTTCATTTTTATTAACGTTGGACTATCTCTGTTGTAGTCTATATATAGTTTGCTGTGAAATTCTTCACTCCTGTTGTATCATTTGCTTGATAAAGACCTTTTGGTTGAAATGTTGCTGTGTATTGTCATTGTTTTTGTAAAACTACTGTACTTTGTTATTACGTGTTTTGCCATTTTACATAGTTTTACTGCAGTCTCCCTATATTGATATAATTAATGTTTGCTCCATTTATACTTAGCCTGTGCTCGCAGTCTTGTTACACCACAATGTAATCAAATCTTTCATCTTCAATGTCTCCGCAAGATTATGAACATCAGGTGGTACGACAAGATAACCAACTTTGAAGTACTGCAACGTGCAAACTTGCCTTCCATCATGGGCATGCTCAGCAGTAGAAAGAAGACTTAGATGGCTAGGGCATGTGCAAAAATGGACAATGGCGCATTCAAAACAAATGTTGTTCTGTGAACTATTGGAGGGGAAGAGGCACCAAGGCAGACCACTGCTCAGATATAAAGATGTCTAAAAGGGTTTAAAGCCAAAGGATAGACTGCACGGGTTTTACCCATATGGCTTGGTCCTCTCTGCAGAAATGGCACGCCACCTGTCAGAGTATTGCACAAAGAACAAACTCCGTAGTTCCAGCAACAATCCTAGGGGTCTCGGACTTTTCTATTGGTCCCAGAAAATGGGAAAAACTAGCTGAGGATCGAGATATATGGAAAACCACATTACGCAAAGGTGCAGAATATTTTGAAGAGAGACTTAAGGATGATCTGAAAGACAAGAGAGACAAGCGAAAACTCAGAAGTTGTCACAGTGAAATACTTGCTAACTGACCGTCTGTAAAGACAAAAAAGGCCATATAATGTTTGTTTAATGTCCTACTTGCTTATATGACTTTTTTTTAGAGCTAGGTGGCTGTGCGCAGAGAAATGCGCATCCTTCTGGATATTATGCATACACTTTTGCAAAAATTAAGATATGCCTGTCCTATATTCTGTAGGTGCCAAACAGGGATGCAGCGTACTCATGGTTTCTACGCAAACTTTGCAGATCACAAAAAGTAGTTAACTTGGTTGATAGGAATGAACAAACAAGCGCAAACAAACAACATGTATGAAAGTTCATAGACAAAGACGAAAAGGGATTATTATTAGTTTCTTCTTGACGCTCCATATCGACTACTAGTTAATCACTCTGTGCGATTTGTATGTGATCTGAGCCTACGAGCGATTGTGCCAGTTATGGGCCAACAAGTAGCCCAGCACATCCAATTTCTGCTATGCTTTTTATTTGCTAGGGCAGCTTCCCTAGGTCCTACATCAGTCTTGCAGGTTGCAGTGGTACTATTCTTTGCTTCCCTTGTGGGCCTCTGCACCACACAGGCGTTATTTTTAGCAAAGTGTGAACAAAATTTATTAAACTACCCCATCCCTCCGCATTTCCCCCATATCTCTCGTCCCTCAATAAGAAATTTGTCAACATTTTGATGATTAATTTGTTTTATGTGTTTATTTTTCAGGCATTTAAGAAAACATATCTGTTAATGGACATTCTTCTATCATATGGGAAAGATGAACAATCAAAGGTCAGATGGAGTGGTACATCTGCTGTAACTATCCTGATTCAGAATATGAAGCCAAACTTGAATGAACGTAGCAATTCTACCTCTATTGGTGAAGAATGTGGTGGACCAAACACAAATGTCAAGGACAGACCTGAAAGAGTGGATTCACCAGAAGTAATGGGTGTGATCCATGTTGCTAATGCAGGTATGTTTTTAATCTTCTTCGTCCATCAAATTAAAATTTTTCACAAAAGTTTGGATCTGATCACGATGTAAAAATCGAAAGCTTTGCTGTAGATATATTCTTCTTCTTCTTCTAACCAGGGCTGCAAGTTTTCACTCTTGGGCAGCCAATGCCAATTTGTAGAATCTGCATGTGTTCTGTAATTGTGGAAGACTTCTTCTAACCAGGGCTGCAAGTTTTCACTCTTGGGCAGCCAATGCCAATTTGTAGAATCTGCATGTGTTCTGTAATTGTGGAAGACTTCTTCTAACCAGGGCTGCAAGTTTTCACTCTTGGGCAGCCAATGCCAATTTGTAGAATCTGCATGTGTTCTGTAATTGTGGAAGACTTCTTCTAACCAGGGCTGCAAGTTTTCACTCTTGGGCAGCCAATGCCAATTTGTAGAATCTGCATGTGTTCTGTAATTGTGGAAGACTTCTTCTAACCAGGGCTGCAAGTTTTCACTCTTGGGCAGCCAATGCCAATTTGTAGAATCTGCATGTGTTCTGTAATTGTGGAAGACTAGTGTAAAGTGTAATATGAACAGATGGGTGTGTAGATATATAAAACAGAGAGTTAGATCAGAATGTGTTGATGTAAATTTAGCACTAATGTCACATGAAACAATGCTTGACATAGTGTGCAACAGTGGGTTATTTTAATAAACATTTTTGGCACATCCTGCAGAAGTTAGTATGGACTGAGTTAATGTTAAAGTGCCATGAACTTCAATGTTGTGTTTTAATTTCTTGGAAAATTAACCACTCTTTGTGATTTGTTCCAAATTTTTAAAAATGTATTTCTCCAGGTAATTCAAGAGCATTATTAGTTCAAGATGGCAAGCCATACAGGCTAACAAAAGATCACACAACAAAATATGTGAAAGAAAGAAAAAGAGTCATTTTGGCAGGTAAGCTAAGTGTGACATTTGTTTACATAAAGAACATGTTTCATTAGACATTAGTGTCACTATACAAGCACTTGAGTGGAACCTACAAGGAAAATGGCAAAGGGGATATCCTAAACAGAACTGAAGACAGAGTTTTTCTTGAAGAACTGAATGAGATTTGACTATCCTGGAGAACCATAAAGAGAACAGCTAGAAACTAGAAAAAGTGGCTAACAACTGTTGAGGTCCTATACTCCACAAGGAGCGGAGATAAATAAGTAAAGTTTATTAGACATTAAATTGTTGTCTAACACGCACACATTGCATCACATATTGATTGATGGATAGAAGCGTCGTTATAAACATCAATGGACTGAATCCTACAGGGGTCAGCAATTAACATAATTACATTCAACTTCGTTCCTGGGCATATGGGTTTTTGGTGGCAATGAGAGAGCAACCAGGCTGGCTGGCTTTGTCCAAAAAGCTGCACATAATGGTTCTACAGGGTGTTCAAGATAAAAGCAGCCCCACCAAGGAAGCCAATCTGGCATATGTGTATGAAAATGAGAAGGTTCAATTATGATGTAGTATAGGTCAAATGAGCGAGTCATTTCGTGATGGTGTGTAATTATGGTGCTGGAAGGGGTGATGAACAAATGGAATGAAATGACGAGCTAGTCAGAACCGGTTTAAATAGTAAATAAACAAAATACAATGCGTACGTGGCAACTTTTGATCTGTCAATTGGGCTGCTTTTATCTTGAACACCTACCTGTATGTCCTCAGATCTAGTAGTATCATTCTGTCTTCTTTCCAATCATAAAAGTAACATCTATATTGTCTTACAGGACACAAATACTGCTAAGATTTTACACTCAGAAAACCCCACTTTTTATGTACCACATCTACTGAATTATACTGTAGCATGATATCAGATCTGCTGTTCTATAGCTCAGAAACATGAAGGATAACAAAAGAAACCATCATAAATGGATCTTTACGTAGAATAGAGGGACTGAGATGGTATGATAAGATTACAAACGAAGAACTCAGAGAAAGAACTAAGCAGATACTCCAGTGGAGAAAGAGCCAAAAGATACTGGCGATGGATAGGACACACATTTAGAAAACCGACCAGAAGTATTGCAAGACAGGCAATGTTTTGGAACCAGCAGGGAAAGACAGTAGGGAAGGCCTAGACAAACCTGGAGAAGAGAGCTGGAGACTGATATGAAAAGGATAGGTAAAACATGGAAAGAATTGGAAGGGATAGCAAGAGAAAGAGAAAGAGCTGGAAGAAGTTTGTTGAAGACCTGTGCTCTGCTGGGAGCTGAAAGGTGAAGAAGAAGATGATATCAGATCTTTTTGGTTATATAGGAGACCATCATAGCTGATCTTCATGCCATCTTATTTCCAAAAAAACATGTTCTAACATTTATAATTTTCCTCATTAAGGTGGAAGCTTTAGCAACAGCGAGAGAGACAGCCGTGTCAATGGTGTTCTGTCCGTCACCAGAGGACTTGGCAATCATGGAGACAAGAAACTTAAAGACTGTGTCACTGTAGACCCATATGTCACAACAGTTCCAATACAGTCTCATGCACAGTTCCTGGTTCTAGCATCAAATGGTGTTTGGGAGGTCTTCTCAGATGAAGAAGTGGCATCCCTGTTAGTTAAGGTGAGAATACATTTTTAAAATTAATCTAGTCCTTCTTCTTCTTTATGCGCACATATCAACCACTTGTTAAACCACTCTTTGTGATTTGTATGTGATCTGAGCCTAAAAGCAATTGTACATTATGCCTGTTCCTATTCCAAAAGCATCGGTTAGTTTTCACTGATGAAGAACTACATATTATGTCCATATATTATCAGAGAGATTCTTGTTCAAAGGGCAATGCTATTCAAATACAGTGGATACAATGCAAACGTTTGTCCATGCAAAAGGTAGACCACAAAAATAAAAGAGGCAATTAAATCACCATATACAAAGCGCACACAAGAGATGTTCTTTAAATCTCTTCTTACCCTGATGCTGTTAGGCAAAACAGGATTAGAGAAAGAAGAAGATAAGAGACAGAAAATGTTTGCGCCCGAGAGGTTACCTGGGCCCAAATTAGGGGTGTTTAGTTTAGTTTAGTCGTCGGATCACCATCACTGCACGTCGAACAAATTAGTCCATAAGTGCTCCGATCTCTCCCTCAGTATGTCCATCAGCGTGTGGCGACTAACGACACCAGTTCTTTGTTGGTTTACAATTCTTTTTGTCTGCCAGCATAGCGTTCTTGTCAAGCTACACCACACTTAACTTTGAGTTCTTGCAGTCTGGTTAGTGTTGTGGATTCACGCTATTCGTGAATCATGTACACGCCTCTCTCCTTAAGGAATTTATAATATCAGCCTGGTCCATTGCTCGTCCGCTTTGGACAGCAGCCATACCTGCAAGCCTATCCGCCGTTCATTCCCCCTTACACCTGCATGCCCTGGCACAAAATAAAACTGATCTTTGTCAGCTTAGACCTCCCGAGCAACTCCATCCAATGTCTCCTAGCCCATCCTGTTTCAATCTTCCTGAGCATACTCATTGAGTCACTGAGAAAACATGCATGGATAAAGTCTGTGATTCTAGCCAAATCATCGCTTTGGTAACTGCCATGATTTCCATAATGAGACTGCTCGTAGTCACGGCAAAACCACCACTGTCTTCCTTCACAACATCACCTCCGACCTGAGCAGTGAAAGCCCACGAGCTCCGCACATGTCGAATCACCGAACCATCCGTATAAATGATTACATCATGCTCAGATGCGTTCTCAGAAATTAATGCCTGAACCTCTGCCTCCACAACAAGTGGGTTGTGTTGCCTGCATTAGTATTCTATACTCCATAGTAGGATAGTCAAGGAGATAGCGCATCGCCCTGCACGGCGTGTCTTTAGTGCAACCAAGTATAATGCGTATCGCCTCGTTCTGTATTCTTACCAGTCGTTTTATCTGACTATGACTGAGAGTCAGGATCGCCAGCGCATACTCAAGCACAGAAAGGGCCAGACCCTGGTATAAAAGACAAAGATGGCGCTGTTCACAATCCGCGCAGCCATTACTCTCATCGCCAGCAAACCTTTCCTCTCCTTCATTATCACATGAGCTATGTGTTCCGTAAAAGCTAGACTACGATCAAATGCAGCCCCAGGTATTTCATAGACTGAGATCTCTCCACCACCTCTGAACACAAAACCACAGATGGTGTTGGAGTGTTGACGATGTGGTTGTTTAAAGAGAACCATGTCACGGCTGCTTTTGTGGGGTTGACCAATGCTCCTGCTTCAACGCACCATCTACCTATGCGGTCGAGTTCTGACTGAAGTTCCTCCACAAGCTGTTCTCTATCCTTGCCCTGACGATACACCAACACTCATCTGCATATGACATTGTCCTTCCTCTACCCGTGATCTGCTCTTTTGTGATGCTCACAGTATAGGCATTGAACAACACCGGAGATAATGGTGACCCTGTGGTAAGCCAGGGTGGATTGTTGTTGGTGATGACGCCCAACTGCCACATTTAAACACTATCTTTCACTGGAAGAGGGCCGCAAAGATCCAATTGAGGAGGAATGGCTGATATTGAGTTCAGTCAGCTGCACCATTAAAAATGCAACGGCACTCTATTATAGGCATCTTCAAGGTCAATTGCAGCAGCACATGTCTCAATGCCCAAGTGAAAACCCTCATAGACATCGTGGGCGAACACCGCTGCGTTACGCCATGTCTCTCTATATGGATTAGGGGTGTAAAGAATAGAACCACTGTTACTTGCCACGCATGTCGTAGAAGGCGACTAAGGAGGTTTTCTGAAATCGGATGCATGTGTCCTAAATGTGTAGAAGTCTATGCGTTTAGGGGCCTACAAACCAATGTGCAATGTATACAAGTTCTTCGCAAGATCAAACAATTCACAAGGAGTGATTAAAATTGGTCGTAAAGAATGAATGCAGAGAAGAAAAAATGTTTGGATATCTGTTACAGACTCTGATATGAAGACGACACTTGGTTTCATTAAATCTTAAATAAGAGAAAGAAAATGTTGGATATCTATATTTAGATAAGTGAAAACCTCTGAAGACGAAGAAGGCATGTCTTTTTGGAGGGGGACACTGATATTTTTTTTTACAGATCCAGAAGCACTTGAGCTTTTCAGCTCTTCTGCCATGGACATCGTAACCCTTTGGTTCAGTGCCACGAACACCGTAAATCTGGAAAACCTGTGGCTTTTCTGCCAGCTCGTGGAATTGAACCGCACTCACGAGGGGCTTCCACGTCATAAATCAGTCATATACGCCATACCTGAATTTGTCTCTTTTCTTATGAATTCACCCACTACGAAGGACGCCTGGTATGGCACTTCTAGCTGAATTTTGCGTGGATTACTGAGTATCCCTCACCATAATGGCGTCACATCACCCACTTCAAAGTTGCTATGCCTGAATTGATAGCAGCCAAATACAATGAGAAGATATGGGAAAAATGTTTAAATTTTTTTGGCTATTAATTTTGATTTACATTGATGTTGTAGATGCTTCCAGACCAGCACTTGCCTCCACCAAGTAGGATTAGCGTGTCACTGCAACATTTGTTACAGAATCAGAATGGAAACACTAGTATAAGTGCAAGCAGAGTTAGCAGTAGAAAATCTGATATTCATCTCGACCCAAAGAAGTCTTCACAACATGAAGATGTCTATAAACCTGATTTGAACGAGATACATAAACTTCTTCCAGCTTCTGCTCGATTGAAAGTTACTGAAAGTCAAGTCGCAGAACAAGGAATTGTACAGACTGATGTGAGCATGAATCAGGTAATAAATTAATTAGTGAAATGCTTACAAATCTGACAAATGGGATTATTTTTGGGAGCCTTACCTCTATATCTAAATATAGATATCCAACATAATCAAATGGAGCCACCCCTCATCCCCTTGAGGACATTATCTTGTGGTGGGGGCTTGCGTACCTCAATGACCTGGAGAGCTATGTCGGCAGGGTTACCCAAGCCGGACAGGTCAAAGGAAAGAGATCTGACTAAATGTGGCCTCCAGGTTGGGGATTGTGTGATTGGCTAACTACCCATCAATTTAAAAAGGACGAGTTACAGAAACCAAAAACAAATTGTCAAAACTAAAAGGTATGACAGAGTTGCAAACACAGACCTGTGGATAAGAACCGGAACCATGATGACCCAGGTCAAGAGGAGAAAATGGCGATGGGTTGGGCATACTCTCAGGAAAACACAGTCAAGTGCCACTAGACAAACACTTGAGTGGAAACCGCAAGGAAAATGAAAAAGAGAACGTCCTAAACAGACCTAGAAACAAAATATTTTTTAATAAGAGTGCGCAACTATCCTGGGAGACCATAAAGAAAAGAGCCAGATACCGAGAAGACTGGCAAACAACTGTTGAGGCCCTATGCTCCACAAGGAGCGGAGAGGAATAAGTAAATGGTATTTAATTAAAACGCTGGCAGTATTTTTATGTGCTACATGAAACAATAGCAAATATATTAAACACTCAGAATATATATTTAAATATTTGAAGTAAGTAAATATCTTAACTCTTTAGCTGCTAAGGACGTATATAGAAGTTTTTCCCATTCACTTCTAAAGACGCATTAACACGTATGTTATTATCTCTCCTCTGTGGGCTAAGATGTGTTAACCGTTATACATTGCTACTGTCACTGATATAGGCGTACATTCATGTTTGTGACCTAGAAACAAAGAGTAGCTATATTTAGCTCAGCCTTTCGAAAGTATGTAGCAGCGAAAAGGTTACTAAGAATGCAACCAAACTCCACTTGTATACATAGGCTTCTAGAACAGAACATCAGGTAAGATGGCAAGAGGAAGACCACAAGAAAAATGGATAGATGGCATAGCAGAATTCTGTCAAAAAAGCCAAAATAACTATTACCCAAGCCACTAGATGAGCGCAAAAAAACCCCCCAGAAAACCACAACATTGGACAACAACTTGCTAACAGTGTGATGACAAACTAAGAATAAATCAATTTCAGGCACAAATGAATATTGCTATAAACAGTAATGTAGACCTTTGACCCGCATTCTTGTCAAAGGACCAATTATATATCACAAAAATAATGATAAAATTGGCTGTGAAGAACGATCGCGAGAGAGATCTTTGACCCTATGCTTCAAAACAGTCCCCTACACAGACTAAGACTTGTTCCATCACCCACATGTACACGTGGCCAGACAGCTGAACACATCCTGCAAGATTGTCACCTGATGAATCAACTGCGGAAAGGACACTGGCCAACAGAGACAAACATCCATGCAAAGCTGCTTGTAAGTCTTGACGAACTAACAAACACAACAACATACATTCATTCAGAGAACTAGACTCATTGTGTAGACATTGAACAGTAGTCTTCTTCTTTGCGTTCGTTCTTTACGACCAATTTTAATCACTCTTTGTGATATGTTTGATCTTTGCCAAGAACGTGTATCGTTGCACATTGGTTTGGTAGGCCCCTAAACGCATAGAATTCTACCCGTTTAGGACATGTGCATCCCATTTCAGCCAAACCTCCTTAGTCGCCTCTTACGACATGCGTGGCAGGTAACAGTGGTTCTATTCTTTACACCCCAAATTTGGGCCCGGTAACTACTCGGGCGATTGAACAGTAGTGAACAAGAAGAATTGCACATACAGTCACATCCCTACTCTACCCAATGGAAAGTGTGGTCCTAGAGCAAATCATCTCCAGTTACAGTGTATAAGACATTCACCATTGAAATTTTCAATGATATTAAAAAAATACCTTTATTTAGCACTTATTTTCCTGTCATTGGGGATCTAAGTTACAAGTATCTCTGAAGTCGGAGAAAGGCTTGTCTGAATGGGGAGAGACACTGGTGATAAGGAAAGCAAGCCTTCATGCAAAAATTAGTCAAAGATGTCATGACTATGTCTGAATTTATAGCGGGTGGATGCCTGTGTGGTGCTGGGGCCTACAAGGGAAGCAAAGAATAGTACCACTGCGACCTACAAGGTATATCGTAAGAGGTGACTGATATAAGGATCTAGGGAAGCTATCCTAGTAAATAAAAATCAGATGTGCTGGCCTACTTGTAGGTGCATGACTGGAACAACCACTCATAGGCTCAGATCACATACAAATCACACAGAGTGGTCGATATGGAGCGTTCTAAGAAGATAGCGGGTGGAAAATAAAACATTTGTTTGATCATACTTCTTCTGCATTTGTCCGCTATGAATTCAGGTGTAGCCATGCGCCTGGTGTGGCGCTTCTGATTTTTGGATGAAAGCCTGCTTACCATTTTATTGGTTTTCTGACCATACAGGTGGGCCTTCTCCAACTTCAGAGGTCTCTGATCACACTGAGGATAGAGATGAAGATTCTGACTAGTTTTGTTGTGTTTCAAATCTATTTTAACTGATTAATTTGTTGACTGTGCTGCATGTTTCAATTAATTTTTTTTATTTCAGACGAATGATATGGAGGTTCATAATCATATATCTGAGATACAGCAGAGACTTGAAGACATTGACACAGAAATCAGTAAGTTCATAGTTCATCACAAGCTGTTTTACTAAGGCTTGCAGCTGTCAGCTTTAGTTTGGAATCTCTTCAATGCACTATATATACATGTCCATAGGTGCTCCGATCTCTTTTGCAATATCTCCAACAGCATCCAGCGACTAACCATCCCAGTTCGATGTTGACTGATGTGAAACTACTACTACTACTACACCTTTTATGTTCCTCTCTTCTGGCCAATAATCTTCAATACAAGCTCTTGCAATCTAGCAGTTGATGTGGATTGATTTGAGGGCGTTCTGAATGTCTGCTCTATCCATTGACTAACCTTCCAATATGATAACTAATGTAGTAACTAAAGCTTTTTAGGGGCCTACCAAACCAATGTGCAACGTAGACACATTCTTGGCAAAGATCGAACATATCACAAAGAGTGATTAAAATTGGTTGTAAAGAACAAACGCAAAGAAGAAGAAGACTAAAGCTTGCAGAACACACTTTGTAAACTGCTGCTATGTTTAAAGTCTTTAATCATGCATCGTTATTCACTGAAGTGCAATGATGATGGTCCTACCAATTAGTCGTTTTGTGCTCTTTAGGAATCATAGGGATAGTTACAAAATAAAGTATTAGAATCAACATCTATGCAATTGGTGCCTCAGCAGTCTTCAGACGGGACGCTGTGGCCACAGAGCACACCTCCATAGAATGGGTCTCAGGTGCCTGCACCTGTGGAGCACCAAAGCACATCTGGCAAGATTATTCCAGCCTGAGCAGTGTGAGAACGAAAATCTGGCCAACAGAAACAACCCTTCAGAACAAACTAAGGGAGACCGGTGAAGATCTCAAGTGCACTACCCGGTTTATGACACATCCCAGAGTAGGCACATAACAAAAGTAGAAGGTGCCTCAGTCTATTTTAGTTAGCTTAAAGTGTCTGAGAACTTGAAACAACAATTCTATAGAAAGTGACTGTACAAAAAAGTGCCACCACCTAGTGTACAATTCCAGATGACTGCTTCTGAACTACGCTGCGCCCAAGTGGTTACCAGGGCCCAAATTTGGGATGTAAAGAATAGAACCACTGTTACCTGCCACGCATGTCGTAAGAGGCGACTAAGGAGGTTTGGTTGAAATCGGATGCATGTGTCCACTAGGGAATGCTAACCCGAAACAAATGCTTGCAGAAACGGATGCACCAGGCCGTAAGGCGCATAACATGGTGCAACGACCCTCACAATGCGGAATAGGATAACAGATTCTACGGTCGCCAATCTGCCTCTGAGATTTAGCCACGCGGTAAGAATGTCAGACCCATCATCACGAGGATGGCCAAAACTTACTGCAGGAAGAGGTCGGCACAAACGGGAAGCAGAAATCATAGAAATTATATCCTACAGAACTGACCCCAGTATGCAGACTTGAGAAGAAAGAGATGGCCCACTTACACTAGTGTCCAAGACAAACTGTATGGCGTGGCTGATAATCTGAGACAGACAGCTGCCTTTATTAGAGAATCCGAAATCCCATTCTAGTGAGAATGCAGAAGAAGAACTACGCTGAATCCGTCTTGCGAAAATACAGCTGTACATTGAGGTCAAATGAGTGTAAAGTTGTATAAATAAATCAAAAATGTAATAACCATCTAATTCTCTAATTGAGAAAATTAGTTTGTATCTATTTCTCTATAAGTCTAAATCTTTTTTTTAAAATATCTCTCTCTCTATTGTGCCTTTTAAACCCTGGTTGGAGCATAGGCTCTCAACCAACACATACCAAGTTAGACTTGTTCATGATTGGTTGGATTTTGTAGCTTAAATGTTCTACCAGATGGGGTAGCCAGCTCCAAGTCAAACCCTACCGTACTCACCTTTTACGAGATGTAGATTGCAGTGTTACTACTGTGCCATTCTACCAATTGTTTCCCATGTCAGGCCACAATCTTTCAACTCTCCACATTCTCCATTTTTCCTTTGGATATCCAGGCTTTCTTTTCCCCCTCAGCTGTCTATCGGAGAGCTGTTCTAGCTTATGTCCCTACTGGCATTAAACATACATGACCAGCATATATTATTTATTTGTAATTCTTAACTATAAGAAAAGGTGCAATGCTGTATAAATAACAGGGAACTCTGGGATATAACAGGACAATGACAGGTGGAACAAGAGATAAGGAGCAGAAGGTGGCGATAGGACACACACTGAGGAAACCCCCTAACAGCATTACAAGACAGGATCTCTGATGGAAGCCCCAGGGCAATAGAGGTAGGGGAAGACCTAGGAACACCTGGAGCGGAGTTGGAGACGGAATGCAAGAAAGTGGAGAGACCTGGATAGGCGGGCTTGGAAGGCCTTAGTTGCAGACCTATGCTCCCCTAGGGGCGAAGAAGAATGATGTATGAAAAAATCGTGGCATATCCCAAAGGACGTAGCCATCAACCACAGTAAACAAGTCGTTGATTTTCTAGGCACCACTTATACGTTCAGTAGTTTGCCATTGCTTTCTGAGCAGGTGGCGCCATCGTCCTTTGTTAAAATCACGAAACAATTTGCAAGCAAACTGTCCAGCGTGATTCGAACTCAGAACGTCGGGGTTAATAGACAGTCACTAACCCCTAGGCCACAGACAGCCACCGTGAATGATGTATAAATAGATCAAAAATTTAACCACCTAATTTTTCTAATTAACAAAACAATATCCTTTTTGTCTACAAATATATTTATTTGTAATTCGAATACTATCTCAATCACTACATCTGCAGAGAGCACTATCCATGGAGGCGTTGTTGCAGATATCCATTCTAAAACATTACCAACCAGGAAGTATTAAATGACGAATGTGCTTCACTTATAAATTATTCTGACATCCTGAAGTCAGAACAAGTGACAATGAATGACATGAGAACAGAGCTAGCCAAGTCAATGGCAGAACATCTTACACAGGCTGCATTGTTGGCAGGTGCCAAAGAAAATATATCAGTAATAGTAATACTTTTTGCAGCATGTGGAATTTAATACTGCACCTGTACATTGACACGTTTACCCCTTTATCAACAACCGACAAAGTCTTATAACTACCTTTAGACATACATGACTACTCTGTGATATCTCTCTCGCAATCACCGCTTAGACAGATGTACCAGATTTCCACATAAATTCTGCTGTTGTTATTAGGGACTCCCTAATAACCCTCCGTACAGCCTCTCATTTAGCTTGGTATTTTCCGGCCAGGTTTCGTTTCTCAGACCTTCTTGCAGTGTGCAGTCTTGCAGTAGCTCTGGGATATGTCTGCAAGCACTTCTCATTGATATGTGTCATCTTTTAGGACTATAACAAACTCTCGACTTTTCTCAGTCTGTAGTTATACCTCAGAGACTTCTTCAAATGCTCCATATCGATCACTTATTAACCACTATTTATGATATGTATGTGATCGGAACCTAAGATAGATTGTGCGTTGTGCCAGTTATGCGCTTACAAGTAGGGCAGCACATCCGATTTCTGCAACGCTTTTATTTACAGGAAGATTCCTAGCCTTCTACCTCAGTCGCCTTTTTACGACATGCTTTGTATGTCACAGTGTTACTATTCTTTGCTCCCCCAGGCAACAAACGTGTGATACCTCAGAGACAACAACTATCATGTCTTGTAGGACAGTAACAGACTGTCTTCACTTTGTTTAGTCTGTGGTTATCCTTCAACCAGATCATTCCAAATCTTTATTTATTGCAGATTTTTCTTTATTTGATGGTTGAATTTTGTAGATAAAGTTTTCTACCAGATAGGGTAGCCAGCTCCAAGCCAAACTCTACATTAGTTGGTTCTTATTCTTCTTCAAACGCTCCATATTGACCACTTGTTAACCACTCTGTGTGATTTGTATGTGATCTGCGCCTAAGAGCGATTGTATATTGTGCCAGTTATGTGCCTACAGTAGGCCAGCAGTACCGATCTCTGCGATGCTTTTCATTTACTAGGCTAGCTTCCTAGGTCCTCATCAGTTGCCTCTTACGATATGCCTTGTAGGTGCAGTGGTACTATTCTTTGCTTCCCTTGCGAGTCCGGCACACAAGGGTGAGTTGCTTCTTATAAGATGCTTTGTAGGCTAGTGTCACTATTCTTTGCTTCTCTTGTGAGGCACCGACAACACAGATTGAACATTTTCTGCTCTAATCTGTTTAATTTGAGGGTTCCTCAATCACATTATGTCAATATTTAATTTGTGTAACTTTAAAATGTTTGTTATATTAAATTGTCAACTTAATTTTGTGCACCACATGAGATGTTAAATTCCCAGTTATTACAAACACACACACCTGGATATGCACATTTCTCCTGGTCTTTCAAACTTTGACGTAATATTCACAACATGCGTATAGAGTCAATATGCATCAAGATAAGAATACAAAAAGCAAGGGAAACTTTATTACCTTGAGTAAGATATGGTAGTCAAAGGAGGTCAAAACACACACACAGCTGAAAATCTTTCAATCAAATGTGAAGTGAGTGCTGTTCTATGGCTCGGAAACATGGAAGACAACAAAAGAAAGCACCAGAAAACTACAGGCCTTCATAAATGGATGTTTACGTAGAATAGTGACTGTGATGGTATAAGATTACAAACGAGGAACTCAGGAGAAAGAACTAAGCAGATACCAGTGGTGCGGAAGAGACGCTGGCGATGGATAGGACAGACATTGAGAAGACCGACCAGAAGCATTGCAAGACGGGCACTGTTTTGGAACCCGACCCGCAGGAAAAGAGGAGTAGGGGAAAGCCTAGACAGACATGGAAAAGAGAGCTAAAGGCTGATATTAAAAGGATAGGTAAAACATGAAAAGAATTGGAAGTGATGGCAAGAGAGAGGAAGAGCTGGAAGACGTTTGTTGAAGACCTAGACCTGTGCTCTGTTGGGAGTTAAAAGGTGAAGAAAAGCATATGAGTGCACAAACTAGCACAGATATTACGTGTAATATGTATATGTTGTGCTCTTCACACAGTGGGTACCTTCTCACTGTGGAATACCAGAAAACGAAACAGCAGACCGACTGGCAAAGGAAGGTGCTGCAGGAGAGCAGCCGGATGTGCCAGTTACCTACCACCAACAGAAAAGGATGATTAAATCAATAAGAAAGCCACAAATACCAACACTGCTATATTATGAGCAGAATAGAACAAGTTTCCCTTAGAACAGGACACCATTAACTCCGCAGCACATGTCACAAAATTAAAGATTGTCAATTCAGCCATGTGTACAGGCACATCAGACTACTGAGCGTATACTTCAAAACTGCCGCGTATATGATATACTGAGGCAAACTCGCTCGCCTAATGAAACAACACTGGACAGAAAACTACACGGACCTCTGTGTGAGCTACAAAAGACAGTGAAGTTCATACAAGAGACAATGTTGAATGTATAAACAATATTTCAAGCGGAAGAAAGGAAGTATGTTGTGCATTAAATTTTTGAACTGACTGAAATATGGCAACTGACTAAAATTGCAATTTAACTTTTTTGAAATGAACAAATCTGAAATAAAACGTAATGTTATATCAAATTTAAAGATAATATTGTCATAGATATTTTATTTTTCTGACAATGAAATGTGTTATTTAACAATCAAAGCAATCTGTGTGTTATACAGGGTGTTCAAGATAATTGCAGCCCCATTGACAATTCGAAAGTTGCCAGGTAAAGATTGAGTTGTGTTTATTTACTATTTAAACCGGTTCTGACTAGCTCGTCCTACGTCACATTTGTTTATCGCCCTTCCGCACTACAAGTACACACCGTCACACAACCTTGACCTATACTACGTCATAACTGAACCTTCTCATTTCCATACATATATGCCAGATTAGCTCCATTCATGGGCTGCTTTTAAGTTGAACACCCTGTATATTACGCCTTTAATGTTGACATATTATTATGTATGACTTTTTTCATCTTTGCATACTGTCATTTGACAAGTGTGTAGTTGTGACGACTTCTGAGTTTGTGCATATTTCTATTACCTTTAGGCTCATCTCTAAGTTTCTTTCCGAAGGATTCCACACCTTTGCATGTTGTTTTCCATATAGCTCGGTAATCAGCTAGTTTCATTTGTTACGACATAGAAAAGTCTTTCACTGCTGCCATGTAGATATCCTTATATCTTAGCAGTGTTCTGCCTTAATTAAAGCCTCCTCCCTTCCTAAATTTACAGAACAGCACCTGCTGGGATATGCGGCTAGTATTTCTTCTTCTAATGTAGTTATCCAGAAAGACCATCCTCTGCATCAGCTCTAGTCATCAGTTTCACCTGGAGCAAGGATTGCTACTCTAAAATACGGCATTAGTGCAGATGTAATTCTTCTGCATTCTCACTATATTGGGATTTCGGATTCACTAATAAAGGCAGTCGTCTGCCTCAGATTATCAGCCACACCATAGTTTGTCTTGGATGCTGGTGTAAGTGGGCCACCTCTTTCTTCTCAAGTCTGCATAATGGGAGCAGTTCTGTAGGATATAATTCCTATGATTTCTGCTTCCCGTTTGTGTCGACCTCTTCCCGCAGTAAGTTTTGACCACCCTCGTGATGGTAGGTCTGACATTCTTACTGCGTGACTAAATCTCCGAGGCAGATTGGCGACCGTAGAATTCGTTATCCCATTCCTCATTGTGAGGGTCGTTGCACCATGTTATGCGCCTTACGGCCTGGTGCATCCATTTTCTGCAAGCATTTGTTTCATATTAGCATTCCCTAGCGGACACATGCATCCGATTTCAGCCAAACCTCCTAAGTTGCCTCTTATGACATGCGTGGCAGGTAACAGTGGTTCCATTCTTTACACCCCAAATTTAGGCCCTGGTAACCACTTGGGTGAGATGTAATTCAGCACAGAACAAACTTTGTGACGCACAATCTATTTCCTTAGACAAGGAAGCCAATGAATGAATCTTGTCATACCACCTGATGTTCAGAATCTTGCGGAGACAGCGAAGGTGATATCATCATCAAGTAGCTTGTCCCTTCCAGAACTTGGCTCCCATGACAGTTGTTCTGAAAAACTCTATGTTCTATGCAAGTTGACTGGCATCAGCAGTAGTCATTCTCAGACCGTCAATGACATCTTGCACCCATCGTCTTCTAGGTCTTTCTATCATTCTTCTTCCAGGCACTGTTCCCTCTAAAATTATCTTCTCTAAGCACTTGTGTTGTTTAATGTGTCCGATATGAAGGTGATATATCAATTATATAACCAACATATATATACACACACACACACACAACATAAACAATAGCTAGTTAGTTTGTTCCTTTCGTGCCAAAGGCGGCACATAGGGCAGAGGTTTTAGATCTCCATGTGATGCGGTTCGTTGCTAGCAATTGGAGATCTTGTATGGTTTTACATTCCATAAACAATAGAGGAGACCAAATCTTAGTAACTCTTCAGAAAACTTTATTTTTTTCCATTTTACAGAAGCACCGGTACATTCAAATTGTATTTATATTTTACATTGTGGTTATAGAAATTTCAAACAGACGAAACAATGAGTTACTCAAGGATGTGTATAATCCCATCAGTTGTTTTCTATGTACATTATAAGTTGTAAAATACACAGAACGCAATATCAGAGATATTTTAGTGTTACTAATTTATAAACTTCCTGGTATTTCACAGTTAACCCGTAACTCACTTTACGCATAACAGAAGGGCTGAAATGGAATAACAAGGATATTAGTGAATAACTCATGCAATGAACAAAACAAGAACCAGTTTTATGGTTTTTGTTTCTCTTTCGTTTTCCCGTTACAAATTCAGGCGTAGTCAGATTGTCCTTCACCATTCAAGTGAGCATTACTCTCAGTTCTGAGGTACTTGTGGGGTGTTGGGTGAGAAAGTAGGGGGTGAGAAGATAGGGGTAGTACCTCACGGAAAATGACAGCCGTATCCTGGTCATGTCCATGGATAGTCATGATCCTATTTGGTCCCCACTTCTCATCTAGCTCATGTTTGGCTCCACACCCCAGGCAACAGTCTCGGCTGACTGGCTACATAACATGAGTGGACGGGAGAAATCATGCTTAACCCTCCCACATCCCCTCACGCGCTCCCCACTTGCGACAAGGTGATAAAGACACTGTCATTGCACTGAGCCAGATAGGGTCACACTGCTTACAGGGACCCATGGTGAAGACAGACTGTGTGTTGGAAGGGAATAGCTGGATGGGTGGAGATGCACACAACACCTATACACAGGACGTGACAGGGCCAGTGAATAGCCCAGAACCAGAGCTAGTGATAAAGGCCTGCAAACATGATGCACCTATGACTAGCGGGGATTGTGCGGCGGTGAACTGTACTTCCCCCAAGCTCGACCCAGTGACACCCTGATACCACATATCTGTCAGGAACTACCAGTGGCCTCAGATCAAGTAAGAGACCTATGCCTGACAACCTCTTTGGGATGAAATTGTCGCAACATAGTTCCAGTCATAATGCCAGTACAAAATATAAAACAGATTCTGATAAACAACTCCAGAGAAGAGTGGTTGAACCGATGGGCTATGGGGACGACTGGTTGGGACATGTATGCAGAGATGAATAGACCAAACCCCAAGGACAATATAAATCTTCTACAACGAAAAGATCAAAGCACCATCTTCCAGTTAAGAACAGGACAAGTTGGACTGAATTACCACCTAAACAGAATAAACCCAACACACTATAGAAAGTGCAGTCATTCATTTGAGACAGTACATCACATCTTGCTTGAATGCCCTGGACTATATAAAGCTAGACAAGAACTCCTTCCACCACACCCATCTGTTCATAATACCCTTTACACTAGTCTTCCACAATTACAGAACACATGCAGATTCTACAAAATGGCATTGACTGCCCAAGAGTGAAAACTCACAGCCCTGGTTAGAAGAAGAAGTAGTTGTAATTTAGATTCCCACGTAAAGAATCAGGAAATTTGTAGTTTAACCGCGCACACCTAATGTTTTTGGGCTCAAGTTGGTCTCTGACCTCTAAATTAGTGCAATGTGTTATCAACTCCATTATCAGTCCCCCACAAGTACCAATGAACCAAGAGCTAAAAAAAAAAGCTGCTGGCATTGTTCTGGAACACACAAGGAAAGATAATCAGAGAAAGATTAAAAAACTCACAAAGAAGATAGCTAGAAATAAGATATTATGGGGAATGGGAAACATGGAACAGTTTGAAAAGAATATTGCAGGATGGAACAATTGGTGAATATTTATTGAAGACATATGCTTCAGGGGAGCCAAAAGTTTATTATTAATGTGTAGTTACTTCACACAATAAAAATGTATTCTGTACACTGTACATGCATACATATTATTATTACACCAGTGTGGTGCTGGAGTCCCCAAGGGAAGCAAAGAATAGTACCACTGCGACCTACAAGGCATGTCGTAAGGCGACTGATATAGGACCTAGGAAGCTACCTAGTAAATATAAAGTATCGTATAAATCGGATGTGCTGGCCTACTTGTAGGCGCATGCATAACTGGCACACCGTACAATCGCCCTCAGGCTCAAATCCATAAAATCATACAGTGGTTAACAAGTGGCTGATATGGAACGTTTGAAGAAGAATATAAATATTTACATTTGTGCAGGATCTATGGCTGTAAAGCAAATATAACAAATACAAAATTATACAGCCTGTTTAACCTGCTAATGATATCCATCAGCTGATCTGATAAATATGATGTTGAAATGTTTATCTATATATTGTGTTCCACTCGTACTGTGATGCATTACATAGGAAATGCAAGCAATTTCTCCACACCTGGCTACAAGGTGGTCAATTTAGAGTACACGCCACCACCACCAGGCTTAGATATGACTTACAGTTGAATAGTTGGTCCTCACTATCTAGTTAGAGCCAGACAGATGATATTGTTTGACTCAGAACCGAACACAATAGACTGAACAGACGCATACAGACTAAGACTGGTTCCATCACCTACATATGCATGTGGACAGACAGCCAAGACATCCTGCACGATCATCACCTGATGAATCAACTGCGGAAAGAAAACTGGCCAACCGAGTCAAACATCCAGGCAAAGCTGTTTGGAAGCCTTGATGAACTAACAAACACAACAACATACATTCAGAGAACCGAACTCATTGTGTAGACATTGTACATCAGGGAACAAGAATAATAGTTGATCCCCTCAGTATTGCAGATTCAAACTGCTGTGACCAAAGTTTCAACAGATTCAAACTGCTGTGACCAAAGTTTCAACACATTTAACTTCTGAAGTTGGAGACGGCAGCCTGTATGGCAGGGAGACTGAAAAAGGAAAGCAGGCCTTCACACTAAAATCAGTCAAATTTTGAAATCAATGTAGCTATACCAGGCTACACCTGAATTCATAGCGGACAAATGCAAGAAGAACAAGTTTTACAGGAAAGTAAGAGTGAAAGCTCATCAGTTCTTGAGATACAAATGAAATGAGTCCAAAATCGAGCATAGTCTTTGTTCGAAATTTGCCACAGTATGCCATTGCTCTCTGGCTCTGACAAATTTTCCATTCAACCAAACAGGTGATGGACCAGTACACCCTCTGGCATAAAGCACACACAGAAAGTGGTCAATAAGTTGTTCAAGAGCTATCGCAGAAAAAACTCTTTGGACTAAAATCCCATACAGGTTGAAATGTGTGGTCAACTAGTGATGTTTCTAGAGCGCCATCTGCACTAGAACCAATGGGGTACTGCATTGACCACCAATACATCCCACCTGAGTATGGGTATCTGCAACTCTAGGGATAGAAATACAAGTCTCTAGAGCTGTTGGAACTTGTGACTGCACCCAAAAAAAATGTGAATAATCCCCCCTGCTCAAAAAAATGAAAACTACCCAATTTTGAAAAATTATAATTCCTTGTTCAGAAAAACAAAACAAATAAAAAATGAGTTATCTACTTCATGAATAACAGAACTGCTGGGTTTGTTGAGACAGGGATTAGGGCACCTAATCTCCTAATAGTTCATAACCTCACAGACTCTATGGTCTACCGGACAAAAGTCGGTATTCACTGAAGTCTTCTTCTTCTTTGCGTTCGTTCTTTCGACCAATTTTAATCACTCTTTGTGATATGTTTGATCTTTGCCAAGAACGTGTATACGTTGCACATTGGTTTAGTAGGCCCCTAAACGCATAGACCTCTACACGCTTAGGACACATGCATCCGATTTCAGCCAAACCTCCTTAGTCGCCTCTTACGACATGCATGGCAGGTAACAGTGGTTCTATTCTTTACACCCCAAATTTGGGCCCGTTAACCACTCGGGCAGTTCACTGAAGTTACCAGATCTGTGATCTGATGACCGAGAGAAGAAGAATATATTACTCAAAGTAAATGAGGATGAACTGACATTAACAAACAGTTAATTTTTTGAACAAAGTATTGTAGAGGCTAATCCTCACGTTTTCTTTTCAGAGGGGAAACAAAACTAGTTCCTTCTGATGGACCATAACTGTTGTTCACCAATGTATTCTCATATCCTCGGCACATACTAGGTGAGTGTTGCTGTGCTGGCAATGATGTTAACAACATAAGCATAGGAAATCTTTCTGATGTAGAAGATGTATATGGCAGCGTGGATAGTGGGGTTGATACAGGTGACTGCAAAGATAATGGTGGTAACACAGGTGGTTGTAGGAAAGGAATGTATGACCATGTCTGGTATTTGCATTCTAAGTTGGATGAAGGCATCGGAAACAGATTGTCTGATAGAAGTTTATCATGTCTTATGGGATCTTCATTTGATACTTGTTTACCATTTTCTGTATTCACATCTGGTTGTGTTTCACTACATTCTTCATCCAATGGAGAATATGTATTGGGTAGTGGGTCACTTCTTTGTGTTACTGAGAATTCTCGCTCGTGTTTGGTCTCTGAGGGGTGAGGAGATGTGACGAGAAGGTTACAAAGGTCAGTGCTTTCAATTTTGCTTGTCTGGCTGTTCATTCCACAGTACAAGATGATGGCTGCTTGAATTGAAAGAACACGTTCGTGGTTCTTGGAACCTTCAAAGATATTCCAATACAAAGTGTGCTCCCAGATATGTTTAATAAAACAGACTCTGCTTTTGTATAGTTTACCTGCAAAACAAAACAAAAATAATTTGTTATCTCAAAGTTAATTATTTAACAGTATCAATGTCACTGAAAGTGGTGATTGCATAGTGTACTTGCTCCTGAAGCATCAGCAATAGAGCACTTGCTCAGCAGCTATTGTAAAATTTGAAATTTTCTCCCAACTCAGAGAAAGAAATCTGAATCTCGATATAGACTGCAGTAAAACTGACAAATGGCGAAACATGTAATAACAAAGTACTGTAGTTTTACAAAATACAAAAACAATCTGGCTATCCATTTTCAACTGGGTAACCGGAATCAGCTGTACCTGAGCATTTTTCATGTTTATTCTGTATCAGTTTCAGAAATCAAAATATAAATATGGGTTTATTCAATGGCAACATTCAGTGTCTTCTTCAAACGCTCAGTTACCTCTTACAACATGCCTTGTAGGTCTCAGTGGTACTATTCTTTGCTTCCTTGCGCCCGGCACCACACAGTGTAAAATAGCCAATCATAGTCATTAACTATATGATGCGTGCATGTCCCATTTCTGGACTTAGGGCTGACATATTTTGTATTTGGGGGAGAAGTTATGGAGCCTTTCTGTCCATATTCCTGCATGTCCTAACACTGCCTGCAAGACATTTGAGGTTTGGAGAGTCCAGGATGTACTACCAGTCAAGTCCTGATGGAAACATGCCCATGTACTAGTGGGCCTAGGATCATTGGCATCTATTTGATGACTTGTTCTGCCAGAACTTTCTGTAGGGCTAACTAACAGATTGATTAAAGTTAAATCCTGCACTCACTGGTCCAGTTTTTTTTATATTCCAGAACTCAGGACTGTGTTAGTTTATAGTACTAGTCTGTAGAAACAAGAGACATTGGATTGAATAAATGAACTACTCAAAAATATACGATTGCATTCAGTTTAATATGGCTATCAAGGTAAACTAACTCAAACTGTATCTTTCACATGACCTAAGTCCAATGAAATGAACCAGGCAGGATATGGACAGTCACTTGAGTCACACTCACACCTGTAATCCTGTATCTTTAAGACTATAATTGATTAATTCCGATAGTTCAACTTTAAATTATGGAAATTTAAGGTCAAACCAACCATTACCTTTATTATTTGTAGGGATTTTATTAGTAACTAACACAAACACAATAGGTCAACGAGTCAGTACTAAGTGTGAAAGACATTATAATTATATGAAGATGAAATTACTTACCACATACATAACAGTTAACTCCACCATCATAACTATCTTGGGCAGCAACAATGGTCTGCACGTCCTCTATACATAAAACTGATGAGGACTGATTCCTCACGCGACTATTCTTCAACGACTCATGTCGTAATCGCTTTGGACGTTGAATTACAATTTCATCATTGTCCTTCACATCTTTCAGGTCTTTCTTGTCAGTGACACTGACACAAGTTCTGTTAACATTTTGATCAGCTTGTATCAATTTTTGTCCCTTAGATTCCGACTTCTTTATCTTGAAGTACGAGTAACAGGTGTTGTTAGGTTTTATACCACTTCTTGTAACTATGTTTCGAGTAGTTTTCTTCGATACTTTGCAGTTTCTTCTCATGTTGCTATTATTATTGTTTACCTCTTCCGTGCCATGGCATATTTAGCATTGATCGTTTAAATTAGAAGTACCGAATCTCGAAATGCGAACTAGATAGTTGAATCATCTACTGCTCAACTTAACAGACACATGATAACTTAGCAGCAGTCTTGAAAGGTCAATGAAGTATCCATAAAGCATACATTTCTTAACAACACACAACTTAACATTAATAATATCCTGTAGAAAAGTTAGACAAAGCCGCAAGTTTCAAAACATAAACCTTCAAGTTAAGATATGACTAATCTAATATTTCAACTTTTACAAACAACGAATCAGAATCAAGGATGGCAGTGGTGGCGGGAATAACCCTGATTAAAGCGCATGTCTCATGACCTTAGATGCAATCAATTCCCGCGTTTTCTTCGGTGTCGTAGTGAATCATGCGTCTCGATTTAAAAACAAAATATTTATATCAAATCTCAAAGTAGAAAGTGATGTAATCTACTTATTTACATTTTAGTTAGTTTTAAGTCTTTGTTACTTTGTCAAATTTTACAAAATACTCGTTACTTATCATTACTTAGTGATTACATACTTTTAGCGGCGAAGGTTGATTTATTTACATCGGGTTTCCTCATATGGGTCAATCCCCTCTTCACAGAAATTGTCAACCACCTGTCGATATAATTGCACAAAAGACGAACTGCGTAGTTTCGGTAACAATGCTAGGATCTCTGGAGAAAAAGCACCAGTGAAACGAACGACGCGGTCTGGATTATAAACCACGACCTTCGAAGCCCAAGGAAAATGGTTTAACCTCTTCGCCACAGAGACTCATTGTTGCTTCGTGATTGTTGGTTATTAGCAAGTACCAAATAAACGACTAGTAAATAACGATTACTAAGTAGTACAAGATCTACAACTGTAATAGTAGATTTAGGACTTAGTTTAGTCGTCGGATCCTCATCACTGCACATCGAACCAGTTAGACTATATAAGTGCTCCGATTTTATCCTCAGTATGTCTCTCAGCGTGTGGCGACACCGATTCTTTGCTGGTTTACTCGCCCACAAGGGAAGCAAAGAATAGTACCACTGCGACCTACAAGGCATGTCGCAAGAGGCGACTGAGGTAGGGGCCTAGGGAAACTACCCTGGTAAATAAAAAGCATCGCAGAAATCGGATGTGCGGCCTACTTGTAGGTGCATAATTGGCACAACGTACAATCGCTTATGGGCTCAGATTACATATAAATCCCAAAGAGCGATTAACAAGTGATCGATATATAACGTTCGAAGAAGTTGGTTTACTATTCTTCTTTGGTTACCAGTACAGTGCTCTTATCTAGCTACACCACATTTGACTTGGTATTCTTGTAGTCTGGTTAGGGTTTTAGATTCACCCCTATTGCTTGAATCATTTACACGTCCTCTTTTCCCTAGAGAATTCAGGATATCAGCTTGGTACACTGCTCGCCCGCTTTTTACAGCACCCATACGCGCAAGCATATCGGCGATTTCCTTGCCCCTTACAGCTGCGTGTCCTGGCAGAACAATAAAACTTAATTTTGCTAGTCTAGACCTCTTCATCACTCCAACCATTGTCTCCGAGCCCAACCTGTTTCAATTTTCCTGAGCACACTCATTGAGTTACCGAGAAAGCATGCATGGATAAATGTCTGTGACTCCAGACCATCGCTTTAGTTACTGCCATGATTTCCATAGTGAGACTGCTTGCAGTCACGGCCAAAAAACCACTGTCTTCCTTCACAACATCCCCTCTGACATGAGCAGTGAAAGCACATGAGCACCACACGTGTCGAATCACTGACCCATCTGTGTAAATGATTACATCGTCCTCGTCATGAAAAGACCTTATTATGTTACTTCTATCCATATAAAATGTCCATGATGACGGAATTTCACACTACAGAGACCTGGTATCTATATATCTCCTCTTCGTTTCCTGTTTGACACAAGGCTTCCACAAAAGATTTTCTCTGTTGCCGTTCTGCCGCCTTTCGGTCACTTGTTTTCCGCGTCACGTAAAAATCTTTCAATTTTATTCCAGTTTTTTTCCATTTTTCCTTTAAACGCCCATACCTTATTTTCCCACCTGCTGTCATCGGGAAGCTGTCCTAGTCAACGCCCATGCAGTACTGGTATACGACTACATGCCAATTCCATCTTTTGTCTTTTAAATTAATAACGGTCTCTAATGATGTACAGTTCGTTCGTTTTAAAAGATCTCCATTTGCTGTCGTTTTGGCTAGAAAATGTGCAAGATTCTTCTTAAACGTTTATTTCAGAATGTTTCCGACTTGTGTAGGATATGGGTCCTTTCACAGTACTCACAACTACATAATACCACTTCACGGACACTGCTTCTATTTATTTTAGTCTTTAATCCTTAGACTTTCCATGCAGAACATGTTTTAAAGGTGTCACAGAGATGAGGAGCATATTCTAATATTAATTAGGGAATGAAAGTATATATTCACTTCAACAGGACCCTCGTACTAGAAAATAAACAATATATATTTATATAATGATGCCCACCAGCCTGATACTGCTTCATTCGCAGACTAGACAGCTCATGTTAAAAAACTATACTTCCCATATTCGAGCCGTGAAGATGTTCAGATGTGGAGATGACACACCTATCAATCAATCAATATTACAAAAGCACGTAAATCTATAAAAACTACGGAACTAATATTCTTTAATTTATCTAGATCTTATTTAAATAATATTATATAATTACTTCAAACAATTGGATCAAATAATTATCAGATGCTTTGGTAATTCAAAATATATTTTTGGCCCAGAAGTTATTTTATAATGAAAGAAAGTAGTAATTGTTTCGAAACATAGAGATGACACTGATTCTGTTATGTGGCTTTACATTGTCGACGTATGACAACAAACATGGAGGGCGTATTGCTGAAGTGGACCAATTATCTTTCAGGTGTCGATCCGTTGCACTGTTATTTTGCTGAATGCACATTTTGTAACATTTGATATGTGTTATTTTTTAAGTGGACATGTGTGATTTATTTCATTACATTATAAACTACATTACAACACAAACGACAGTGACAGTAATTATCGGCATTAGTCATTAGATTCATTTGAACTCGAAGTCTGCCGCGAAGTGAAGAATAATTATAGAGCTACTACAGCTAAGAGTAGACTGTAAAGTGTACACACTATCAATGGAAGTCCATTCAGTAGAGTTGAGTTACTAGTTACTTCAGACTGTAGCTCAACACACCCCACGGGCCACTGAAACCGAGTTACTTCTGACTGTAGCCTACTTGAGCTCAACAGACCCCACTGGAGCTCAAAACTGAAATTGAAGTAGTTGCTGAAGTTAATTAACGTAAACCTTGTCACCTTCTTTTCCATTCCATTCAAACTAGAATTGAAGTCTTCTTGTATTGTAATTAGTCTCAGTTACTGTAGACTAGTTTTGTGTGTGTAAACCAGAACCGTGTGCCTATCTGCCATCTATAAGTTCACTTCTTTTACAATGTCAATTCATGAATTATAAGAGATTCATTTTGTTACCATAATAATGATTACCGAAATACAGTAGAACCTCGATCTGGCACTGGAACGCAAATTAACCTTTTCACTCTTCAATTTGTTTTTACCTCAAGACATATTTATATGTCAATGTATACTGAGCTGGCCAGTACACTGACTTTGTGTCATCTTAAAATTACATTGATCCAGTATATCAGCCTAGAAGGATGAAACAGTTAAAGCTTCCACCACTACACTTAAAGGCAAGCATGGGCAACCAACTCCCTCATCCACCTGGGGAAAGACAGTAGACAATAGATAGACCTTCACATTTTGAATAAAAGTTTATTTATATATTTTATATTTCTAGGATGGCAACCTCGTTGGTTTATTTTAGACAATGGCATATTGTCCTATTACAAATCTCAGGAGGATGTCAATAATGGCTGCAAGGGATCCATTAAAATGGCTGTGTGTGATATAGTTGGTATGTAAATAGATTTAAATCATTTCTTTTTGAAATCTGTGATTAGATATTGATCCAACTTTTTCTTGTCTGTAATCATGTACATACCTGTAAATGTGCATTGGTCATTGATTGTTGAAGTCTATGATTTGAAATCTCTCCAATTTCTCCTGTCTGTAATTGTGTACATACCTCAAGTCTTCTTTTCTTTCTCAAATCCTGTTTTGTCTCACTTGCCTTCTTCTTTTCTCAAATCCTGTTTTGTCTCACATCTTCTTTTCTCAAATCCTGTTTTGCAGCACTAGTCTTCTTCTTTTCTCAAATCCTGTTTTGTCTCACTTGCCTTCTTCTTTTCTCAAATCCTGTTTTGTCTCACTTGCCTTCTTCTTTTCTCAAATCCTGTTTTACAGCACTTTTCTTCTTTTCTCAAATTCTGATTTGCAGCACTTTTCTTCTTTTCTCAAATCCTGATTTGCAGCACTTTCCTTTTTCTTTTCTCAAATCCTGTTTTGTCTCACTTGCCTTCTTCTTTTCTCAAATCCTGTTTTGCCTCACAGCGTCAGAATAAGAAGAGATTTCTAGAACAGGTTTTTGTGTGTGCTTCAGTGTTTTTCATCACTTTTTTCTCTCTGAGGCCCATGTTTGCATGGACGGCCTTTTGTTTTGTATCCACGGTATCAGTTTAACATTGCTCTTTTGGACTCTTGCCGGTGCTACAGAGTTTGCACACTGCCGTTGAGATCTTCCTGTGTAAGAAAGAGATTAAAGCACATATGGTAATTCACCAAAGTGCAATGATGATGGTCCTATCAATCAATCAATATTGCTCTTTGATGAGCACTGTCCTTTGGTAATCTGCTTATATGGCGTAACCATTTAATTTGCTGTTTCTTGATGAAGTTCAGTACTGATATTGTACCCATTTTTTCCTGATGTCTTCATTTCTAAACCAGTCTCTTCTTCACACTCCCAGCATTCTGCGTAGCCACTTCATCTCTATCATTACTAGTTTTCTTCTATCATTTGATATCAGCATCCAGCTTTGGCACTGATAGCATAATGTGAGGAGAAATATTGTGTTGAACAATGCTCTTTTAGTGTTCATGGTGACATATTTGCGTTTCAAAATTGACATAATTTGTCCTATTATTTGATTTGCTTTATTGCATCTATGCTAGATTTCATTTGTTATATATTTCCTGAAGTCTATGATTTGAAATCTCTCCAATTTCTCCTGTCTGTAATTGTGTACAAACCTCTCAACTTTGTGAGGTAATGTTCTGTACACAAAAATAATACAAACAATGCAAGGTAAAAAAAATAGTATATACAATTTTTATTGTGTTTTTGTAAAGGCACATTGCTTGCCTTTTGCTCCAAAAGTACTCAATTAATTTCTCACCTAAAACAATTGGTCTGTTTTTGTTTTTAGTGATAATTGCACTCAGTGTAGGGGACATTGAGTTCCTAGTCCTATCACAGACAGACATTAAAATGTAGACAATGCTATTGCAACACTGAAGTCTGAAAGAAACACAGAACTGAATAATCTCAACAACAAAAAACCTTAACCCTATTGTTTCATCTTTCAGAGATAGTAGTATTTCATGGAATACTCTCACACTGCATATTCTTCTTCTCTTCCACCATTTACTTCTTTATAGAAGTGTTGGGGGTGAAACGTAATTATCTTGTGTGTGCTTGTTTTAAGGCACTTTGTAAGCTGATATTCATGTTCGCAAGGCTGTTCTTGATGCCGCCGCTCCATCTTTTGCGTGGTCTTACTTTTTCTGTGTGGCTCTCTGTGGTAGGCAATACCAGGGCATTCTGGTCAGGTGTCCAAACCATTTAATCTGTTGTTCTTTTATGAATTGCATGACTGGTTTCACATCCAGTCTCCTTCTGATTTCTTCATTTCTAATTTTGTCTCTTATTGTCACACCTGCAGCTCTTCTAAGGCACCTCATCTCTGTCGTTATAATTTTCCGCTCATTAGCTGCTGTTATTGGCCATGTTTGACACTGGTAACATAGTGTTGGCCAGAAAATCGTTCTTATGATGCTTCTAGGAAATGAAGATGTGGACAGGCTATCTTAACCATTTGAACCCTGACTACCTGTACCATAAAAACCTTTTCTCCTAAGCAAAACCAGCATATATCAGAGTGATATTAAAATACGATAATTTAGCTAATTAAGTGCTCTATAATTTGTTATTGACTTATCCCATCATCTCTGGTATTCCTCTTATTATATATTTACAGAATATTAAACTGTTTTAAATTTACTTGATATATTTACATTGGTCAGGCTCGCAAATCTTTCTCTCTCTCTTTAGCCTGTTACGCCCTTGGCGTTTAGGCCAGCAACAAACGCACACCATTCTTCCCTGTTCATGGCCTTCCTCTGTATTGTGTTCAGCTATGATTCATTTCCTTCAGTTCTTGCTCTATCGTTCTCCTCCAGGTCGTCTTGGGTCTTCCACGCTTCGCCTACCCTCTGGAGTCCATCTCAGTGCAGTTTTCGGAGCCAGTCTCCATGCGCATCACATGTCCAATCCATCTCCAGCGTCGTCTCTGGATGATAGTGCCCATATTCTCTTGTTGGCATCGTGCAAGCAATTCTTGGTTCGAGATAGTAGTCGCCAGTACATGCGTAAGATTTTTCGCAGACAAGTTGTATGAAAGGTGGAGAGTCTGGACATATCCTGTTCTGTCATTCTCCAGAATTCCGATCCGTACAGCAATGTTGACAACACACAGCTGTTGTAGATACTAGTCTTAGTTCTGATGCTGTATTGGGCAAATTTCCAGGCGGTCTGAAGGGTCATGAATGCACTCGTGCCTTACTCAGTCTGTTTTTAATGTCAGATTCGAAATACTCCCAGGTATTGTAGCTTGTTCTCTAGAGTGAACATGTATGGCTTGAATATCAATCAATTAAAACAATTTTTCATCATATAAATGATCGTCTCACTTACTATCGATATCCTTATCAGAATAATCACATTTTAAGTCTAACTCATCTTTAGATTAACTCAAAACAAGTTCAGCAGCTTGCTCTGTTGTTATACATTTAGTATGACCAAGACCAATTCCAAAATTGTCCGCACATCTTTTCATCATTAAAATACATAACTAATTACCTTATCAGCACACCAAAATAATATCACACAACAGCGTACATCATTTTCCTTATCATCAGTGTCTCTTTCCATTCCGACAAACCTTACTTTGACTTCTAAGGTACTTGTAATTTAGATCCCCAAGTAAAGGATCAGGAAATCTGTAGTTCATCCACATACAGGAAAAATGTTCTTAACCTAAGTTGGCCTTGAACCCCAAAATTAGCAAGGCACCCGGTTACTAGTGAAGAGTGTTATCAACTCGCTATCAGCAGCTTGATTTATTTACTTTAATAATCATATGTTGTCATTTTCAGTTCATCCAACAGACATGTCACGGCTAGATCTTATAATACCAGGGGAACAACATTACTATGTTAAAGCTGGCACTCCACAAGATAGGCAGTCCTGGTTGATCGCGTTAGGGAGCTCAAAGGCATCTTTCAGTGAAGCAAGTGCTGCCAAGAAGGATGCTGGTAAGATTAAGGTTAAGAGTTTTGTTTTTAATTTATCAGTTTCTTGTACCGCACGTGTGTTGCCGAGGTCTACAAGGGGAGCAAAGAATAGTAACACCATGACCTACAAAGCATGTTGTAAGAGGTGACTGAGGTAGGTGTCTAGGAAGCTACCTAGTAAGTAAAAAGCATTGCAGAAATCAGATGTGCTGGCCTACTTGTAGGTGCATAACTGACACAATGTACCATCGCTCTTAGACTCGGATCACATACAAGTCACAAAGAGTGGTTAACAAGTGGTTGATGTGGAGCATTAACCCTTAGCGGGACTGCCTAGAGTAGTTGATAGTAGCTCGGCCTGCTAGCTGTGAGACGTCTCATAGCTCGGGTTCGAACCTACTGTCCGGCATTTGTTCGAGTCCCTGGTCTTACTCAGGACGATAACATGAGTACCTCTGAAGTTGGAGAAAATCTGCCTGTATGGCGAGGGAATACTAATTACGACTACATTGAGCACACGGCTGCCAGTGTAAAGTAATTTACAATGTGCACGCTGCTGCCATTGTAAGAAATTGGAAAATGGATTTTCACGCAAAAATCAGTTTCAGAGATGAAACTTTGTCTGAGTTGAAAGCGGACGAAAGAAAAAAAAAAAAAGAAAAAGAAAAAAACCTTAAGCTGCTAAGGACGTATATATATGTTTTTTCCATATTCATTTCTAAAGACGCATTAACACGTCTGTTATTATCTCTCCTCTGTGGGCTAAAGACATGTTAACACGTTATACATTGCTACTGTCAGTGCTATAGGCGTACATTCACGTTTGTGACCTAGAAACAAAGAGTAGCTATTTTTAGCTCAACCTTCGGAAAGTATGTAGCAGCGCAAGGGTTAAAAAAAGAAGTTTCTTGTACAGTTTCAGTTTGGAATATCTTCGTTGTACTCTGGACATGCCCATAGCTGTTCGATCTCCTTCTGATTATCTCCAACATCATCCAACAACTAACTTACGTTCGATGTTGATTGATGAGCCTACTTATATAACTGTTGTGCTGTTCTTTTCTGGACACTCCAATCTTCAAGCCAAATTCTTGAAGTTGATGTGGGTTGGTTTAAATCTTCTTTGCGGCCATACTCTATGAGAGCATTCAGAATATCAGAATTATCCGTTGGTTGACCCCCTGATATGGTGGCAGAGCCAGACAACATATCTGCTCTCTCATTGTCATCAACACCCAGAATGGTTGGTAATTTCTGTAAAATACTTTATATGTTACAAAGTATTTTAGTTGCTTTGTGCCCGTCTGCCCAGCGTGTTCGTGAGCGCTTGGACTACGGGTGACTATCCCTCTTGTGTGCGGGTTCAATTCCGCGGGATGGCAGAAAAAGCCACAGATTCCCAGATTTACGGTGTTCGTGGCACCGAACCGAAGGTTACGATGTCCATGGCACCGAGCCGAAGAGCTAAAAGCTCAAGTGCTTCTGGATCGGAGAAAAAAAAAAAAGTTGCTTTGTACTGGATATGCCAGAGTGGTTACCGAGGCCCAAATTAGGGTGTAAAGAATAGAATCACTGTTACCTGCCAAGTATGTCGTAAGAGGTAACTACGGAGGTTGGACGTGGGGCTAGCTACCCCATACCGTAAAAAACACTAGATGGCTACCGAACGGAAAGCGAACCGAGTAAACGCTGGCTGAAACCGGACACATCACCGTAGGATAAGCACCAGAGCTCCAAATGGTGCTGAAGATGTGACGGAAAACACACCAATGCTAAGGTGCATGAATCAGATTTCCACATGAATAGAATTTATGGGGAGATCTGTACATCGTCTGGCAGTGATCGCTCATGGAGAGAAGTACTGGATAAATGTCTCACCATTATTGATTTTGTTATTCTTACATAGATGCAATGCCAGACTTAATGAGGACTAAAAAATCAGAACTTAGGCTGTACTGTGATCTACTGATGCAACAAGTGCACTCAATAAAACAGACTGTGTCATCCTCTGATGGCAAGTTGGATGTTGAGGTTTGTCACTTTTGTTTATCTTCTTCTCCTGCTTCTTCTTTTTCTTCTTTTCCTTCTGAAGTAGGGTGCTATCGTTGGCATTGAGATAGGTTGCAATCGTTGGTATTGAAGTAGGGTGCTATCTTAGTATACATGTAGGTTGCTATCTTTGATGATGGTCTTATTCAAAGATGTGATAATTTATTATAAGAGCATTTGTTGGTTTATGGTCCTACAATTCCCATTCTCTCATGATGACTGATGATCCATAACATATGGTAATAATATACAAACTCAATGCTTGATGGCATGCGACATGTTTATTGATCTATAAGCATAAACGTTCTTGCTTAAGAACACGTCCATCTGTCAATTGTTTATGTTGTCTCTCCTATTTTCTCACTGTCCTTGAACCGTTACTAAATCGTCACTATTTTACTACACAAAAGCGTCATGTAGTTATGTGTTGCACTTCTACATAGAGAGTACAACACATAGTCTCAACTATTAAATAATCTAATTATACTACACTAACTATATGGCTAACTGTCCATTCCTCCGCTGCCATCTGGGAAACTATGACACCCCCTGAGACCTGCCATCGCCCGATGGCGAAATGTCAGAAAAATCGCACAGGTAGTGTTCGGTAGGGTGATTAGAGTGGTGAGAGCTGAAAGGGAACTAGTCACCTCACGTGTTAACGTGGCTCCACAACAACTAACTATAACAGCCAACCATGGTCGAAAGAAAAAGAAAATCCTGACGGGATCTCAGGAAGACCCAAGTTGAATGAGCAAATGGGAACTAGTCACCACACGCCGTTGAACGTGACTCATCAACTGGTCATAGGTGACCATGGTTAACAACAACAGTTAACCCTCTGTGCTTGTGTGCTGAAACCATGTAATATAGAAATTAATCAGCATTATTTTAATTAATCTGGACAATATGCGCCTATTGACTCCGCATGCACCCAACAGCATAACATTGGCCAATGTGAGGTGGCTGTACTGGGACATCCATTCCTCACATGAGGTAGTATGGGTTTGATGGCAGCTTGCATCGGTATGTCACTATCACTATGTCTTTCTTGCATGTCAGAGTCTTGTCACACTATCTGAAATCTCAAACAAAAACACAAGTTACAAATCGAACAAGAAAAAAAAACATATATATAACGTTAACTTTTCACGTTATGTGTCCTCAACGAGGTAATATCAACCAACCCCAATGCCCAGGGGAAATAATAAACTCCCAAGATTTAACATATTGCATCAAAAAAACATACATAATGTTCATCCAACAACATTATAAGACCTCCACATGGTATTATTAACCATCCCCAAACCCAGGAATGAATGAGCTGCAAATATGAAACTCCATTATAAACGTCCAATATTCAACACTGCTCCATTAACTCCTAAACTTCTCCTATTAAAATTTACCATCTTCTTATTAACATAATTAACACATCAAAGTGTAGGATTACGTACACGTGACGCAAGTCCACACTAAATCCGCCAATTAAACAAATCATAACTCCAACGATCCGAAACACTCGGATCGACATCATATAACCTTCAGGAGGCAATAAAATCATCTCACAACCCCTCCAGGAATAAATTGACATCCCCAATATATGACCACTGATATTAACATTATAACCCATTCAAAACTCATAAGGAATCAAGCCAATTCCCAAAGGATTTACCTATCGGGCTCAATATCAGATAATCTCGTTAAATGAGGTAGCACATTCCGTCCAGTAATCTGTAAGGACTCAACCAAAAACCCAATTATTCTCTTTATTTGGTTTAACATTATTCTCGAGCTACCCCTTACAATCCATCCTTCAGTCCCAAAGGATTGAAATAAAACCGCATGTATGTTCCCTATTTGGTTCGACCTCACTTTTGACTTCAGGCCCATTGTAAACCTTTTCTCAATCCACCAGGATCCAAACAAAAATCCAGGCATATTGTGTATAAAACTCGGGTTCCATGTAGTTTTGTACAAATCATGTTGTCCGTCATAGAGCTAACCCAGTTCCCACGAGACCATCCCTGGGAGCACTGCTAACGATATCACGTGTGCCATCCCCACGATGTATACCCTGAAAGATATTGTCAAGACCAACATAGACCCCCAGCATGAAATAGAGAAGGCAAGGACTATGCCCTTGCTCGTAAATTGAAAGACGCAACCCTTGCAAACCATGCTGATGTGAACATAGGGCCCTAGCACTAAAAAATAGCATAAATAACGCCATCACCACTATAGTATTCCGTTTCACAGACCTGACCGTGGAATCCACGCGATCCACACAATCCTTTCCATGAAACGACGCATTGTTCCCACAACCAACAAAATGTTGGTCAAATTGCACGCTTTTTTGCGCTCGAAATCAATTATCACTGGCTCGGCAGCGTCCATAGTTGAAAATTACATAGTGCGTCGCAATTAGTATTTCGCTCATAATCCGAGCTCAAAGATTTATTATCAGACCCATGCATTCTTAAACCAATACGTAGTGATTTGTGTTTATTTTCACTACGTTCCCTGCTATTGTCTACTGGAAGACAAACATTATTTGCATGCTCACAGGCACAACTGGATTCCGGATCATTTACTTCCTCTTGGTTGTGCTGACTCTGAGTGACCTCAAGTTCATGAGTTGTTACCAACGTGTCACTGGATCGACACACAAATAAATCCTTCGGCATTAGTACAGGCGAAATTTGCTCCCGATTTAACTTTTCTTCTGTGTCCCCTCTAATGATGGCCCTGGACCACCTTTCTTTTCTCCTTGTCGTTACAGATTGACTGCCACGGTCAACACCCTTACGTTTCAACAAACACCCCTTACTATTTGAGCCCACTAACGCTCGATTAAATTTCTTTGAATTAACCTGGACCTTTTTATTTCTTCCACGTCGTTTCCTATTTACTTTAGCATTGTTTGATTTCTGAACCACTGATTCAGTAAATAGAGAGCTCACACGAGTCGGCAACATCTTCCTCGACCCAACTATTCGTGTTCCATGAGGACGACGTGTATGATATTCCTCATATTGCACCTCTGACTGATGAGTTTGAACAATACCTAAATGTTCTATTTGTTGATCGTTGTCTTGTAGGGCTGTTGCGGAGGGTGATAATTGACAACTTTGTTCCATCTCCAGTCCCTCGCCGGAAATACTAACGATAGATTTTCTCATGTCTTCCTTTTCGTGATCCCTATCCGTAGTTAAACCTTGATTACCCTGTTCTATATTCTGCACTGCATTCGTCAGATGGATTTCCTGAGAATTAAATTCTGCTATTAAAGGAGAGACTGGTAAGACGTATGGTTCATCATCGGACCAATCGCCAACAGGTTCCAATGTATGGCAGACTTGAGGAGCAACCACTACCACACAGGAAGAAGGTAGTAAGACATTCAGCTCTACACATGATACATCCACGGATGATACCAAGGCAATGGGATCAATATTGGACCACTCCACCAAAGATTCCATTGTATCGCAATCTTAGAATCAATCTCTCTACACGGGAAAAATGCAGAAATAAATTCGCTCTGCATCTGAATCTTTAATAACTGAAATCAAATCGTGATTTTCCTCACTAGGCAAATCGAATAAAAATTAGGCATGGTACTTAACCCATCAACATCTGAAACAATCAAATTATTATATTGTTTCGTCTGGCGCTTGCCATCTGAAACTGGTAAAAATTTCTGAAGCTCATTCGACTCACCACCGAGTAAATCATAACAATTAAATCTTGGTATCAGGCAGCTGCCTATTGATACAGAGGACTAATGGAGAGAAATGCTGCTCCTCTTCCTTCATCCCTAAACACATCATGTTTGTTAATGGTCTGGTTTTCATGGGCCTTCCACGGACACCCATGGTTGTGCGCTCCTTCTTATGTCCTGACTGTGGAAAGAAGAACAATTATACTCTCCCCCCCGAATTGACTCTTTCATTGGACCTCCCATGACCCCGTTGTCGATTTTGACGAAAATTACACTCCGGGTGAGTAGTGGTGGGAGGGTCTAGCATGGTTTGGGCAGCGTATCTCAGAGTGGCGTTCCGCCACCTTCGATTCCAAATTCCTTGAATCCATCCCGGGATGGGATTGACTCCATCGAACGCCTCATCTCTGCATTGCAGGAAGGTAGTGGAGGTACTCCTGCAACCTTGGACATAAGCATGCTGGAACACAACCTGTTACTAAGGGATGCCACAAAGTGATCCCGAAGATTGTTGGGATCCAGGGGATCGATCCTCCTAGACTGAGCTGCGGTCACTTTCATGAATAGCTCCGCTATCCGATGGGAATAGTCAAGGCACGTCTCTTCGCTATTCTGAGAAGAGCGAAAGAAAGCAGACAGTAGCGCATGAGCTGATCGATTGTCACCAAACACACCCAGGAGGCCTGTCAACAGGGACTCTGGGTCCTTCACCGTCATCATTTGTATGGCAAGTTCCCTACGGACTGAATCGAGATGCTCGAAAGGCGCATTGACCCTATCCTGACCTTCCAGCCCATAGTACGTCCAGTAATGTCGAATGTCCCGCTCAAACTCATCCCCAGAGGGACCATCACGAACCCCAAATGTCCGTGGGGGGCCGACATGGAGGACGAGGGACGTTCCATGCAGTAGGATAAGACGGCACAGGAACAGATGAACAGCCATATCCATCCAAAACCGGAGATTCCACCAAGGCTGCGGGAGGTGCCAGTACAGGAGGCAGTACCTCCAACGTCGCATCCTCACCGGCCCTATTTCCTCTAGTTCCACGGTGAGCCATATTAAAGAACAGTCCACCCTGGTACAAGTATCGTTCGTATCCAAAGCAGAAAAGCTGCGATTATATCGACTCAAAGTGTACAAACTGTTATTAAAATATAGTCAACAGCTAACATAGCCCACAAATACGAAAAATTATATCCATAGAACATCAGTAAGAAGGCTATAAATTCATTCGTACATTATATATGGTACATTATACGCAAATACAGTGTCACACACCAGTGAATGTATAGCTGAAAAAAAATCTTTGTGGCAATTACAAAAGGCAAGCAAATGAAAAAAGGGATACTTACACTATAAATAATACATCAAGTACCAAAGTGTGGAATGCTCACATTACACCTCAATTGTCAATCATTGTATAGCGTGATCAAATATGCATAACTTCCCATATACTGGACACAGGAAAAAGTAAAGTCCGTTAATTGAAGCAAAAATGTTATGGTTTCCTTGACCGGGGTAAACACGCGGTCACTTTCCTGTAGGAAGGACAATAAAATTGAAGACGAGAGCTTTGATTGAAGAGTATAGATGAAATCCTTGACCGGGGTAAACACCGGTCACCTTCCCTTAGGAAGGACAATAAAATGAAGACGAGAGCTATGATTGAAGAGTATAGATGAAATCCTTGACCGGGGTAAACACGCGGTCACCTTCCTGTAGGAAGGACAATAAAATTTAAAATGAGGGCTTTGATTGAAGAGTAGATGAAATCCTTGACCGGGGTAAACACGTCACCTTCCTGTAGGAAGGACAATAAAATTTAAAATGAGGCTTTGATGGAAGAGTAGAGATGAAATCCTTGACCGGGGTAAACACTCGTCACCTTCCTGTAGGAAGGACAATAAAATTTAAAATGAGGGCTTTGATGGAAGAGTATAGATGAAATCCTTGACCGGGGTAAACACGCGGTCACCTTCCCTGTAGGAAGGACAATAAAATTGAAAATGAGGGCTTTGATTGAAGAGTATAGATGAAATCCTTGACCGGGGGGGTAAACACGCCGGTCACCTTCCCTGACAATAGGGCATAGGGAGCAGAATACTAGGCATACCAAACAATCGTAAACAGATATAAAAATTGACTTACATAGATTCTGGTCCACGAACGTGACTAAACACGGTGGGCAGTTGTTGTTTTGTTTATTCTTGACACCATTGAAGTAGGTCGATCGTAGGCATTGAGATAGGTTGCAATCGTTGGTATTGAAGTAGGGTGCTATCTTAGTATACATGTAGGTTGCTATCTTTGATGATGGTCTTATTCAAAGATGTGATAATTTATTATAAGAGCATTTGTTGGTTTATGGTCCTACAATTCCCATTCTCTCATGATGACTGATGATCCATAACATATGGTAATAATATACAAACTCAATGCTTGATGGCATGCGACATGTTTATTGATCTATAAGCATAAACGTTCTTGCTTAAGAACACGTCCATCTGTCAATTGTTTATGTTGTCTCTCCTATTTTCTCACTGTCCTTCGCAACCGTTACTAAATCGTCACTATTTTACTACACAAAAGCGTCATGTCTCGTAGTTATGTGTTGCACTTCTACATAGAGAGTACAACACATAGTCTCAACTATTAAATAATCTAATTATACTACACTAACTATATGGCTAACTGTCCATTCCTCCGCTGCCATCTGGGGAACTATGACACTTCTTCTCCTTCTTTTCTAATTTTTATTGCTTAGTGATGTGTACACAAGAGATCATATTCTCTGGATGTATGTTGTGATTGAGAGCTTGTTAAAGCATCTTTATGCTTATGTGTGTCTGCATTGACCTAGTTGAACACCTGAATAAACATGGGACAGTTTTGTGGAATATGTTTGATCTTCTGTGCTGACTGTCTACACTGGTACAGGGATGACTATGGTCGCTAATCTGCCTCAGAGATTTAGCAGCAGTAAGAATGTCAAACCTACCATCCCGAGGGTGGCCAAAACTTACTGCGGGAAGAGGTCGGCACATATGGGGAAGCAGAAATCATAGGAATTATATCCTACAGGGGGGACTGCCTAGAGTAATTGATAGTAGCTCGGCCTGCTAGCTGTGAGACGCCTCATAGCTCGGGTTCGAACCTACTGTCCGGCATTTGTTCGAGTCCCTGGTCTTACTCAGGACGATAACGTGAGTACCTCTGAAGTCGGAGAAAATCTGCCTGTATGGCGAGGGAATACTAATTACAGTGTACATTGAGCACACGGCTGCCAGTGTAAAGTAATTTACAATGTCACGCTGCTGCCATTGTAAGAAATTGGTAAAACGATTTTCACGCAAAAATCAGTTTCAGAGATGAAACTTCGTCCTGAGTTGAAAGCGACGAAAAAAAAAAAAAATATCCTACAGAACTGCCCCCAATATGCAGACTTGAGAAGAAAGAGGTAGCCCACTTACACTAGCGTCCAAGACAAACTGTATGGCGTGGCTGATAATCTGAGGCAGACGGCTGCTTATATTAGAGAATCCGAAATCCCAATCTAGTGAGAATGCAGAAGAAGAAGAATTCAGGTGTATTCAGGGCACCTAATATGACACCTCAGACATATTTTTACATGAAGGCTTGCTTTATTTATCCTGTCCCTCGCCATCCGGGCGTATCTTCTCCAACTTCAGATGTGTCATTTGTATATTTATAATCATTGACAGAAATTATCAGAATCTTCATCATTGATAGTGGCCACATGTGACACGTTCATTAACACACTTGATGAGTGCATGAAACTTGTGTCCAACACACCAATGTTTGAGTCACCACACCAACATGTGCGAGATGCTGCCATACCAACATCCCCAACAAGGGCTAATGTTCAGAGACTGCCGGTGAGTTTTGTAACTTGTATGTGTTGTAGTTTTTATTTGTTAATATTGTTTCGTTTATAAATTTCTAACCTCCAGAGGCTTACATGGATCTACTGTCCTGGGCATGCGGGTGTTCGAGACTTGCATGAACAGCATCGATTTGTGGGACTATTACTACTACAGCCACCCGTGTGTTGCTGGGGCCAACAAGGGAAGCAAAGAATAGTACCACTGCAACCTACATAGCATGTCGTAAGAGGCGACTGATGTAGGACCTAGGGAAGCTACCTAGTAAATAAAAAGCAGAAATCGGATGTGCTGGCCTACTTGTAGGCGCATAACTGGCACAAAGTACAATCGCTCTTAGGCTCAAATCACAGACAAATCAAGACTGGTTAACAAGTGATCGATATAGAGCGTATGAAGATGGATAAGGGGGATGTTCATCTGTTTCTTCGCGGCAGCCTGTTGGATGAAGACACTAAAATAGATGTTGAATCGATCCGGTGTTTAAGCAGTTTGGAGTTACCTGCAAGTAGAATTGGTTGCCTGAGGGACAGAGTGAGAAGTGTGTTTAATTAGTGAGCCACTGGAACCATCAGTATGCATACTCTTCAAAATCTGTTATGGGAGACCGAGCACCTATGGGTCTGTCCTGAGTGCAGTGTCGTCAGTTTAGTAACCAATAACCAATATTGTTTAAGACACATGCAAGCGTGATCTAACTTCATGCAACATAGACAAAGAAAACGGAGCAGTTGGCCAAAGACAGGCAAGCATGGCGAACGGCAGTGAGTGGTGGCTCAAAAAGAAAAGAAGAAAAACACTATCACATATGGTGGCAAAAGAGAGCACAGAAAGAACATCCTTTGTATCAGGTCCAGTTTCACCTGCAGAAACTGTGGCAATGATTGTCACTCCAGAATAGGACGATGTGATTCAACACAGAACAAACTGCGTGATGCAAAAACCTATTGTCTCCTGAGTCTAAGGGCATGATGATGATTGCTTAAGACAGAATCAAATATAGTGTAAGTCAATAATGTAAACTTCATATACAAGAGCGCTAAAACAACCATCGGATGGCGATATAGAGAAAAGTCGCAAGACCACCCTCAACACAGCGCCATATATGCGTACTTGGTCTATCCTGCTGAACAAGTTGTTATATTCCTCCTCCGTACTGGCCATAACAGGCTCCGGGCCCACATGTGCAACAAATTTTAAATTGGCACAACTAACCTGTACCACTGCGAGAAGGTGGACATGAGGCAGAGCATCTACTGCAAGACTGCCAACTGCTGGCAGGCCTGAGAAACAGACCTGACCAAATAACACTGTGTTTAATGAAAAGCTGTACAGAGGGACAGAGTCCCTAAAAACAACAGCAGAATTTATGAGAAAATCTGGTACATCAGTCTAAGCGGGGATTGCGTGTGAGAGAGAGAGAGATATACAAGAGCAAATGATATTGCACTTCAGTGAACATTCATGAGTGTCCTGATCGTTTCCTTGCACAGGAAGATTTTTTGGGAAAACTTGTCACTACAAAGAGGAAGTGTCTACACAAATTGCTCAGAATATCAAGAAGAGACCGGTTTAGGAATGAAGATAGCAGTAATAAAAGGTGTCTTCTTCTTCTTTGCGTTCGTTCTTTACGACCAATTTTACTCACTCTTTGTGAAATGTTTGATCTTTGCCAAGAACGTGTATACGTTACACATTGGTTTGTAGGCCCCTAAACGCATAGACTTCTACACGTTTAGGACATGTGCATCCGATTTCAGCCAAACCTCCTTAGTCGCCTCTTCGACATGCGTGGCAGGTAACAGTGGTTCTATTCTTTACACCCCAAATTTGGACCCGGTAACCACTCGGGCATCACATCAGTACTGAACTTCATTAACTAACAACAAACTAAATGGTTTGTACCCATAACAAGATTTCCAACAGACATTGCACCTCAAAGGGCAATGCTGTTCATATACAGTGGACAAAAGGCAAAAGGATGCCCATCCAAAAGACACAAAGAGTTGGAGAAGACCATTATAGAAGAGGGCATCCCGGCAGAGAGGAGAAGAGGAAAACAATGGAGAAGATGGATTCATGATGTAACTGATGATTTGAGCATGACAGCTGCAGAGACGTACATCTGGCCTATGAGAGAGAGAATTTCCGAAAGACTGTTAGGGTGGCAAGGTCCTGCTCAGGACAAGCAATTTGATGATAATGAGTAATATGTCTTCTTCTCTTTTCTGTAATTCTGTTTTGCCTCACAACATCAGGATAGGAAGCGATTTCTAGAACAAGCTTTTGTGTGCTCTTCATAGACTGTTTTTCATCACCTCTGTTATCTCTGATGTCCACCTTTTGCGTGGGCAACTTTTTTATTTTGTATCGGAGTCACATTGCTCTTTGAGATGCACTATCTGTTGATAATCTGCTTATATAGCCAAACTATTAAATTTATTGTTTCTTAATGAAGTTTCAGAATGAACCCGAATACACCAGTTGCAAGAGCGTACAACCTGAAAATGGAATCATCAAGAGGAAGGAAGACCAAGAAAAGATGGGTTGATGGAGTTACAGACATCTTAAAACTCCACAATACCACACCATATCAAGCGACCCAGCGTGCATTATCTCGGAAACCGATCATCAGTTAAACCTACTACGCCTAGCGGCAAAAAAAGCAGAGAAGGACAAAAGAAAAGAAAAAAGAAGAAAGAATGACGTTCAGTACTAATGTTGTATCCACTTTTTTCCTGATGTTTTCATTTGTAAACCAGTCTCTTCTTGATACTCCCAACATTCTGATTAGACACTTCATCTTTCTAGACTAGTTTATTTATATTGTTCGATGTCAGTGTCAAGGTTTGGCTCTGACAACATAATATAATGTTGGTAGAAAGATTGTGTTGAACAATGCTTTTTTAGTGTTCATGGTGAAATGTTTGCATTTCAAAATTGGCGCCATTTGTCTTATGACTGACTAATATGTATTATTAAAAAAAACTCATTTGAAATGAATTATAATAATATAACAGTGTAGTAATATGTGTATTTTAAAAATGTGTATTTCTTTCTTTCTTAGGGAACAAGATCTGTGATCACAAGACCAGTAGAAAAGTAAGTTTAAATTTCAATATTTGGATTGATTGATTGATTGATTGAAAGGACTATTATCATTGCACTTCAGTAAGTAACCATGCATGCTGCGATCTCTTTCTTACACAGGAAGATCTCAGCGGCAGTGTACAAACTCCACAGCACCGGCAAGGGTCCGCAGCGTTATTTAGAAGATGGTGAAAATATTTTGCAGGAATTTAATTTTTTAATTTTTCGAATAAATTTTGCATGGGCAGCGGCTTTCCAGCCTGCTCTTCTCGATTTTGAACTAGATTGTGAAATATTCACATTATTAAAGCTTGTGTTTGTTTTCATTTCAGGTCATCAAAGCAAAGAGCGTCTTCAGTTAGTTCTGTAGACAACAGTAAGGTTCTTACATCAACACCACATCATTCTCACAGCATTAGCTCAAGTTCAAGGTTTTGGCTTCCCCATATCTCATCCCTCTTTACCTCCTCAGTCATCACCTGTTCTACGCCAAACTTCATCAACACACTCGTCCAGCGTCTCACCTGTCGAAGATAAAGTAATGCCACCTTCACTTGATCTACCTGTTCAGTCCTCTCAACCTACGGAAGAACATTACTTTTCTGTAAAAAATGTGGTGAATGGTCTCACATCTGAACTTCCCAAGAGCAACAGCAGTTCCTTAAAGACAGCTCAAGAACAAGTTAGTCCGCAGGCACCATCATCAGCTGCTTCTTCTGAAGATCTGGAAAACCTTGATGACTTTAAGGATGCTATAGATGAAAATATTTTGACATTTTTCTCAGCCATGCCCATAAGGTTTGTATTATTATATTCCTCTCGTATCATTATACGTTACATAGAAACTGCACGCAATTTCTCCACACCGCTCTATCCTAGGCGACTCATTCAATATATGCTATGAAATTAAGTCTGATATTTCTGGCCTCTCTCAGTAAAGTTCATTTCAGATTTCCGCTATGGCATCCTATCTTTTTTGAATCATTTGACTCCCACTTCAGTAGCCTTTTTTGGGTACTGAGCTTTCCCCTCTTTAATCTCCACAAACTTAGCCAGACTTCATGGCAGTTGTCTGTTTTCAGGCAGGGCTGTCACCGGGAGTCTGAGTCTTCTCCTTCTTCCAACGTTTTCAAACATCGATTTGTATACTTTTAAAGTAGTTAGTGGTTAACGGGGTAAAGACACAACCATAACATGCCAGTCAGAAACAGTCTAGGACAACTGTTGACAACAGAGCAGGAGCAGGATATGAGATGGACATCCCACTTTGAAGATGTGCTAAACAGACCTGATCCTGAACATCCACGGATATCCCACCGGCCGCACAGGATATTGATATCAACCTCAAATTGCCAGAAAAGCAAGAAATAGTAAAAGCTATTGGATCCCTGAGAAACAACAAAGCACCGGAAATGATGAAATGACAGCAGAGCTTTTCAAGATCGATCCCATCTTGGCTGCAAACATATTAGAGCCATTGTTTGCAGATATCTGGGAGAAAGAAGAATTGCCTAAGGATTGGACTAGGGTACTGTGGTGAAAATCCCCAAGAAAGGAGACCTAACAGATTGCAATAACTGGAGAGGAATCACGTTGCTTTCAATCCCAAGTAAGATATTCTGCAAAATTGTCATAATGCGAATACAAGAAGCAGTAGACAAGTGTCTACGAATGGAGCAAGCAGGATTTAGGAAAGGAAGAGGAACAAATGAACATATATTTACCCTGCGTAACATTTTAGAACAATGTAGCGAGTGGCAAAGGACTATATATATCAACTTCATAGATTTTGAAAAGGCATTCGACAGCGTCACAGAGACAGCCTATGGAAGATACTGAGACAATACGGCGTACCGCAGAAGCTTGTCAACATCATAGCCCTCTTCTATAAAGATTTCTCCTGCAACCTAAAGAATTCAAACAAAACATTCCCAGTAAAATCTGGTGTAAGACAGGGATGCGTAATGTCCTCTCTTTTGTTTAGTATTACAATTGACTGGGTGCTAAAAATGCCATAAAACAACAAGCACCAAGAGGAATAAGATGGACCCTTTCGAGATGCTTGAGGACCTGGACTTTGCAGACGATATAGCCCTGGTGTCACACAAATATGAACATATACAAGAGAAAAGTACAATACTTCACAGCACGGCAAAGACAGTAGGCCTCAAAACAAACACAGGAAAAACAAAAATTATGACAAACAGTGAAATCCAACAACCAGTAATGTTAGAAAATGAAACACTGGAAAGGGTTGAGCAGTTTACATATCTTGGTAGCGTACTGACACTAAATGGTGGCACAGAGGAAGATATAAAATCACGTCTAAGTAAGGCCAGAACCGCTTTTGCCAGAATGAAACCAGTATGGAAGTCCAAAATCTACAATAGGACCACAAAGCTTAAACTCTATAAAAGCATTGTTTTGCCAGTTTTGCTCTACGGATCGGAGTGTTGGAGGATGACCAAAGGAGATACTAGCAGGCTGTCAGTTTTCCACCACTCTTGTCTTCGCAGAATCTTGGGAATCTTTTGGCCAGTAAAAATATCCAATAACCAACTACTCCAAGACACAAGACAAGAGGCAATGAATGACATACTCAAAAGAGAAGATGGAAATGGCTCGGACATGTTATGAGAATGAGACAAGAAATGCCTGCAAGGATAGCCCTCACTTGGACACCAGAGGGAAAGAGAAAGAAAGGCAGACCACGGACAACATGGAGCGCATGATGGAAGAGGAACTGGACACCGCATCTCTGACGTGGGGCTCTGCGCTGAAGGTTGCACGGGACAGGAGAGCATGGAAAGTCCTTTCTGAAGCCCCATGTGTCACTAGGCATGACGGGATTAAGTAAGTAAGTAAGTGTTAACCGGAGTTCATGTACATCTCCGTATAGCTTGTCTTGGACTGATATGGGGATTGGCCATGTGTTTTCGCTCTGTTCCGTGTATGTTGGACATTCTTGCAGTATGTGTCTCTGTCATCTTGCTGGTGCCACATGTACATATGGGCCTATTTTATACTTGGAGTCTGAGTTAAGTCTTTGTCAGCTTTGTTATTACGCTGACACTAGCAATCAACTATGAATCGCTGACTGCAAACCCATGCAGCCTGTGTGTAGTCTCTCAAAGGGGGACGGAGCATCTTACCCTTAAATTAAAGTAACTTTTAAAGTTAATATTTTCTTTAAAATGTATCTTTCCACTGCAGTTTAAAGAAATTTTGTTTAAAAATAACTTTATACATTTTGTGTTTGGCTATTTCAGCTTTGCAAATGTTGACACAAGCCAAGCTGATCATGTCCTGGTTGTTCCATTTCTTGATGCATGCAGGAATCTGGTCCCTATATTTGGTAGGTTCTAATCACTTAATTAAGGGTCTCAGTTGCAAAGTGGTTAAAATGTTTGTCTTCTGTTCTGGAGGTCATGGGTTCGAATCTAGGCCGTTTTGTTCAATCAATTCACATGTCAATTTATTCCGGTGCTATGGAGTTCGTGCACTGCTGCTGAGATCTTCCTGTGTAAGAAAGATATTGAAGCACACATGGTTACTCACCCTAAGTGCAATGATGATGGCCCAATCAATCAATTAATTAACTGGATTTCTACCAAGAGTTGTGCTATATGATTTGATATGTGTTTATGAGTTTATTATTAAGAAATGTTCTATAGATCTTTATGAAATGTTCTATGATATTTCAGATAAATTAAACAGTACTGCCTTTGCCCCTGTCAAAATGGATTTTTGTGGCAATATACGGGTAAGTGTTTAATAGAAAGTCATATACAAGGTTATTGCTTGTCCCAAGGGTCTACAAAGTGTGTTCTGTGCCTGGCTTTGCATCATGCTTCTGAGTTGGGGTTGGCTAGTGTTTCTTGGAAGGGCAGAAAGTCAAAATTAGTAGTCTGCTGATGATCCATAGAACACACAAGCCAACCCAAATCTTCCAGAAATGTAGACCAGGAAACTTTGACTGTGAGGTCAAAGGCTAACAGCGGCTCTGGCTCGCATAGGGGGATGGGCTCCTATGTCCGGTTTTAAATATTTTGTTGGGACCTACTTAGGTAGTTCATCATCATCAAATAGCTTGTCCTGAGCAGAACTTTGCCACCCCCAACAGTCCTCCGGAATTTTTTCTATCATATGCCAGATGTCCCACCTCTGCAGCTGTCATATTCAAACCATCAGTTACATCCTGAATCCATCTTCTCCATGGTCTTCCTCTTCTTCTCTTTGCCGGTATGCCTCCTTCCATGATGATCTTCTCTAGCCTTTCGTGTCTTTTTATATGTCCAAAATATCTCAATTTTCTTATTTGTAGTATAAGCCAGTTTTCTTTGATTTTGAGTTCTTTCTGAATAGATTTGTTCTCTTCATAGGTAGTTATGCCTGAATAAAAACATGCAAAAGCAAATCTGCTGGTCTACAGATCTGTGGGCACCTAACTGACACAACAAACTCAAGCTCTAAGCAACAAATCACATACCGACTACAAAGAGTAGTTTACAATGTCTAGAAAAAAGGTCTAAAGCCGAAGGATTGACTCCATTGCACCGGGTTTTACCCAATATGGCTGGATCCCTCTCTGCAGAAATGGCATGCCATCTGCCAACAGTATTGCACAAAGCACAAACTCTGTAGCTCCTGCAACAATCCTAGGAGTCTTGGAAAAACCCTCGGAACAGAACGTCACAGTCGGATTCGAACCTACAACCTTCAGAACGCGAGGCGGGGCTTAACCACAGAGACTCCTCTTACAATGTGTTGAAGTAGAGGAATGAGGAAGAAGAAGTTAGTCGCAAGCCCAGATATAAAAGAAGAAAGGTTTGTGCTTACGGCCAAGCTAACTCACCAAAGTAATTTTATTAGCTACAGAAACTTGTAAGAATGGACACCATACCAGCACACAAACCAACCAGGTGACGTAGCAGAATCATGTCAAAAAGCAAAATTAACTATCACTCAAGCCACCAGAGCAGCGCCAAAAAACCCCAGAAAACCACTTAACCATTTTTTTCATGAACTTCCTATCGACTCTTTCCTGATGTTCTGTTATAGAAGACTATGTAAACTGAGAACAGTGTAACACTGAGAAATTTTGACCCAAGCTGGCATTAAGTCTGAATTTCCATGGCATGTGATCACTAACATTTTCAGGAGCATTGCTCATAAATAACATCATGTCCCGGACGATGAAATATTTTGACCATGTTAAACATCACAGTGATTTGGAGAGAATGGTATTGGAAGGCACGGTTCCTGGAGTACGAGGCAGGGGACGACCAGGATGAAGGTGGCAGCAGGACATCAAATAAACCTTGAACATTACACTGGAAGAGGCGGGAGAACTTGCTAGAGACAAGAGTTTTTCAAGTGGGCTGTGACATTCTGCAAGGGACATGCTACTACTTGAGTAATCCCTAGAGCACTGTGTTATCAACTTTGCTGTCCGCGACCTCATCTAGTGCAATTTTGTTTGAATTATTTTAGAGTTTAATCTATGGGGCACATCATATATTTTGTTTCTTTCAATTAAACAGAAAATTCAACAGAAATATGAAAGTAATTCAGAGAAATACACAACTCTCCAGTCCATGGTGTTGGAGGAATTGGAAAATAACCAACATACAAACTCAAATTCTGCCACGTCTGCTCTCTTATGGCTGAAGCGGTATGTAATGTTTTTTTGTCAATTTTCAGTAATAATCTTTAATTAAAAAAATTTCAGAGTCAATCAGTGAGGACTGAGGAAGTGGTGGGGGGAACTGACGGGTGATAGTCATATCATTTCTCGCCCGAGTGGTTCTCTCTTTAGCCTGTTATGCCCTTGGCGTTTAGGGCAGCAACAAACGTACACCATTCTTCCCTGTTCATGGCCTTCCTCTGTATTGTGTTCCAGCTATGATTCATTTCCTTCAGCTCTTGCTCTATCGTTCTCCTCCAGGTCGTCTTGGGTCTTCCACGCTTCGCCTACCCTCTGGAGTCCATCTCAGTGCAGTTTTCGTGTCGGAGCCAGTCTCCATGCGCATCACATGTCCAATCCATCTCCAGCGTCGTCTTCGGATGATAGTGCCCATATTCTCTTGTTGGCATCGTGCAAGCAATTCTTGATTCGAGATAGTAGTCGGCCAGTACAGGCGTAAGATTTTTCGCAGACAAGTTGTATGAAAGGCGGAGAGTTTGGACATATCCTGTTCTGTCATTCTCCAGCATTCCGATCCATACAGCAATGTTGACAGCACACAGCTGTTATAGATACTAGTCTTGGTTCTGATGCTGTATTGGGCAGATTTCCAGGCGGTCTGAAGGGTCATGAATGCACTCGTGCCTTACTCAGTCTGTTTTAATGTCAGATCCAGCGCCTCCTTCATTGCTAATAACACTTCAAGGTAGCCCGAGTGGTTGTCGGGTCCCAAATTGGTGTGTAAAGAATAGAACCACTGTTACCTGCCACGCATGTCGTAAAAGGCGACTAAGGAGGTTTGGCTGAAATCGGATGCATGTGTCCTAAACGTGTAGAAGTCTTATATGTTTAGGGGCCTACCAAACCAATGTGCAACGTATACACGTTCTTGGCAAAGATCAAATCATATCACAAAAAGTGATTAAAATTGGTCATAAAGAACGAACGCAAAGAAGAAGAATAGAAGGAAAAACCTGCATGTTGGTGTTAGTTTTGTTGTTACCTTTGTTATTACTGTTACTGTTGTTATTATTGTTGATGTTGAGTCTGTTCTTATTATTAGTTGCCCGTATGTTGCCGGGACTCTCATGGGGAGCAAAGAATAGTAACACTGTGACCTACTAGACATGTCATAAGAGGCTATAAAGTAGGGGCCTAGCGAAGCTACACTAGTAAATAAAAAGCGTCGCAGAAATCAGATGTACTGGCCTACTTGTGGATGCATAACTGACGCAACTTACAATTGCTCTTAGGCATAGATCACATACAAATCACATAGAGTGGTTTAAACAGTGGTCAATATGGAGCGTTTGAAGAAAAAGAAGACGAAGCTGTCTAGATGTCTTAACGGGTCAAAGCGCAAGGAAGCGCGCGCCAGGATTAGGGAGATGGCTCTAATCCCTGCTCTCACCTCCAAGTGGTGACCCTGGTAACAGACGGTAGTTCCGGTCTGGCTAAGAGGGCAGGTGCCGTGGGAGAGCTACTCTGGGGCAAGTAGAGATGCAAAGGTAGTCATGCTTGATGGAATCCGCTCGCAGCACAGATGAGCGAACTCCCAGAGTGACTATTAATGCTCGCCTCTCCCGGCCGATGGGAAAATCTAGAACGATACATGTTGAACCTCGTGGCGGAACTCGGACCGCCATTCTCTCTCTTGAGCCGCCTCCTAGAGCCGATGAGTATGCTGGGTGATGAGTTGGGCCCCATGTTGGTCCACATAGGTCAAAAGTCAGCCCCATCACAGAGTTGGGAGCACGACCCAAAGCCACCGAAGAGACGTTGACCTGCGTGTGGCGAAATTCGGAGCCCAAGCATGCTCTCTCTTGATCCACCATCCTAGAGCCGATGAGTATGCTTGGAGCCGAGTTGAGTTGCATGTGGGCATCATGGGGCGAAACTCAGTTTTTGCCCCCTCGAAGTCGGACAGCCCAGTGGGAATTGATGGAAATGGTGAGGTAGGCACCAGGACAGAGCGAGCATGCACTGGCAAAGCCATAGTTGGCCCCATTGAGGGGCAGGCAAGCGCGGAAAGCGAGACAAGCACTGCAGAGGCGAGCATGGCAGGCAAGAGGGTGTGCGTCCTACCCACATGAGCAGAACAACTGGAAAGCCCAGCAGAGGCAAAACCAGTGCAGGAGCGGCAGGCACGGCAAGCGCGGCAGCGGCAAGCATGGCAGGCAAGAGGGTGTGTGTCCCACCCAAATGTACAGAACAACTGGAAAACCCAGCAGAAATAAAGCCAGTGCGAGTTTTCAATCGCAGGGAACTACTGCTGCCTTGTAGGTTGATTGGGGACAATCAAAGGCTAGTGGAGCAAACCGTAAACAAACCTGAACGGGCGGCAAACCAAGGTATTCATTAAAACGACTGGTTTTGTTGGGCAGATAGCGCTCATAAGTCCGGGAGAGCAGACCCTCTAAGGGTCGTTGCCCTGAAAGAAAATGGCAACCCGCTGCCTTGTGAGTTCGGCTGGGGACAGCCAAAGGCTAGCGGAAGCGACCGCAAACAAACGCTGGCTGAAATCGAACACCCCACCCAAGGATAAGCAACTGTGCTCCAATAGGTGCTGAAGATTGGTGCACGTACATTACGTTCTGATGTATGGCTGTTTATATATCACAATAGAATGATAACAGCTTTAGAAGGATCGAAAGAAGAAGAAGATGTCTTAACATTCTCTGTCTCTAACCATATAAATTTCTCAACATTTTGTGTCAGTTGTGTGTTGATTTCAAATCACATTTCATTTGCAGGAGCTTGGAGTTTATCCGAGAATTTTTAAGAGAATGCAATTCTGGTAGTACAGATATGAGTGTTTGTGCCAGCAATGCTTATGGAAGAACCCTAAAGCTATATCATGGATGGGTAGTCAGAGGAGTGTTTGCTGTAAGATATTTGATGCTTTTTTTTAGTGTTAGATTCTTGTTCTACAGACGCATACATTCACGCATGCATGTTCAGCGACTCTATGAGCATGATACAGAAGATCAAGACTGGTTATGTACAAAGGCAGTGGATGCAAATAATACAAAACTCTTACAATCCAGACACTTACCTTCATCTTTGTTCCGGTCATGCTGGGGTAAAGGGCAATGAGAGAGCTCATGCACTGGGGGGCAATGCTACGATCGAGAATGAATTTTCTATGGATAAAAGAGACATCATCAATGCTCTAAGAGAAAACATACGCTCTGAAGATCTCAACGATGAAGATAAAGGGTATTCTCTTTCTTGGTTGCGCAAGTTATGCGATAGATGCAACAAGACGGGAAAACCACAAGAGTAGATACATCTGTAGATACATCAATCAACAAAGAACGGGAGTTCTTAGTCTAAACACACTGAGATACATGCTTAGGAGGAGATCGGAGCAATTATGGACATGTGTGATGAAGATGATCCTCAAATAAACAATGAACAAGATACTTGTTTAACACAATCTTTCTCCCCACATTTTGCTTACAGCATGGATGGAGCAAAGACATCAAAACAGAAAGGCAGTAAAACTTCCCACAAGTGCAAGTATACCTTGCCCACACTGTACACAAACATTTCAAGCACGTATCGGGCTCACTAGTCATCTACGCACACACAGACAAACATAGCGCAACTACATTCCCTTGGATGAAAATTTGTGTGGTCATCATCACCCGTGATGGACGAGCATCATGCTTTCAGTACCAAACCTGGACGCTGACATTGAATGATAGAAGAAAACTAGTCAAGACAGAGATGAAGTGTCTACGCAGAATGCTGGGAGTATAAAGAAGAGACCAGTTTAGAAATGAGGTGGGGTGCCGGGGCCCACAAGGGAAGCAAAGAATGGTACCACTGTGACCTATAAGGCATTTCGTAAGAGGCGACGGATGTAGAACCTAGGGAAGCTACCCTAATAAATAAAAAACATTGTAGTAATCGGATGTGCTGGCCTACTTGTAGGCGCATAACAGGCACAACGTACAATCACTCTTAGGCTTAGATTACATACAAATCACAAACAGTGGTTAACAAGTGGTCTATATGGAGCTATCAAAGAAGAAGAAGAAATGGGTACAACATCAGTACTCTGTGGTTAAGTGGTTACGCCTTCGCCATGTACTCCACAGGCTGTGGGTTTGATTCTGGACCAGTGGTTCTGTTCACGAATGAATTTTTTCCAGAGACCCCTAGGATTGTTGTCGGAGCTACGAAGTTCGTTTTTGCAATACTCTTGGCAGATGTGATGCCATTTCTGTGGAGAGGGACCCAGCCATAAGGGGTAAAACTCGGTGTAATGAAGTTAATCCTTCGCTTTTTGTACTCTAGCCTCTATCTCACCACCTAGTCTTCTATCTTCTATGAATGTGCTTTTATATCTATGTTTGATCTTGTTTTATAACATTCCCCAGGTTGCAGTGAAAGCTCTCCCATACAGAGAAACATTTATCAGTCACTTAGCAGCAGGAGACATAACAAAAGTGGATACAACAAGTCAACAATTTGAACATGTACTGTTGTCTGATATTGAAATATTTGTGTTCCACTTGAACCGGGTTCTTGTTATTCTAAGTGACTTCTACATTAGACATGCCTTGGATTCGACAGATGTGGTGTGAACTTATTTTACTTAGTAGAGCCATTATCATATATTGAATGATAGAGCTTTCTTCTTCTTCAAACGCTCCATAACGACCACTCTTTGTGGTTTGTATGTGATCTGAGCATAAGAGCGATAGTACGGTGTGTCAGTTATGTGCCTACAAGTAGGCCAGCACATCTGATTTCCTGCGATGCATTTTATTTTCTAGGGTAGCTTCCCTATGCCCATATCTCAGTCGCCTCTTACGACATGCCTTGTAGATTGCAGTGTTACTATTATTTGTTCCCTATGGATCCGGCAACACACGGGTGACCCAAATCCTTGTGAGGTGCTCTTTTCATACCCCAAGGTGTATTGGGTAATACGCTGTTAGGTTTGTATTTTTCATTGACCGTCGACACACGATGGGTGATGCGGTCAACATTACGCTGGTCGCCTTCACATTCCCAGAGCTTTTCTTGGTACCTAATTAAGGAAGGGTTGACCTGAGAGCAGTTACGGTTGGCAAAATATTCCATGCTCACTGTAAAATCAAACCCGAACCACTAGCCTAATAAGTGAGTTTTCTAACAACTACGCTACTGCAGCTCTCGCCCAAATCCTGGTTCAGCAAATTAACATGTAACAGAAAATTCAAATGAGTGATCATGACTTCAAGAACATTCATACGGTAGTTTTACAGTATATTGCAACCAATCATGTTCAACCCATTTATTAAATATTAGATAGAATATGTCAAACTCCTAATGGATAAATCCAGATTATCATAATTATGCTTAACCCTTATGTTCAACACAATCTTTCTCCCCACATTATGTTATCAGGGCCAAACCTGGACACTGACAACAAATGATAGAAGAAAACTAGTCACGACAGAGATGAAGTATCTACTCAGAATACTGGGTGTAACAAGATGAGACCGGTTGAGAAATGAAAACATCAAAAGTGGGTACAACATCAGTACTAGACTTCATCAAGAAACAACAAATTAAATGGTTCGGCCACGTAAGCAGATTACCAACAGACAGTGCACCTCAAAGAGCAATGCTGCTCCGATACAACGGGTACAAAGCAAAAGGCTGGCCATGCAAAAGATGGACCTCAGAGATAACAGATACATGCTAGACAAATACGTAATGCGTGGCTCCTATGTGATAGATCCATGTTCACTCCACAGTAAGACAAAGGATTCTTTTCTGTCGTGGACATAAAAGAAAAATCCTAAACTGAACACTTTCACGATGACTGCACTAGCCATGCGGTCATTAAATTCCCCAGGCTCGTGTCCCACCTGTCCTACACTGCCCTAAAAAAGCGGTATTACAGGCAGTAACAATAGTTTTTTAAAATACTTAACCCTTTGACTCCATCATTTCTTTTTGTTTACCATCAGACACATTCATATTACAATGTATTCTGTATTAGCCAGTATACTGGCTTTGGGTCATCTTAAAATATTATGTGAGCTAGTGTATTGGCTCAAAGGTGCGAAGGGGTTAACATTGGAATATAGACATGCAACAGTCTGCTTCTTCCCTGTCTTTAAAATTTGCAATATTTAATAAATTGTGCTTGTTTTTAATGGGTAAAAGTTCTAATTTTTATGTTAGTAGCTTTTTTCTTTCTACTTTATTTCTTTAAACATGTGAATTTGGTCATTGTCTATATGGAATTTTATTGTCCACTCTTAATGTTAAGCATAGGGGTGGGAGCTTTAATTTGCGTTTCAGGGTCAGATGAGTCACCCTTGTTGTGTTATATCCTCATTTATTTAGTGTGGTCTGATATTGTCTATCCATCTTTTTCTTGCTCTTCCTTTGGCTCTAGTACCTGATCTCATTCTATTGTATGCTGTTATTAGGGGTTGGTTGTATTCCATTCACATTAAATGACCAAACCACTGCATTTGTTGTCTTTCAATGTATTCGGTGCATGAAGTTATGCCTACTCTGCTTCTGATGTCCTCTTTCGTTTTCTATCTTTCCTGGTGACCCTCACTGCCTTCTTCAAGCATCTCATTTCACACATGGTGTTGCTGTCAGTGACCAGTTTGGTCATTATCTTACTAGTCTTCTTCTTCTTCGTTGTCTTTACCACCAATTTAAATCACTCTTTGTGATATGTTTGATCTTTGCCAAGAACATGTATATGTTGCACATTGGTTTGGTAGGTCCTTAAACACATAGACTTCTACATGTTTTGGACGTGTGCATCCGATTTCAACCAAACCTCCTTAGTCGCCTCTTACGACATGCGTGGCAGGTAACAGTGGTTCTATTCTTTACACCCCAAATTTGGGCCCGGTAACCATTCGGCGATCTTGCTAGTAATTATCATGAATTAATTTGAATAATTTGAGTTTGTATGAGAGAAATATCTCTGCAAGTAAAAGTATTGGAATACAAAATCCAAGGAAAGATAACAAACTAGAGTATTACTGTTCAGTTCTGTTGAAAAAAACGTACCATATAAGTATTTATTAAAATTTTGATTGATAGAACTATCATCATTGCACTTCGGTGAGTAACCATATATTCTCTGATCTCTTTCTTACACAGGAAGATCTCAGCGGCGGTGCACGACCTCTGTAGCATCGGCAAGGGTCCACGATATAATTTAGAAGATGGTGAAAATATTTTGTAGGAATTTTATTATTTAATCTTTCTAAAGAATTTTGCCCGGTCAGCGGCTTTCCAGTCTGCTCTTCTCGATTTTGAACTGCCAAGGGTTCTTTTCATTCTCAACTTGTGTACTGGACCTATGTTTTATCGTCTGTCTCTGATAGAACTAGGAACTCGATCTCACCTACACTGAGATCTCTGGAAAAATATGGTATAACGCTGCTGACTGATTTTTGCATGAAGACCTGCTTTCATTATTATCAGTGCCCCCTGCCATACAGGTGTACCTTTTCAGAATTCAGAGGTACTTGTAGCTTAGATCCTCAAGTATTGATCTGTGGTCAGGGAACCTATAGTCCAAACTACTTGCTGAGAATTTATGCTCCAATTCTCAGTGCCCCTGAATTTCTATGACAAGTGATAACTAGTGTAGATTCTACTCCCTATCAGATTTCCCCAGTATTTTTAAAGTAAATGTTATTCTTTTGTTCTGTTGAACAATAGTAATTTTCAGCCTCATGTATTAACAATAAAGTAAGTTATATTTATCAGATCTATAGAACAATCATAAGGCAAAAGAGAGCGCAGAGAGAACATCCCATGCATCGGCTCTAGTCTCCAGTTTTACCTGTAGCAACTGTGGCAAGGATTGCCACTCCAGAATAGACCATTACAGCCACATGAAACGTGATTCAGCACAGAACATACTACGTGACGCAACACCTATTGTCTCCTGAGACAAAGAGGCCAATGATGATGAGAACAATCATAATTTTAATTTTCAGCCTCACTGTATTAAATGTGAAGTAAATTATATTTATCAAATCTATAGAACATTAGTACCCTCTAATCCTGACAGATTTTTTATGGGAGAGATGGATATTTTCCATTACAATGTAAATTTTTAAAAAACCTATTGTTACTGCTTGTCGTACCGCTTTTGGGGCGGTGTGGAACGAGAGCCTGGGGAATGTAATGCCTGCAGTGCTAGTGCAGTTGCAGCGAAACTCTTCAGGTTAGGAATTTTTTCTTTTATATTCCCTGACAGGAAAAAATCCTTGGCCGCAACGTGGATTGAACACAGGTCTTCCGCATGGAAGCCATGCTCTAATCCATTCAGCCACGCGCTCACAATGTGAATATTTGAGAATATTTTATACATTACCGCTCCCTCATGTATAAACTACAGCTCCCTCCTGGATATCGATAATATTTATCCATCCAGAGTCATGTGATCACAGATATGTCTATGATAACCACAAGTTTATTATACAATCTATATTTAAAATGTCTGAATATTTCCTGCAATGTGTGAAAGCTTCTTTGACTTGTGCAACATTTGTTGGTAGTTTTTTTGTGTGCAATTTCTAACTGATAGCAAAATAACAATCGTAAAGCAATTTATAATTATTTTTGGATGTATCTAGAATGGAACTGACAGAAAAATAACAATAGTAAACCGATTTATTATTATTTTTGTATTTGTCTAGAATGTAACTGATAGAGAAATAACAATAGTAAACCGATTTATTATTATTTTTGTATTTGTCTAGAATGTAACTGATAGAGAAATAACAATAGTAAACCGATTTATTATTATTTTTGTATTTGTCTAGAATGTAACTGATAGAGAAATAACAATAGTAAACTGATTTATAATTATTTTTGTATTTGTCTAGAATGTAACTGACTAATTAAAAAATTAAATATTTCGACACATCAAACGACATGAGTCCCTAGAGAAAATAATTTTGGAGGGAATGGTGCCTGGAAGAACAAGAAGACATAGAAGACGATGGGTGCAAGATGTCATTGACGACCTGAGAATGACTGCTGCTGATGTCAGCCAACTTGCACAGAACAGAAAGTTTTTCAGGTCTACTGTCATAGGAGCCAAGTTCTGGAAGGGACAAGCTACTTGATGATGAACAGACTAATATTTGTGTAGACTTCGACAACATATAACTGTCAAGTAACAGACAACAGTAAAAATATGTATGTTATTATTGTATTTTTCAACAATATTCAACTTACAAACTGACAAGTCAAAGACTTCTGTACATTTTTTGGGGGGTTTTATATATATAACCAACAAATAACTAACAACAGTTAAAGATTAAATTAATAACAAAATCAAACAAGACATTTTTAGAATTAACAAGCGATAATAAAAGTTATAAACATTTGCAAATGAAATTATTAATATATTTTAAAGCAGTTTATAATGATCCAAATATTATGAAGCAAATAATGGCTGTTTATTTGTAGGAAACTTCAACCTTCCATACATTAAGAGGATCAACCCCCAACAGTCTGAGAATCACTAGCACGTATTAAAATTTCAGAGTAAAACCAAACATTACATCATACGAGATCAGAAGCTGGCTGTAATTACTGTCATGTATTGAAAGCATGAGTCTCCTAACAATATCCTCGCAACAGTGAATCAAAGAATCAAAGAGGTAGGAATCATTCTGGATGCCAAAGATCATCAACCAAGTTCCTGATCAACTAACAGAATTAAACTTGAAGGAAATTTTGAGTAAATACAAACAAGAAATCCTATCCTGAAGAACAAAGGAGCAAAGGGTGTACAAGAAAAGGCAGATCATGGATGAGCTCAGGGAAAATACGCTAGAAAATATCTTCGAGAAAAGGTGAGGAATCATCGACGCCCACTTAATGCTCCCAATATTGATCTAGTAAGAAAAAGCTGTAACAGACTAATATTCCTCTACGCAGAGGTGGAGGACTACTCGAACTGAAACATATTACAGTTGTATTTTACATCGATGGTCAGTCATTCGCACACGCGAGTGGCTCAAGCTGGAGGAAAATAAATAAGAACCTATGGGGTTAATGAACAACCAAGCAACTTGACAAGAATTACTACAGTGAAATGGCATCTACAATTACGATTAACAAATCAGAGCATATCAGATAAAGTTGTAGACGTAGGGTGAGGATGGTAAGACACAGGATCACTTTATTTGTCCTGCACGCAAGTTATAATCAACGAGCTGATAGCATTCTGGTTAGCTACATATCAGAAGCTGCAAATGATCGAGAACTCTTCAAATGAATCTTTCTGAACAGAGGAGTTCAGGCTGTGAATCACATCGACCAAAATTGAAGAAACTGGACAACAAACATCAACAGACTCCAGTTAGCAAGAGATTGATTAATCAACATCGAATTAAAATTCGCAAAGAGTGCATGACTTTGCTGAGGCGGAGAGGAAAACCTATGAACATGTCCATCTGATAATCCTCTATAAACTATAAATGATTGTACTGATAAGGTAATTAGTAGCATTTTGTTAAATGAAGAAAAACTAGAAATTCATCTAAAAGTATAACAACAAAGCAATCTGATGAATTGTCTTTGAATGATTTAAAGATTGCAAATATGATTATTCTGATGAATAGAAAGAGAGTTCAACAATCTTTCGCCAAATTATGTTACGCATGCAAACCAGCTGATAATCAAACGAGAGAAAAAACTAGTCAAGAGATTGATGAAGTGCCTATATTAAATCAAATAAGATTAAGACCGTTGAGAATCAAGATATCAGGAAAAATGTGGACAACATCAGTCTATGATTCAAGAAGAACAAATCAAATGGTTCGAAGTGCAAGCAGATTACCATCAGACAGTGCACCTAAAGAGCAATGCTGTCCGATACAATGGGTACAAAGCAAAAGGTCACGCAAAAATATGGACCTCAGAGATAACAGAGGCGACTAAAGAGACTATCTACGGCTTATACTAGGGCCTGCTTTAGAAATCTTTCCTGACCTGACGCTGTGAGGCATACAGGATTCGAGAAAGAAGAAGAAGAAGAAGAAGTTAAAGATTTCTATTATTTTTGTATTTTTAATAACGTATAAATGGCAATTATGCAAGATTTTTATGTTTTGAGGGAATAACAAGCAGATACATAAACAGTTATAAACATCTTGCAATATTTTGTATATATTTATATTAATATATTTGAAGCATGTTTATATATGACTTCACAAACTATTTATGAAGCAATTTCATAATGGCTGGTTTTTGTGTGTGCGAGGGATTAACCCTTAGAACCTGATCTCCTGATATTTCGGGATTGAATGTAACTCTGCATACCCCGAGCTCCCGACATATTGGTCTGAGCATATTTTTTCACTAGCTATCGGTATTTGAAAAAAATTGTGTACGAATGAGATATAAAACACAACACACATGTTCTACATCGTTTTACGAGATGGCAGAAGCTGTTGTGTGATTTTATTGTACTGTCATGTATAGAATATGCATGCGCTCTCCTAACAATTAGTCCTACGCAAACAGTGAGACTGGAAAGAATTCAGAATGAGGCTATGCGCATCATTCTGGGATGCACCAAAGATACACCAGGAGTGTCAATGCGATTCCTTCTTGATCTCCCAACTATTGCTAACAGAATTTAAACTTGGAGGGTTCGATCATATCTAAGAATCAATGCAAACAAGGAACATCCTCTCCATGAAGAACTCATTAAGGAGAAAGGTGTAGACTCAAGAGAGGCAGATCATGGATGAGTCAGGCGGAAGATACGCTTAGGAAAATATGTGATCCTTCCGAATTGAAACAGGTGAGGAATGGATTGCTGTACCGCCCAATTTCCACTGCTTTCACCATTATTACATCTATTAAGAAAACTGCGAACAAAATAATCTATCACTGCTAAACGTGGAGGTGGAGGCTTTCTTGAATGACATCATCAATGATACAGATGTGGTTATTTACATCGATGGTTCAGTCATTCGCCAACAACGCTGTGCGTGGGTTTTTCAGCACGCTCAGGAGGAAAAATAATAAGAGAGGCTAGTGGGGCCTACGCAACAACCACGAGCAGCTTGACAATGGAAGTTCAAGGTTACGGAGGCGGTGAACTGGTTGGCATCTCACAATTACTCTGATGTTTTCATACTCAGTGACTCCATGAGCATGATTCGAAAGCTCTAATCAGGTATGGTGAGACGCAACTGGGTGGAGGTACTGGTACAGACAATGATCAGAGAAATCACCTTTATTTTTGTCCCTGGGCACGCAGGAGTTAGGGGGAATGAACGAGCTGATAGATTGGCTGGCTTAGCTACAATATCAGAGGGAGCTGCAATGGATCGAAGTGACATTCTTCACGCATTGAGAGAGTCTTTCTGAACAGAGGAGTTTCAGGGCTGTGAATCCCACTCGCTGACCAGATTGAAAGAGATGGGTGTCAATATTGGTGCAGCCCGAAAAGAACAACATACTAAATATGCAAAGAGATTGATTAATCAACATCGAACTGGCGTATTGGGTCGCTGGACGCTGCTGGATTTGCTGAGGCGGAGATCGGAGCACCTATGGACATGTCCGAGTGCTATGATGATAGTCCTCATATAACTGATAACTGATTGTACTGATAAGGTAATTAGTTAAGTATTTTCATGTTAAAAAGATAACTTTCAGAAATGGTCATTCTAAAAGTATAACAACAGAGCAAGCTGATGAACTTGTTTTGAATGAATTTGACGATAAATTAGACTTAGAATATGATTATTCTGATACGGATATAGAAAGAGAGTTAAATGATCATTTAGACGACAAAGAATTGTTTTAATCGATTGAAATTCAAGCTATATATCTTCAAAATGGAGAAAATCGCATATATGGGAGTATTCATGGATGTGCCCACATATTAAATCAAATAAATTTTAAAGTTTAGTATTCTTCAAGTAATATCAAAATAAATAACACAACACTGAAGCAAGTCCATTGATTCAAGTATCTGGGAACATTCCTAACATCAGGTGGAAGATGTACAATAGAGATTAGGAGTAGAATAGCTCAAACGAAAGCAGTTTTTATGACAATGAAGAACACACTATGCGTGAACTCACTACCAATGACATTGCGAAAACGAGTACTGCAGTCCTATATTGAACCAATACTTATGTATGGCAGCAATCATGGACAATGAACAAACAATCAATAAGATCATTGGATGAGAGATGTGGTTTTACAGAAGAATGTTGAAAATTCCATGGACTGCAAAGAAAACAAATGTGGAGGTTTTAAATCAGGCCTGCACACAAAGAAACCTTATCAAAAGAATAAGAATCCACCAATCAAGGTTCTTTGGGCATATAATCAAGAGAAGGTTTAGAACATTTGGTGACTACAGGTAAAATTCAGGAAAGGAGAGACCGTGGAAGACAAAGGGAGAAGATGTTGGATGGCCTGACATCATGGTTCGACAAAATATCGACGCAGAACTGATTACATGCACCAAGCAAATAGAGTTGGGGAGAGATATGATCGCCTACGCCGGCAGGCATGGCACTTGATTGATTCTTCAAATAGATAATAAGCAGGAATAACGGAGATGATGGGGTAAATCAATAACAAATTATAGAGCACTTAAGAGTGCTAAATTATCGTGTTTTAGTATAACTCTGATGTGGACTGTTTTTGCCCAGGAGTTTCAGGAAAGAGATTTTTAAGGTATAGGTGGCCAGGATTCAAAGGGTTAATCATGTTTTATTTATCATTTAAATGTTTTAGATCAGTGCTGCTCATGGTTTTTATATATTGGGGCTTTAAAGGGGTTTTTCAAGTTGAAAGATTTACTTCATTGCACTGGGGCACCTGAGTGGCTACCGGGGCCAAATTTGGGGTGTAAAGAATAGAACCAATGTTACCTGCCACGCATGTCATAAGAGGCAACTAAGGAGGTTTCGCTGAAATCAGATGTCTCTGTCCTAAACTTGTAGAAGTCTATGCGCTTAGGGGCCTACCAAACCAATGTGCAACGTATACACGTTCTTGGCAAAGATCAAACATATTACAAAGAGTGATTAAAATTGGTCGAAAGAACGGATGCAAAGAAGAAGATTGCATTGGGTTTTACCTCATATGGCTCGGTCCCTCTCCGCAGAAATGGCATGCCCCCTGCCGAGAGTTTATATATTGGTGCACATCAGACTAATGATTGTAAAGACATGGGCGCTGTTTGGCAATTACAATAATACTAATGATTGTAAAGACATGGGCGCTGTTTGGCAATTACAATAATACTAATGAAGTAATGTTAATTGTAACTTTAATTTTAAAACTTATCCTGACCAAACGTTTAATTTTATAAAATAACGTATTGTGCTTAATAGAAAACTTCTTCTTTGCGTCTTCTTTCACCAATTTTAATCACTCTTTGTGATATGTTTGATCTTAGCCAAGAACATGTATATCTTGCACATTGGTTTGGTAGACCCCTAAACGCTTAGACTTCTACACGTTTAAGACATGTGCATCCGATTTCAGTCAAACCTCCTTAGTCACCTCTTACGACATGCGGGCAGGTAACAGTGGTTCTATTCTTTACACCCCAAATTTGGGTCCCGGTAACCACTCGGACGAATAGAAAACTGAAACATAATGTTATTGAGAAATGTCACCCTTGTGTTACCGAGGTTCGCAAGGGAAGAAAATAATAGTAAAACTGCATATGTCGTTAGAGGTAACTGAGGTATGGGCCTCGGGAAGCTACCCTAGTAAATAAAAAGGGCAGTAGAAATCGGATGTGCTGGCCTACTTGTAGGCACATAACTGGCACAACGTACATTTGCTCTTAGGCTCTGATCACATAGAAATAACAAAGAGTGGTTAACAAGTGGTCGATATGGAGCGTTCGAAAAGATGAATTAAGAAATACTTTTTTTTCTGAAATTCTTATTAACGTTAAAGCCGGTGGGTAGAATAAGGCACCAGAGATGTATCATAAGGGCACCATTATGCCCGCTGGCACCACATTGGACAGTACTGAGTTAGGTGATGAGGATTGCTGATGTAGCCATGTTGTGAGAGTACTGACCTCCTAGTCGATTGAGACTGGGGGTCTCTATGACGAAGTGGTTAAGGCATTTGCCTGTTCTGAAGATTATGGGTTCGAATCTGGGCTGATTCCCATGTGCAACTTTTTAAAGAGATCCCTAGTATTGTTGCTGGAGCTCTGGAGTTTATGCTCTTTGCAACACTCTCGGTAGATAACGTGCCGTTTCTGTAGACAGGGAAGGAGCCATATGGGGAAACCTGGTGCAATAAAGTCAATCCTCACCGTTTATCTGAGATTGAGATTGCATGATAGTTTAAGCACTTCTTCACTAATCTAGGTACATTCTGGTTTTGTTGTTCGTTTGCTCTAGAAATTGCATTTGTTATATTCGCTCACAGTGAAGTTGCAATATCTCTGCATTTCAGTTCAACACATTTATATATATATATTATAAAATATATATATATTTTTTTTCGATCCAGAAGCACTTGAGCTTTTCAGCTCTTCGGCTCGGTGCCATGGACATCGTAACCTTTGGTTCGGTGCCAGGAACACCGTAAATCTGGGGAATCTGTGACTTTTTCTGCCATCCCGCGAATTGAACCCGCACACACAGAGGGATAGTCACCAGTAGTCCAACGCGCTACGAACACGTTGGGCAGACGGGCACACATTTATATCAACACCCCATGTTTGGGACCAAGTTTGACGGTCCTCTGTGTTCCATACTTGTTTATCTAGGCTGATGTGATGTACCCAATTACTAGGACCACCGATGGATCTTGAAGTAGGGTCTCTCGGGGATCGAAAGAGAGAGAGGAGAAATAGGTCTTGGTCAACTCTGGTTTACTGACCCTAACATCTCATTCACTTTGTCCTAAACCGCAAATTGGATACATGACTTGTTTAACTTAGGAAAACAATAATTTTGCATGAAATAGGATTAACCATCTACAAATGCTACGGTCTAGTACTGTGAGGTCTGTAATACTTTACACTCCTGTGTCATTATATGGATGAATTTGTTTTACTTTTTTATTAAATACTAGAGATTGCTTCTTCTTCTTTGAACGCTCCATATCGACCACTTGTTAAACTACTTTTTATGATTTGTATGTGATCTGATCCTAGGAGCGATTCTACATTGTGCCAGTTATGCACCTACCAGTAGGCCAGCACATCTGATTTCTGCGATACTTTTATTTACTAGGTAGCTTACCTAGGCCCCTACCTCATTCCCTCTTATGACATGCCCTGTAGGTTGCTATTCTTTGTGGGCCTAGCCGCAACGCACAGGTACCAGAGATTGCTGAAGAAGAAGAAGAAATTAATAAGAACAGAACTATTTCAATAAGAAAATATATATTTTGTGTATCTGTGACCATAATCTGATGAAATACAGTCAAGTAACTGAAATATTTATATATATATACGATACTGCCATATTTTATGTGAATTTAATATATACATATGTAGGGATGTATTTATTAGGACTGTACAGATGTAATACTTAATGTCATTTCTTTTTTATATTCAGCGGTGCATATGATGGTACTTATCAATTGAAATAGATCAGGGGTGGTCAAACTTTGCTTGTTGTTGACATTTTTGATGAAATATTATAATGGTTCAACTCCAAATTTATTCAACAAATTTTGAGAAATTTATGTAGTCATCATTATTTTCTAGTCTGAAAATTGTAGATGCGACTAGCCTGTCCTACATCCATAGGAGGCAAAGAACCAAGACACAGTGTATTCTCGTTCTTTGTACAAACCAAACATATCACAAAAAATGATTAAACTGATTGATAAGAGCAATCAACGCAATCAAACAAAACACAAAAACTTTATCATGTTCCATTCCAACTGGAGTAAGGTTTGACATATTTCTGTGCCATGAAGTTAAGAATATAACAGCAGGACTTCAAAGAAACCTTGAACATGACGCTGGAAGAGGTGGGAGAACTTGCTGGATACAGAGAATTTTTCATAGTGTCTGGCCGCAAAGAAGATTTTCATTTAAACCAATCCACGTAAACTACTAGATTGCTGGAGCTGGGTTTGAAGATTGGAGTAGCAAGAAAAGAACAGCATAACAGGTACGTGAGTAGGCTCATCAATCAAAATCGAACTGGTATGGTCAGTCGCTGGACGCTGTTGGAGATATTGCGTAGGAGATCGGAGCACTTATGGACATGTCCGGAGTGCAATGAAGATATTCCAAACTGAAACTGAAACAGAGAATTTTTCAGACAGGCTGTGTTGAAAGCGACGTTTTGCAAGGGACATGCTACCACTTGACTTGATAAAGTTAAACTTTCCATAATTTTCTATCTCTGCTGTCCTCTGCTTCATCCTCCATTGATATTTGTTCTTATTCTGCATTCACTTGATATGAATTTAGGTGTAGTCAGTTCGCCTGTTATGTCGCTTCTGAGTTTTGTGTGAAGGCTTAAAGGGTTTAAAGGCCGAAGGATTGACTTCATTGCACCAGGTTTTTACCCCATATGGCTCGGTCCCTCTCCTCAGAAATGGCATGACACCTGCGGAGAGTATTACACAAAGCACAAACTCTGTAGCTCCGGCAACAATCCTAGTGGTATCTGGAAAAAAACTGCACTCATGAACAGAAGGCCATGGTCCGGATTTGAACCTACGACCTTCGACTCGCAAGGCAAAGGGCTTAACCACTCAGCCACAGAGACCCCTTGTCTGATGTGTGAAAGCCTGATTTTCTTATTATAGTGTTCCCCGCCATACAGTCGTGCCTTCTCCAAGTTCAGAGGTACATGGATTGTTCAGATTGTCGTCATGTGTAATAAATCTCTTTTTTTTTCATTACTTGTCCCAACAAATTATGATTATCTTTTTCTGATGTATATAACATGAAGACAGAGTCGCCAACATCAGTATAAGAAAGAAAGTTGGGACAGAATCTTGCTTGAATTACATTGAGAAATAAAGTAGGAAGTGGTTCGGCCACTTAATAATAATGCAACCAAACTTCACTGTATACATACAGAGTCATCTACAACAGAACATCAGGAAAGAAGGCGAGAGGAAGACCGTGGAAAAGGTTTATAGATGGCATAGCAGAATTCTGCCAAAGAAAGCAAAAATAACTATCACCCAAGCAATTAGAGCAATGCAAGACAAAAACAGAAAACCATGACACTGAGCAACAACCCTGTAACATTGTGACTACAAAGAAAGAGAAGATGTATATAACAAACTTGGAATGTCTTTGTCTTCTTATTGTTTGTGAACAGTTTTATATGCTTATTCCGATCAAAGGCTAGCGGAATAAACCGTACATAAAACTGGACGGTTGGCAAACCAAGTAGGCCATAAAAAGACCGGTTAGCTGGGCAGATGACGCTCATCAACCCGGGAGGGCAGGTCATCTAAGGGTCGCTACCTTAAAAGAAAATAGCAACCTGCTGCCTTACAGGTTTGACTGGGGACAGCAAAGGGCTAACGGAGAACGAACCCAGTAAACGTTGGTTGAAATTGAACACACCACCAAAGGATAAGCACCACAGCTCCAAATGGTACTGAAGGTTGGTAACATACACCCGTTCTTGATGTTAAGCTGTTTATATATCACATTAGACTGATAAAAACGATTAGATTGTAAAAGAACGATCGAGAGAAGAAGAAGAAAAAATATGCTTATTCTAGACCATGAGATAGGTTGCCTCTATGAAGGTGCACATTGGGGGACTGCCTAGAGTAGTTGATAGTAGCTCGGCCTGCTAGCTGTGAGACGCCTCATAGCTCGGGTTCGAACCTACTGTCCGGCATTTGTTCGAGTCCCTGGTCTTACTCAGGATGATAACGTGAGTACCTCTGAAGTCGGAGAAAATCTGCCTGTATGGCAAGGGAAGACTAATTACGAGTACATTTAGCACACGGCTGCCAGTGTAAGTAATTTACAATGTGCACGCTGCTGCCATTGTAAGAAATTGGAAAACGGATTTTCACGCAAAATCAGTTTCAGAGATGAAACTCCGTCTGAGTTGAAAGCGGACGAAAGAAAAAAAAAAGGTGCACATTGAGTTCCTTGAGGATTCCCCAAACTTTCTTTGTAAGCTTCATTTGTGAGATCAAGTTTTGTTTTGCTGATACAGGTATATTAAACTGGAGTCTTTGCTCTGGAGTCTGTGTTTCAGTCTGACAACCTCTACTGCTTGTGGAACTTAGGGCCTCAACTGTTGTCATCCACTGTTTCCAGTCTCTGACTGTTTTCTAAAGCAAAGAATAGTACCACTGTGACCTACAAGACATGTCATAAGAGGCTACTTCTTCTTCTTCTGCGTCTCACTAGATTGGGATTTCGGATTCTCTAACAAAGGCAGCCATCTGCCTCAGATCATCAGCCACGCCATACAGTTTGTCTTGGACGCTGGTGTAAGTGGGCCACCTCTTTTTCTCAGGTCTGCATACTGGGGGCAGTTCTGTAGGATATGTTCTGTTGTCATACTTGCTAAGCCACAGGGCATAGGTCGTTGGTGCCTATCTTGAATTTGGTGTACAGGTGGTGTCTCATTCTGTTGTGACCCGTCCGAAGGCGAAGTATAGCTGTCTGGTCCCTTCTGGACAGTTGGTAATATCCATCATTCTTGTTGTGTTTTGGGTGTTCTTTATCCCACTTTGCCCTGTAGTGCCCTTTGGCGATGGTTTTTGCTTCTTCATAGCTAACCAGGTTGTTTTCTTGGGGCATTCCTGCTTCCTTTTTAGCCAGTCTGTCAGCATCTTCATTCCCTTGATCTTGCAGTGTGATAAGAGGCGACTGATGCAGGACCTAGGAAGCTACCCAGTAAATAAAAGCATTGCAGAAATCGGATGTGCTGGCCTACTTATAGGCGTATAACTGGTACAACGTACAATCGCTCTTAGGCTCAGATCACATACAAATCACACAGAGTGGTTAACAAGTGGTCGATATGGAGCTTTCAAGAAGATATTATATATTTCACGATTAAAGTTTTGACCACCCTTGATGTAAATAATGTGGGGAAACGTGGTGTTTTTTGTGTGTGTGGGTCTCTTTCTATTGAGACGCCATGGTCTTATCCACTGGGTATGTACATAACTGGATATATCTGTTATCTTAGAGAAATAAAAATCTCACAGAACATTCATGCGGAACATTCCTATGTACATTCAGCTTTTTTTATAGTCAGTCACATGATCATTTCATTTGTGACTTTCTGCCATTATATGTTGTATGATTTGGTCTGAACACATATGTGTATAGATAATGTGATGTATGGATAATGTGATTTATGGATATTGTGCTGTATGGATAGTGTGCTGTATGGATAGTGTGCTGTATGGATAATATATGTGTAATGTGCTGTATGGATAATGTGTTGTATGTATAATATGTGTGTAATGTGCTGTATGGATAATGTGTTGTACGGATAATGTGTTGTATAATGTGCTGTACGGATAACATGCTGTGCTGATAGTGTTGTATGGATAATGTGCTGTATGGATAATGTGTTGTATGGATAATGTGCTGTATGGATAATGTTCTGTATGGATAATGTTCTGTATAATGTGCTGTATGGATAATGTTCTGTATAATGTTCTGTACGGATAACATACTGTGCTGATAGTGCTGTACGGATAACATACTGTGCTGATAGTGCTGTACGGATAACATACTGTGCTGATAGTGCTGTACGGATAACATACTGTATATAGATATTGCAATGTAATATTGACTCAATGACACATTGCATGAAGAAACACCAAATGTTGTCTTTCAAGCTTCTATCAATACTGCACTAGCTACCAATTTTGCAATTTAAATAAAAGCTTGAAGGTTTGATTATGAACATTAAGGCAATGTTGGCAGCCTAATACTGAGTGTTACTTTTTGTCACAATGAAAGTTTAAGATGTAAGTCTGAAAGGGGAAAAACATTGAAGAAGATTGCTGTTCTAACCAGTTTATTTTGTAAAGAAAACAGAAAAAATAGTTTACAAAATAAAATGGAAGTTCCATATCAATGAAATCTATCAGAAAACAATCTGAATGTAGTCCTCGTATTCTTTTGCCTTAAAAATAGTATTTGTGACATTTAAAAAAAATATTTTATAGAGAGTCGGTACATTTCTGTCACACATCCATTTTCAGCAAGACAGTTGTTAGACATGGTGTGCTTTCTGTCTTTGATTTCTGCTTGCTTAGCCAGACTGCAGTGATGTAACATGTTACCAGGGGCACTATGTGGAGGGGGAGTAGGGTTTTGGTTTGTTGGCCCTAACATCCTTCGTCTCATTCGCTGTGTCTTCTTCTTCAGCGATCTTTGGTCATATGCTTAGTTTACTGTGGACCACAAACTGGGCAGTTAGTTTCAGGTCTGTCAGGTTTCCCCAGGAAAGGACAGTCTTGCAGGACATGCTCCAGTGTCTGTTCCACCTGCTAACACTGGCAGAGAGCTGTTTGGCTTATTCCTATTCTATGTAAGTTTCTGTTGAATCAACAATGTCCAGTACATAGACGAAATATAATGACCTGGTCTGTTCTCCTGAGGTCTTTGAGAAAGTATTTTCCATAATTATATCCAGTGTTTGTCTTTCAGTCAACTGCAGATTTTCTGTTTATGTAGGTTTTGACCTCTTAAAAAGACAGTGTTTAGTAGATTTATTCTTTGGATCTGCCTTCCTTATCCTGCAACCAGTGACGGCGCATGATCCTATTTGTTGGTGGGGCCAGACACACATTTTCAGAAAAATCATTGTTTTTGGTTAGGGTATATTTAATTTATTAAATAATAAATACACGTTACACATTATTTTTGGTGGGCCCGACCCCACTGGCCCTGAATGAGAGCCGCCACTGCCTGCAACAATCCCAGAGACCCCTAAGAATGTTGCTGTAGTTCATGCTTTGTGGAATACTCTCAGCGGGTTGCGTGCCACTCCTTGGAAGAGGGATCAATCTATATGAGGTAAAAACCTGGTGCGAAGTCAACCCTTCGACTTTAAATCCTGTACTTAACTAAGACATCAGCACTCTCATTGCTTTCAATGCATCAGTGAGATGGAATCCACTGCAGGTGAATTTCAGCTTTTTTGTCAGCTGAGCAAGTTCTGTTTCCAGGTTCTGTACCTTACCATCAAGCAGATTTAGCCTCCAGGGCTTGTATAGCTAACAAGACATGTGTCCAACTGTTAAAGACTAAAGTATCCTAACATCTTGAACCACTTCCCCTTTACAATAAGTCTCAGTCATCAGAGAATTGAACATATTCTTTATCTTGCGTTCTTACTTACTTACTTAATCCCGTCATGCCTAGTGACACATGGGGCTTCAGAAAGGACTTTCCATGCTCTCCTGTCCCGTGCAACCTTCAGCGCAGAGCCCCACGTCAGAGATGCGGTGTCCAGTTCCTCTTCCATCATGCGCCTCCATGTTGTCCGTGGTCTGCCTTTCTTTCTCTTTCCTTCTGGTGTCCAAGTGAGGCTATCCTTGCAGGCATTTCTTGTCTCATTCTCATAACATGTCCGAGCCATTTCCATCTTCTCTTTTATCTTGAGTTCGCCCACTATGAATTCAGGCATAGTCATAGTGCCTAGCATGACGCTTCTGACTGATTGTTGCGTGAAGACCTGCTTTCTTTATTGCCAGTGTTATTCACCATATATGCACGCCTTCTCCGACTCCAGAGATCTAAATTGAATATGTTGATTCTCTATCTTCAGATGTAGTCTGTATCGTTCTGGTATCTCTCAACTACCACAGGAGTGTATACATATTTTCTATTATAACACATACTTGTATTCATGTGTTACTATAGTCCGTTCAACTTGTCATACCCACAGATAAAAATGTGTATCTTTGTAACCATTTGATTAAATAACTTGAAAACTTGCATGTGAACTACACATGTTTTCGACGCTACAAAATGTTTTTTGCCATTCAAACAATCATACCATCTAGAAGTTTCCTTATTTGTGCTATATATTTAACGCGTCCATTGGCATGGTTGGAGAAAACTCATGTTTACAGACATTTAATAAATTGATGACAAAAATAGTAATATTCAGGACGAATTCCGTGGTTTTTTAAAAACAATTCTTGCATTTTCCATGCACCAAAAAGACTCGGGCTTGAACATAGTAAAGAATTGACGTCATTAGTGCCAGACGGACATTTTGTTAAAGGCGTATATGTATAAATGACATGGCAGCTAACTTTAACTGTAATGTAGTTGTTTAAAAAAATTATATCGAAATTAGTGTGAAGCTATTGGGTCACATTGTTAACTTCTCAAAACAGAGATTGATATAACATTTCTAATGAGTTTGAAGTTACAATGCAAAAGTATCATTAATGCTATCTGCAAAGAGGCACATATGCGTCATCTGTACTACAGTATACAAGAACAAGAGAAAAGAGCTATTTTATTATAGTGATTCCTCCATAACACACGCACACTGTAACGAAGAAGTAGCAATTTGAAAATAATCTCTCCAGTAGCTCCGCCATAACAAGGTACTATAGAAAAGTTTTTAGAACATCCTGGACAGAGAAGAGAAGAAACAAGGACATCCTACAAGACCTGAATATCAAGGAGTATTGGCTCATAAATAACATAATCTCCCGGAAGATAAAATATTTTGGCCACATTAAACGTCACAGTAGCCTGGAGAGAAAGGTAATGGAAGGCATGGTTCCTGGAAAACGAGTCAGGGGATGACCAAGACGAAGATGGCAGCAGGACATCAAAGAAACCTTGAGCATGACGCTGGAAGAGGCAAGAGAACTTGCAAGAGACGTAGAGCTTTTCATGCGGGCTGTGATGAATGCGACGTTCCGCATTGGACATGCTACTACTTGAGCTCCGCCATTGCCAGTCCCACGTCTGGACGTGAAAGGGGGGTGGCAGTATGACATGGCAGCTAACTTTAACTGTAATGTAGTTGTTTAAAAAAATTATACAACTATGTCTACATTTCTTGTTTATTTCATGACTGTATTGCAATTATCAACATTGGCCCCCATGTATAAGCTGAGATGATACGCCTTTGCATGAGACTTGTCATCAAATGTCATATTGGTGCGTTTACTGTAAAAACTAAAATGCTGTATCAGACTAGCCAAATATGCCGCCAACATCAAAGGAAACCGTTATATTACAAAATCCAGGTTTCCTATAGCAATTTCTTCCATCAGACATTTGCGTCGGTATATTCTAAGATTGTGTGCAAAGTTTCGCTACTGTAGAATCGATGATTTGGCTACAATTCGCACTGGATTGTGGGCATGAGTTGTTGAACGGACTATAGTAACGTTTTCTAAACAGAAACCCCTCTCCCCACTTTACAGCAAATCATATTGCCCAAGTGGTTACCGGGGCCCAAATTTGGGATGTAAAGAATAGAACCACTGTTACCTGTCACGCATGTCGTAAGAGGCAACTATGGAGGTTTGGATAAAATCGGATGCTCGTGTCCTAAACGTGTAGAAGTCTATACGTTTAGGGGCGTACAATGTGCAACGTAAACACGTTCTTGACAAAGATCAAACATATCACAAAGAGTGATTAAAATTGGTCGTAAAGAACGAACGCAAAGAAGATGAAGAAGTACATCATCTAGTAAGTTATACTATAGCATGGTACTAGATCTGACTGATTGATCAATCATTTCTTCTTCTTCTGCCTTCTCACTAGATTGGGCTTTTCTGATTCTCTCATTTAAAAATTAGTTTTTCCGATCCAAAAGCACTTTCAGCTCTTCGGCTCGGTGCCATGGACATCGTAACCCTTCGGTTCGATGCCACGAACACCGTAAATCTGGAGAACCTGTGGTTTTTCTGCCAACCCGTTGAATTGAACCGCACTCACGGGGGCTTGTCACCCGTCGTCCAACGCGCTACGAACACGCTGGGCAGATTCTCTAATAAAGACCACCGTCTGCCTCAGATTGTCAGCCATGCCATACAGTTTGTCTTGGACGCTGGTTTAGGTGGACCACCTCTTTCTTCTCAGGCCTGCATACTGGGGGCAGTTCTGTAGGATATGCTCTGTCGTCATATTCACCAAGCCACAGTGGCATAGGCAGTTGGTGTCTATCTTGAATCTAGTGTACAGGTGGTGTCTTATTCTGCTGTGATCCATCCGGAGGCGAAGTATGGCTGTCTGGTCCCTTCTGGACAATTGGTAATATCCATCATCCTTGTTGTGTTTTAGATATTCTTTCTCCCACTTTGCTTTCTAGTGCCCTCTTGCAATAGTGTTTGCTTCTTCATAGCTGACCAGGTTGACATCCCTGCTCCCTCTTTAGCCATTCTGTCAGCATCGTCATTCCCCTTGAGCTTGTAGAGTTGATTTTTTTTTTCAGAATCCTTTCATACCTTGGGTATATAGGGCAAAAAGTGTTAGGCCTGTATTTTCATTGACCGTCGGCACACGATGGGTGATGTGGTCAGCATCACGCCGGCCGCCTTCCCCGAGCATGTCTGGTACCCAGTTGAGGCTGGGTCGAGTCGAGAGCAGTCGCGGTCGGGAAAAATTACACGCCCACTGCGGGAGTTGAACCCGACCACCAGCCTTGAGAAGCGAGTTCACTAACAACTACGCTACCGCGGCTCTCAGGGTTGATTGATACCACCATAATCATTGCACTTTGGTGAATAACCATGTGTGTTCTGATTTCTTTCTTACACAAGAAGATCTCAGGGACATTGTATGGAAATCTCAAAATCAGGGAGGGTTCTTCATTTAATTTTTATGATGGAAACATTTTTGACGGAATTTTATTTTAATCTTTGTGAGGAATTTTACTCAGGCAGCGGCTTTGCAGTCTACTCATATCGATTTTCCAGTCTACTCATATCGATTTTCCAGTCTACTCATATCGATTTTCCAGTCTACTCATATCGATTTTCCAGTCTACTCATATCGATTTTCCAGTCTACTCATATCGATTTCGCAGTCTACTCATATCGATTTTCCAGTCTACTCATATCGATTTTCCAGTCTACTCATATCGATTTTCCAGTCTACTCATATCGATTTTCCAGTCTACTCATATCGATTTCGCAGTCTACTCATATCGATTTCGCAGTCTACTCATATCGATTTTCAACTAGTAAGTGTTCTTTTACATGCTCAACTTGAGCACGGTACCTACATTTTATCGTCCATCTCCGATAAGACTAGGAACGTGATATTACCTACACTGAGATCATGAATCTCTGGGGAAATATCTCGCTGGTTCCATGTGGCGGGGGAGAGTAACGAACCTTTGGAGCACCTTACCTCAACACTTCATAGACCCTCTGAAGTCTGATTACTCATGGGAAGACTGTAAGTCTGATTACTCATGGGGAAGACTGTAAGTCTGATTACTCATGGGGAAGACTGTAAGTCTGATTACTCATGGGGAAGACTGTAAGAGCTGACTAATATCAATCATAATTGATGAAGGCTATTACTAGATAGATCACATCTCAAGAAAATGACTTGGCTGTACACACCTGGACATGCTGGAGTGCAGGGTAACGAGCGTGCAGACTTTCTTGCAAACAATGCCCCGACTCAAACGGGCAGAAGTATGGACAGAGACGATTTCATCAATGCGGTTTCTCTCTCAATTATGTGACATGGGCACGTCTCAGACACTGGAACGAGTTCGAGAATTAGGCGTTAAGTGTGGACATACCAGACAGTGTCGTCTTCGTGGTAGAGAGAGAAGATATAGTAATCAACTTCTCATGGGTACGGTGATCAAATGGACTTTAGGATGGCTGCTGCAGCGGAGGACAGAGCATGCATGGGAATGCCCAATGTGCCGTGACGTCGATCGCATAACATAACATAACTAGATAGAGCACTATACTGGTAACCAAAGAAGATTAGTAAATCAACATAAAACTGGTGTCGTTAGTCACACTGAGAGAAATACTGAGGAGGAGATCGGAACACGTATGGACTAATTGGTTCAATGTGCAGTGATGATGATCAGGCGACTAAACTAAACTAAACTGAGAGACATACTGAGGAGGAGATCGAAGCACATATGGACTAATTGGTTTGACGTGCAGTGATGATGATCCGACGTCTAAACTAAACTGAGAGACATACTGAGGAGGAGATCGAAGCACATATGGACTAATTGGTTTGACGTGCAGTGATGATGATCCGACGTCTAAACTAAACTGAGAGACATACTGAGGAGGAGATCGAAGCACTTATGGACTAATTGGTTTGACGTGCAGTGATGATGATCCGACGTCTAAACTAAACTGAGAGACATACTGAGGAGGAGACCGGAACACGTATGGACTAATTGATTTGACGTGCAGTGATGATGATCCGACGTCTAAACTAAACTGAGAGACATACTGAGGAGGAGATCGGAACACGTATGGACTAATTGGTTTGACGTGCAGTGATGATGATCCGACGTCTAAACTAAACAGAGAGATGCACTTGAAGTCTACACAGTGATTCATCCTTTAGAGCAACATAATCATCAATTCAACCATAACTTTATCTTATCTATACTTAAAACTTCTATTGTTGTCTTGTAACTTTTTTTTAATTTTCAGCTACTGGACTTCTAAATTATTTATTTCTAATCTTGTTTTACTTTTCTAGAAGTATTTATGGCAGTATTAAACTGTTCATTTGTCACATTGTGATTTTTAAAATTTGTTAGCTGTCAGTTTGAGAAGGGCCATTTTTTATTTACTTGAAACATTCACAAATTCATGTATGTGATGTTTATGATGGATAGAAAATACAATCTGAGTACAGACTTTCTGAGTACAGACTTTCTGAGTACAGACTTTCTGAGTACAGACTTTCTTAATTGTTTGCTAGTGTTTTTTGTTTGGTCGTTGTCGTCGTCTCCCCCAATCCTCTCCGTTTGGTCTGCTATGAACTCAGGCGTAGTCATGGCGCCTCTGACGGATTTTTGCATTAAGGTTTGCTGTTCTTATCACCAATGTCAAACATGGGCACTGACACACGAACAAGAAGGGAAATTACCACCTGTGAAATGCGAAGATTGAGGAAAGCGGTAAATAAAACAAGAAGAGACCATATAAGAAATGAGGAAATTAGAAGAACAGTTGGAACAACACACCTGCTATTAGATTTATTGAAAAACAGAGACTCAAATAGTTTGGCCACTTGATGAGAATGAACCGGAATACACCAGTTGCAAGAGCGTACAACCTGAAAATGGAATCAACAAGAGGAAGGGGCAGACCAAGAAAAAGATGGAGTTACAGACATTTTAAAACTCAACAATACCACAGCATATCAAGCGACCGAGCGTGCACTATCTTGGAAATCGATCATCAGTTAAACCTGCTACGCCTAACGGCAAAAAAAGCAGAGAAGGTCAAAAGAAAGAATGATATCACAGCACTCCGTTGCAGACCTTTCTTTACACTTTCGCTATTATGTCTATCAAGTTTTGAAGAACTTTCTAGAGTGATAATATAGTGGATACCATCCCACTGCGGCATTCCTAGCAACGAGACTGCTGACATATTGGCAAAAGCAGACAGCGTGCTACCACAGACAGACACCAGTATGACATATGCGGAAGCAAAAGTACGGATAAAAATGGCCTACAAGAATAAATGGTTGAGAGATCACCCAGGGCATGAAAAGGACGATGCATACCACCAACTAAGTAGAGAGGAACAGGTTGTCATTTTCGTCTACGAACAGGGCACAATAGCCTGAGGTACTATCTGTTTAACAAGTACAATATAGGCCCTTCTGACATATGTGCATGTATCACCAGCAAGATGACAGAGACACACATAATGCAAGAATGTCCAACATACAGTGAACAGAGAGAAAACACATGGCCAAACCCCATACTGTCCAAGACAAGCTATACGGAGATGTACATAGACTCCGGTTGACCACTAACTACTTTAAAAGTATACAAATCCATGTCAGTCCAAGACAAGCTATACGATGGACTCCGGTTGACCACTAACTATTTTAGAAGTATACAAATCGATGTCAGTCCAAGACAAGCTATACGGAGATGTACATGGACTCCGGTTGACCACTAACTATTTTAGAAGTATACAAATCGATGTCAGTCCAAGACAAGCTATATGGAGATGTACATGGACTCGGGTTGACCACTAACTATTTTAGAAGTATACAAATCGATGTCAGTCCAAGACAAGCTATATGGAGATGCACATAGACTCCGGTTGACCACTAACTACTTTAAAAGTATACATATCGATGTCAGCTCATCAATAGCATTAGATCAGAACGTCAAAAAGATAAGGCAAGAAAAGAATATACAGAACTAAACAAAATGGTAAAAAGAAGTGCTAGAACAGACAAGAGACAATTTATGGAAAAGACAGCAGAAATAGCAGAAAAGGCTGCTAAAGTACATGATCTGCACACACTGTACAAGATTACCAAACAATTATGCGGAGGTAAAAGACACAACCATAACATGCCAGTCAGAAACAGTCTAGGACAACTGTTGACAACAGAGCAGGAGCAGGATATGAGATGGACATCCCACTTTGAAGATGTGCTAAACAGACCTGATCCTGAACATCCACCGGATATCCCACCGGCCGCACAGGATATTGATATCAACCTCAAATTGCCAGAAAAGCAAGAAATAGTAAAAGCTATTGGATCCCTGAGAAACAACAAAGCACCGGGAAATGATGAAATGACAGTAGAGCTTTTCAAGATCGATCCCATCTTAGCTGCAAACATATTAGAGCCATTGTTTGCAGATATCTGGGAGAAAGAAGAATTGCCTAAGGATTGGACTAGGGGTACTGTGGTGAAAATCCCCAAGAAAGGAGACCTAACAGATTGCAATAACTGGAGAGGAATCACGTTGCTTTCAATCCCAAGTAAGATATTCTGCAAAATTGTCATAATGCGAATACAAGAAGCAGTAGACAAGTGGCTACGAATGGAGCAAGCAGGATTTAGGAAAGGAAGAGGAACAAATGAACATATATTTACTCTGCGTAACATTTTAGAACAATGTAGCGAGTGGCAAAGGACTATATATATCAACTTCATAGATTTTGAAAAGGCATTCGACAGCGTCCACAGAGACAGCCTATGGAAGATACTGAGACAATACGGCGTACCGCAGAAGCTTGTCAACATCATAGCCCTCTTCTATAAAGATTTCTCCTGCAACCTAAAGAATTCCAACAAAACATTCCCAGTAAAATCTGGTGTAAGACAGGGATGCGTAATGTCCTCTCTTTTGTTTAGTATTACAATTGACTGGGTGCTAAAAAATGCCATAAAACAACAAGCACCAAGAGGAATAAGATGGACCCCTTTCGAGATGCTTGAGGACCTGGACTTTGCAGACGATATAGCTCTGGTGTCACACAAATATGAACATATACAAGAGAAAAGTACAATACTTCACAGCACGGCAAAGACAGTAGGCCTCAAAACAAACACAGGAAAAACAAAAATTATGACAAACAGTGAAATCCAACAACCAGTAATGTTAGAAAATGAAACACTGGAAAGGGTTGAGCAGATTACATATCTTGGTAGCGTACTGACACTAAATGGTGGCACAGAGGAAGATATAAAATCACGTCTAAGTAAGGCCAGAACCGCTTTTGCCAGAATGAAACCAGTATGGAAGTCCAAAATCTACAATAGGACCACAAAGCTTAAACTCTATAAAAGCATTGTTTTGCCAGTTTTGCTCTACGGATCGGAGTGTTGGAGGATGACCAAAGGAGATACTAGCAGGCTGTCAGTTTTCCACCACTCTTGTCTTCGCAGAATCTTGGGAATCTTTTGGCCAGTAAAAATATCCAATAACCAACTACTACAAGACACAAGACAAGAGGCAATGAATGACATACTCAAAAAGAGAAGATGGAAATGGCTCGGACATGTTATGAGAATGAGACAAGAAATGCCTGCAAGGATAGCCCTCACTTGGACACCAGAGGGAAAGAGAAAGAAAGGCAGACCACGGACAACATGGAGGCGCATGATGGAAGAGGAACTGGACACCGCATCTCTGACGTGGGGCTCTGCGCTGAAGGTTGCACGGGACAGGAGAGCATGGAAAGTCCTTTCTGAAGCCCCATGTGTCACTAGGCATGACGGGATTAAGTAAGTAAGTAATATCGATGTCAGTCCAAGACAAGCTATATGGAGATGCACATAGACTCCGGTTGACCACTAACTACTTTAAAAGTATACATATCGATGTCAGTCCAAGACAAGCTATATGGAGATGCACATAGACTCCGGTTGACCACTAACTACTTTAAAAGTATACATATCGATGTCAGTCCAAGACAAGCTATATGGAGATGTACATAGACTCCGGTTGACCACTAACTACTTTAAAAGTATACATATCGATGTCAGTACAAGACAAGCTATATAGAGATGTACATGGACTCTGGCTGACCACTAACTACTTTAGAAGTATACGAATCGATGTCAGTCCAAGACAAGCTATATAGCGATGTACATGGACTCCGGTTGACCTCTAACTACTTTAGAAGTATACAAATCGATGTCTGAAAACGTTGGAAGAAGAAGAAGAGGAGCTATGATAATTGTGTGATCAGATTGTTATCTTAGATTGTTCATGTTTTGTCCGCCAACTGATTTGTTCCTCTCTTTTCTTCTACATGTCGCACGATGTTTTCACTGTAGACCTACCTATATGTTGAAAAGGTCTGGTAAAAGTACGCAGCATGCAGCAATGTTTTACTCCTAATTGTATCTCCTGATAGATTCCTCTCTGTCTAGTCTTATAGCTGCACTTTACTTCTCAAGGCTGGTGGTCCGGGTTCAACTCCCGCAGTGTGCGGGAAATTTTTCCCGACCGCGACGGCTCTCAGGTCGACCCAGCCTCAACTGGGTACCAGACATGCTCTGAAAAGTAAAGGCTTTAAGAATATACTGATATTCCTTATTGTTAAACAACTTGTTGCATAATATAACCTTGATTTAGCATGTTGTGTTGATTTTAAAATGAATCGTCTATATACAACAATATTGGAATGCGAGGTCACTTGACGGTTGGGGTTGTATTTCCTATAATTTTTTACCTGAATTCGCTGGTCGTATGAGCTTATAGTTGGCTGTTGTTGAACGTGAAGTTTGTAAAATATGCTGCAATCAAAGATTATTCCAAGATAGCACATTCTGTCGCGACGGTCAATGCCCCACAAACCAAAAGGTGACCGATTCTGTGTAGTTGGTGTATTTCAATGATTCTAAAATACTGCGAACATCACCCATTATCATCACTTAACATCCGTATCAATCGGTGCACTATATGGACGTCATTGATTGATTGGTAGATAGGAGCATCATCATTGCACTTCGGTGAGTAACCATGTGCGCTACGATCTCTTTCTTACACAGGAAGATTTCAGCTGCAGTGCACAAACTCCATAGCAACGGCGAGGGCCCGAATGTCATTTAGAAGATGGTAGAGTTTTTGTTAGTATTTAAAAAACCCCACTTTCTTATGAATTTTACCCGGACAGCGGTTTTCCAGTTTGTTTTTCTCGATTTTGAAGTCATTTTTGGGACAAACAGTCTTTAAATACAGAAGTCTCAAGAAAGAAAATTCGATAAATAATAATAATTAAAAAAATATTATGCCATAAGGTATCAAATAATGTTTCTCAAAGTTTACAATAAACATTGTTTATTTAAGAAACATACTTTTGGAATATTGATGTTTGTTTAAAGTACCAATAACTAAAGGTTTCATTACAAAAATTAAAAAAAATTTCCGTGAATGTAGAAGAGGGACATAAGTGAACTGCCTTGTCATGCTTACAATCACAATGTTGTTAAAACCGCACTCGAGGCGTAGCTTGGAAATTATCGAAAGTTGCCATTTAATGCACGAGCATGCTGTGGTGATCTCAGATTTGATCACTGGATGTAATCTGTAATCTTAAATCATTTCCTTGTAATGAAATGTGATTAAAATAATTATACCTATCAAAAACCTCATTCCTTCAACCCCTTCTTTTTCTATTGTTGTTAAGACCGAAAATTAACGCAAAAATTACACAAATTAACGCAGAAGCATGTATTTCAGTGTTAGACCTTTGGCACATTAATCATATCCTATTGAACAATCCTAAATATAGAAGTAGAAGTCTTCACACTTCACGACATTGCACACCTCGCCGAGAGATTCTAAGTTTCCTGTGTATGAACAAAAGCTCGATTCACAGACACTTCCCTATCGCTTACGTATGAACTCAAAAAGATTGAAAACTCGTACTTCCTAGAGGTTCAAAACAACCAACTTTAGAATTTAGAATTCACTTCAAAACATAGATATATGGTTTGTATTGTTGTTATAATTATAAACAACATTACAATACAAATACTTCTTTTATAATTTATCTAAGATTGTTCAATTGTTGTGTTATAGTTTATTCAAATAATATAACTTTTTTAAAATTCGAACTTAATTGCTTCAAGTTCACGCTGAACTGAGCGAGTTTGTTAAGTTTGTAAGTTTTAGTAGTACTAACTTGTAAGACTTATTTTATTTATTAAAGTTCACGCTGTGATTGTAAGTTTTAGTAAGTCTTATTTACTGACTAGCCCCACTTACTTTACTGTAAGACTACGGGCTTGTATTATTAGTTTTAGTAACTTGTGGCTATCTCTATAGTACTCTATACCATTCAAGTAATAGATAGTGGTGAATCTAGTATCTACAACAGTCAACACTAAACAGACTGCAAGAATTCCAAGTCAAGTGTGGTGTAGCTAGACAAGAACACTATGCTGGTAACCAAAGTAGAATAGTATATCAACAAAGAAATGGTGACGTTAGTCGTCACACTGTGAGAGACTTACTGAAGAGGAGTTAGGAGCACTTATAGACAATTGGTTCGACGTGCAGTGATGATGATCCAGCGACTAAACTAAACTATCTCTATATTATACTACTTAGTGCAGACTCAACCTTATCTTTCTTATTCATTTCCTGGCTTTCCATTCCCAAATGAAACAGTGCTACAACTTAGCGCCAACCGTTACCCCATATTTATTTGCTTTTTACTTCAGCATTTCTAATGGATACTAAAACTTGGTGCTGAAATTGTTTCCAGCACCCTTGTTATTAATTATGTGCAATGTCAGTTTAACATTAAAAAAAATTTATGTAGAAAACTCATTTGTGTAGATTTAATGGACGTCCTTTGAACACTCCATATCGACCACTTGTTAACTGCCCTTTGTGATTTGTATGTGATCTGAACCTAAGTGCGATGTGCCAGTTATGCGCCTACAAGTAGGCCACACATCTGATTTCATTTACTAGAGTAGCTTCCCTAGGTCCTACATCAATCACCTCATACGATATGCCTTGTAGATCGTAGTGGTACTATTCTTTGCTTCCCTTGTGGGTCCTGGCACCACATGGACGAATTGACGTTGTTAGTCCCCAACCCTCGCTAACCTGGGGGAATGTTGACCAATTGGACAGGGACTTGTACACAGATTTGTTACTGAAGTTTTTCTGATAATCTTTAAGTTTTAGAAACATACAAATCTAACTTTATGATACCACATCTACTGACATTGCACACCTTGCCAAGAGATTTTGAGTTTCCTGGGTGGGAACAAAAGCTGTATTCAGAGGCACTTAATGCCTCCCTAGCACCACATATGATATTGGAAAGAGTGACGCCAGTGTGTTTCTGGAGCCTGCAATGGGAACAAAGAATAGTAGGTTTGCGACCTACAAGGCATGTTGTAAGAGGCGACTGAGATAGGGAAAGCTACCATAGTAAATAAAAAGTGTCGCAGAAAACTAGACGCATAACTGGTACAACATACAATCGCTCTTAGGCTAAGATCAGATACAAGTCACAGAGTAGTTTAACACATTGCTGATATGGAGCGTTTGGATAAGAAGAAAAAGCTATCGCCAGCATGCGTGACTCCTGATAATGATGACTATGAAATCTAACTATTTAATTGCTTCTGATTACTTCAGTTCAGTTGAATCAGCCTTAACTCAATCAATCATAATTAAGTATTATTGTGACTATCGACATCATCGTGATCACTAGTCATTCATTGCGCCACATATGCACTTTTTTTGTTGTAGTTGGAGTGCGGTAGAATGACCATCAGATGTTGTACGATAATTAAAAGTATTTTCTATTTATTGCAGTCATTTTATGACCACGTCAACATCTGTCAGTTTTCTCTGCACAAGTACATATACTCTGCTGCACATAATGGCTTCAGACTTCAGGTATCTTATCTAGATTTTACCAAATTTAAACTACTTACAATAGAAATTGATAATATTTAGTGTAATTGTTTTGTGAAGTTTCTTCAAGGTCAGATATGGAGGTATGTAATCTTATTCTTTGCGTTCGTTCTTTACGACCAATATTAATCACTCTTTGTGATATGTTTAATCTTTGCCAAGAACATGTATATGTTGCACATTGGTTTAGTAGGTCCCTAAGCGCATAGACTTCTACACGTTTAGGACACATGCATCCGATTTCAGCCAAACCTCCTTAGTCGCCTCTTACGACATGCATGGCAGGTAATTTGGGCCCCGGTAACCACTCGGACGGAGGTATGTAATAAATATATAAAGCTTTTTTGTTAGTTTAGTCGTTGGATCATCATCACTGCACACCAAAACAATTTGCCCAGAAGTGCTCAGATCTCCTCCCCGCCCGAGTGGTTACCGGGCCCAAATTTGGGGTGTAAAGAATAGAACCACTATTACCTGCCACGCATGTCATAAGAGGCGACTAAGGAGGTTTGGTTGAAATCGGATGCACGTGTCCGAACCTGCCGCCTTGCAGGTCGGCTGGGGACAGTCAAAGGCTGACGAAGAGCGAACCCAGTAAAAGCTGGTTGAAATCGGACACATCACCGAATGACAAGCACTAGAGCTCCAAATGGTACTGAAGATGTGATGTAAAAATACAGTCTTGGCAAAGGCTGTTTATATATCACAATAAGAATGATCAAAATGGCAGAAAAGAACGATCGATCGATCAAGAGATCTCCTCCCAAAATGTCTCTCATCGTGTGGTGACTAACAACACTGGTTCTTTGTTGATTTACTATTCTTCTTTGGTGACTATTATAGTGCTCTTGTCTAGCTACACAACATTTTAGCTTGGTATTCTTACAGTCTGGTTAGGTTTGTAGAACCACAAATGAGAGCTGTAGTAGTGTAGTGGTTAGTGCACTCGCTTCATAGTTGCATAATCCCAGGATCAAATTCCATAATGAGAATGGAATGTTTTGGATTTTAGCACCTCTCTGGATGACGCAGCTTTAATTGGGTACCAGAGAAACACTGGAAAGTAAAGGTGACCAGCGTGATGTTGACCGCATCTTCCATTGTTCGAAACAATGCCCAACACTGCTTTACTTTGCTTTACTTTTTACTAAGTATATAATTAAGAATCATCATCAAGTATCTTGTCCCTTCTGGAACTTGGCTCCCATGACATCATTCCTGAAAAACTCTCTGTTCTGTGCAAGTTGGCGGCGTCAGCAGCAGTCATTCTCAGATCGTCAATGACATCCTGCACCCATCGTCTTCTAGGTCTTCCTCTCATTCTTCTTTCAGGCACCATTCCTTCCAAAATAATTAAGATTACATTTGAGTAAATAATAGGGAATTTCCTTCCTTTCTTTCAGCGATTGCATATTCCGTTATATAAACTTCACTGTCTTTTGTAGCTCACACGAGGTCAGTGTAGTTTTATGTCGAGTGTTGTTTTATTAGGCCAGCAAGTTGGCTTCAGTATATCATATTTGGGGCAGTCTTGAAGTATGTGCTCTGCAGTCTGATGTGCATGTCCACATGGCTGAATTGCCAATCTTTAATTTTGTATACATGTGGCTGCAGAGTCGATTGTGTCCTGTTCTGAGGCGCAGAATGACAACTAGTTCTAATCTGCTCATAATATAGTAGTCATCTTGTGTTTTTAATCATCCTTTTTTTGGGGTAGGTAACTGGCACATCTGCTGGAGGGAGCTGCAGGAGATAGCTAGAGATAGGAAGACCTGGTATGAGTTGGTTGAGGGCCTATGCTCCAATCCGGTTAAAAAGAAAACCCAGTTGCTCTCCTGCAGCATCTTCCTTGGCCAGTCGGTTTGCTGTTTCATTTCCTGGTATTCCACAGTGAGATGGTATCCACTGCAAAGCAACTTTACACTGCTTGCACAGTTTAGTCTGTAGGCGTAATCATCTATATGAATGGTTTGTTGATTTCGAGAGTGCAATCTGGATGGGCCTATATAGTACAGGTAAATGGGGGGACATTACAGGGGGAAAATCCATGTATTCAATTCAATCACTGAACCCTGTGTAATATTTCCTAACATTTTCTATCACAGATACTTTGGTCCCAACTAGAATGCTGTATCCTGTAAGCTAGGCTGTTTCTTCATGAGTTCACAAAGATGGCTCTGCCAGCTCACTTGAATAAAAGACACTTTCCAACTCTGCCACATGAGTCTGTCATTATTGGTACGTACTGCAGTCTGTTGGTAAGATTTCATGTTCTTATTTAAACCCCACTCACCTAACACACTGTAGAAAGTGCAGTCATATTTAAACCCCACTCATCTAACACACTGTAGAAAGTGCAGTCATATTTAAACTCCACTCACCTAACCCACTGTAGAAAGTGCAGTCATATTTAAACCCCACTCACCTAACACACTGTAGAAAGTGCAGTCATATTTAAACCTCACTCACCTAACACACTGTAGAAAGTGCAATCGTTCATGTGAGACAGTAAAACATATATCTTGCTTGAATACCCTGGACTACATAAAGCTAGACAAGAACTCCTCCCACCACACTCATCTGTTCATAATATCCTTTATACCGAAAATGAAATGAAAATCGTGGCATATCCTTTACAGGACTTGGCCATCAACAACAGTAACGAGTCGTCGATTTTCTAGGCACCACTTATACGTTAAGTAGTTTGCCATTGCTTTCAGAACGTTGAGGTTTGTTTTTATAATTCGGAAAAGTCCAAGGGAACTAATTTGCTTTCAAACTTGCTCGCCGCAGAGTTTGAACTAGGTACACTTGGGTTGTGACCGAGCTCACTACCTCTTAAACTACAGACTCTCATTTATACTATTCTTCCACAATTACAGAACGCATGCAGATTCTACAATTTGGCATTGACTGTCCAAGAGTTAAAACTCGCAGCCCTAGTTAAAATAAATTGTTGTTATTTACTAAGTAATAATAATAATAATAATTCCTCTCGTCCGTTATACGTTACATAGGGCCTGCAAGTAACTTCTCCATACCGCTCTATCCTGGGCAACTCGCTCAATCTCATCCATGGAACTGAGGACCGATACCTCTTGCCTCTCTCAGCAAAGTTCGTTTCAGGGTCTCCTTAGGTCGACCTCATTTACTAAGTGCTGATGTTTTTTGTTTGTTTGTTGTTCGTTAGCATTCAGTTTAGAATAATCACTTTTTGTTAACCAATTTTTGTGATTTGAGTCCAAGAATGTAAGTACCATGTGTTGTTGTTTACAGTAGTTAAACTGCAATATCTATATACATTTAATATGTATGCAAGCTGCTGGTTTGTTTCACAAGTTTTGTTTTGTTCACATGAAACAATGATGAGAATTTTGAGTGGTATTTGCTGGCATGGGAACTGAGCAATTGTGGAACGACCTGTTGCCATGAAGTTGGAACCGTTACCACTACCACAACTTTTACTGTTACAGTATTTCTTTCATTTCATCTCCATTGCTTGTTTTTGGGGTGTCTCTATGGCAAAGTGGTTAAGAAGATTGCCTGTGTTCTGAAGATTGGGGGTTCTAATCTGGACCCAAGTCACATGTGCAATTTTTTTAACAAGACACTTAGATGATTGTTGCAGGAGCTATGTACTCCATGCTTTGTGCAACACACAGTATTTCTGAAAGAATGCAGACAAGACAACCCACTTATCGTGGAGTCAGCAGTTCAGGCTTTAATTTCTGAGAACTCATCTAAGCATGATGTAATCATTTATACGGATGGTTCGGTGATTTGACATGTGTGGATCTCATGGGCTTTCACTGCTCAGGTCGGAGGGGATGTTGTGAAGAAAGACAGTGGTGGTTTTGCCGTGACTACGAGCAGTCTCACTATGGATGTCATGGCGGTTACTAAAGCGATGGTTTGGCTGGAATCACAGACTTTTATCCATGCATGTTTTCTCAGTGACTCAATGAGTATGCTCAGGAAGATTGAAACAGGATGGGCTAGGAGACATTGGATGGAGTTGCTCGGGAGGTCTAAGCTGACAAAGATCACTTTTATTTTTGTGCCAGGACATGCAGGTGTAAGGGGAATGAACGTGCGGATAGGCTTGCAGGTATGGCTGCTGTACAAAGCGGATGAGCAATGGACCTGGCTGATATTATAAATTCCCTAGGGAGAAAGGACATGTACATGATTCACGTAATAGCGGTGAATCTACAACTCTAACCAGACTGCATGAACTCAAAGTTAAGTGTGGTGTAGCTCGACAAGAATGCTATACTGGCAGACAAAGAATTGTAAACCAACAAAGAACCGGTGTTGTTAGACACCACACGCTGAGGACATACCGAGGAGAGATCGGAGCACTTATGGACTAATTTGTTAGACGTGCAGTGATGGTGATCCGACGTCTAAACTAAACATTTCTGCAAACAGGACGGAGCCATATGGGTAAACCCATTACAATTAAGTCAATCCGTCACATTTAGACCCTTGCTTTGTATTAAGGAAGCAAAATATTCAAATCAGTTCACTATCTCCAATTTCTATCCATTTATTAATCTATCTTTTGACATGCTCATTTGATCAGTTATCATTTATGTTTTTGTCTGATTGTAAAATAATTGTACATTTTCTTAAACACATCAGTTATCAACTTAAGCACATCCATTATTCACTTAGACGTATGCTCAATTAGTAGCATGTCCCTTGCAGAACGTCGCACTCATCACAGCCTGACTGAAAAGCTCTGTCTCTTGCCTTCTCCTGCCTCTTCCAGCGTCATGTTCAAGGTTTCTTTGATGTCCTGCTGCCATCTTTGTCTTGGTCGTCCCCTGCCTCATTTTCCAGGAACCATGTCTTCCATTACCTTTCACCACAGTCAGAATAGCGGGAGAAACATCAGAATGGTTGAAGTGCAAAGGAGTAAGACAAGGATGCATACTCTCCCATATTTATTCAACATCTATACAGAACATATTATAAGACAAGGATGCATACTCTCTCCATATTTATTCAACATCTATACAGAACATATTATAAGACAAGGATGCATACTCTCCCCATATTTATTCAACATCTATACAGAACATATTATAAGACAAGGATGCATACTCTCTCCATATTTATTCAACATCTATGTAGAACATATTATAAGACAATGATGCATACTCTCTCCATATTTATTCAACATCTATACAGAACATATTATAAGACAAAGGATGCATGTCTCCCATATTTATTCAACATCTATACAGAACATGTTATAAGACAAGGATGCATACTCTCCCATATTTATTCAACATCTATACAAATGTTATGCAAAATGTTAAGAATGACGAAAAAGGGGACATTTTTGACCCATTTACAATCGGGGAAATTTGATTTCAGAACTAAGGTACGCAGACGACACAGTACTACTCTCAAATAGTGTCACCGGCTTGAAATATCTAGTTCGGTCTGTCAAGAAGCACAGCGAAGATCATAACATTTTTATGAATATAAAAAAAAACTAAAATTATGTCCACCGACAAAGCAAAATCTCAAACATATGCTACTCAAAAACATACGTTACCCATTTAAACACATGCGGTACCCACTTTCACACATACAATACCCACTTGAACACATACGTTACCCACTTGACAATTACACTTAATCATATTACCCACTTAAACTACAATACCCACTTAAACACATATATTACCCACTTAAACACATACAATACCCACTTAAACACATAGGTTACCCACTTCCACAAATACTTTATTTAAACATCAGTTATCAATGTAAGCACATTTGTTGACCATTTACACACCAATTAATCTGTTGCCCATTTAAACACATCACTTAACCATATCATTTGTCCAGTTAACTCCATCAGTTGTCCAGACAAACACTTAGTTAACAGCTTTACACATTAGTTAACATATGTTTAACTCACTTGAACACATTGGTTACCATATTGTCACCAGTTTTATAAAAAACCTTCCCAGATGCCAGCTACTCACGGCTGTGTTATGCTGCCAGACAGTGCCTGGTCTGCCACAGCAACAAAAGCATAGCAGGATATGTGAGCACCCTTCAACATTTGTGGACTTCAAACACATCAAACAGTAATCATGTCCTGCCTTGTCTGTGTGTCAGAACAGCCTTAGACCTATTTTTGCAGGTTAAAGGTTACCCTGCAGGGTCAGAGCTTATCATGTCTGCAGTTAATATACAAGTAAGTCCTGCTTACATTGTAACTGTTTGAAGAAAATCATTTATTTGTTTACTTTTGTATGAAATATATGACATCTGTCTCCTTAGTTCTCAACACAGTAATTTTTGCAGTAAATAACCATGAGAAAATTTAGGTATTTTGGACATATAAAAAGACATGAAGGGTTGGGGAAGACTATTATGGAAGGAGGCATCCTGACAAAGAGGAGAAGAGGAAGACCACTCTGCAGATGGATTCAGGATGTGACTGATAATTTAAGCATGACTGCTGCAGAGGCTCAATCTATGAGAGAGAGAAATTAAGGACTATTAGAGGGGCAAAGTTCTGTTCAGGACAAGTTATTGAATGATGATGATGAATCTTGCAGTATAAATACCAACAGAAAGCCATGATAGGTCAATATTTAGTGCACTGGCTTTTTAGACAGGTGGTCTTGGTTTGAATCTCAACTGGATTTTTCCCTAGCTCATAGTTCATAGGTACGGTTCCAACTTCACTGCAACGGGTCACCCCATAATTGCTCCGTTCCTGTGCCAATGAAAATCACACGAAATCCTAACAACTGTGAAATGTTTCTTGTGTAAACTAATTCCAGAATGAAACAGCCAAATACCACCACAAAAAGCAACCTGCACCGCATAAAATGCATATGGCGTCGCTAATGTAGCAACACAAAACTGTTCATCACTTGAATTGCAATTCTTGTCGAAGGAACATCAATCACGACAAAATCCAGCTTTCTGCACTCGCAATATAACTGCATATGGCAGATTGAGCGTGTTCGTCATAACCGCTGTCCGCCATTTTCCCTAGCTGCAAACTTCCACTGTAGGATCGATAGTATGCTACAAAAAATCCACATGGGCCTTCACTGCAAGCTCATACAGCAGAATGATCAAGGAAGCAAGTGGTGCATTTAGTATAACAACAAATAGCATGACAATGGAAGTACTGGCAGGGACTAAGATACTACTCTGGCTACACTTGTGTGTACACAAAACGACAATCATGCGTGCATTCTGAGTGATTCATTGAGAACAATCTGAAAGGTGGAGGGCTGGTTCAGTGCGCAGGCAATGGACTGAATCATTACAAGCGTAAAAAATTTGCAAAATTACACTAAATTTTGTTCCGGGCACGTGGTGTCATTGGCAATGAGAGAGCAGACATGATGGTTGACTCTGCCACCATATCAGGGAGCCAGCCAATGGATAGAGCTGACATTTTGAACACTCTCATAGTATGTGGCTGCAAAGAGGATTTTCATTTAACCAATCCACGTCGATTGCAAGAGCTGGGATTGAAGATTGGAGTAGCCAGAAAAGAACAGCACAACAGGCTTATGAGTAGGCTCATCTTATTCTTCTTCTTCTTTGCGTTCGTTCTTACGACCAATTTTAATCACTCTTTGTGATATGTTTGATCTTTGCCAAGAACGTGTATACGTTGCACATTGGTTTGGTAGGCCCCTAAACGCATAAGACTTCTACACGTTTAGGACACATGCATCCGATTTCAGCCAAACCTCCTTAGTCGCCTTTTACGACATGCGTGGCAGGTAACAGTGGTTCTATTCTTTACACCCCAAATTTGGGCGCGGTAACCACTCGGGCGTGTAGGCTCATCAATCAACATCGAACGGGTAAGGTCAGTCGCTGGACACTGTTGGAGATATTGCGAAGGAGATTGGAGCACCTATGGATGTGTACGGAGTGCAATAAAGATATTTCAAACTGAAACGACTCTAAGCTTGACCCAGTTTCAGTTTGCTATCAGAACAGTTGTGAGCAGTGTAAGGCTGCCAGTATAATATTGACAATACGGTGGTGATAGCAAAGTTTAGAACAAGCTTGACTAGTTTCAGTTCAGTTTCAGTTTGGAATATCTTCATTGCACTTCGGACATGTCCATAGGTGCTCCGATCTCCTTCGCAATATCTCCAACAGCGTCCAGCGACTGACCGTACCAGTTCTATTTTGATTGATGAGCCGACTCGTATACCTGTTGTACGTTCTTTTCTTGCCACACCAATCTTCAAACCCAGTTCTCGCAATCTAGTAGTTGACGTGGATTGGTTTTGATGAAGGTCTTCTCTGCGGCCACGCTCTATGAGGGCGTTCACAATGTCAGCTCTGTCCATTGGCTGGCCCTCTGATTTCGCGAGCCAGCCAGTCTGTCTGCTCTCTCATTGCCCGACACCCATGTGTCCCGGGCTTGACTAGTAAGTTGTGCAGTCTAATCTCTGGGTTTGAGACCAACTTGGTTCAAACGTTTTGTGTGCACACTGTGCACAGTGTTCTTTACTAGGATCTAAATTAGAAGTATCTCTGAAGTCGGTGAAGCCACAGTGGCATAGTTATTAGTGACTCCTTCTTAACTAGCGGTCCAAGTTCAATACCACATTGGCGTGGCATTTTCAGACCGTAAAAGCTCTCGGTTGACATCCTCAATTGGGTACCTGAAAAGCACTGAAATAAGGCGCAGCGTGATGTTGACACATCAGCCATCTTGTCCACGGTCAATGAAAAATACTGGTCTAACACCGTATAACCTATGACCACTTGGTATAAGGATTCCATTACTTTTACTAGTGAGTCTCACCTGAATGGCAAAGACACTGGTGATAAGAAGCAAGCTATCATGCAAAAATCAGTCAGGTGCCATGACTATGCCTGATTTCTAGCAAGCAAATGAAGACCATATTAAATAACAGTTTTCTATGAAGTTGGAAGGCCTGCTTGTATGACGGGACACTGATAAAGGAAAGTAGGTCTTCATGCAAAATCAGTCGAAATGCTATGCAGCGCCTGACTATACCTGAATTCATAGAGCAATGCAGAAGAAGAATAACAGTAAAGGATGTTTTGTTTTCTTTTCTCGACATGCTACCATCATTCAACATCATGGCCTCAGGTTTTCCAGTTACATTGCATTGACACATTAGAACAAACTTATGTTGCTAGACAGTTTAATCCATTCACTAGCCATACTAATAGCTCACTTGTATGGCAATCATCAACATGGACCCATTTTATATCTTTAGCTAGGAAATACAATCTGCCGTTATTGAAGACTTGTGAAAGTTTCTTGGGTTCACAATAACTGCCATCCAGATTGGATATCTCCATTTTTAGTTTGGCCTCATAAAATTTTCAACATCATTCGGTATGTGCAAAATCAGGATAAAGATATATGCAAAAATGTTAGGAAATATTTAAGTATCCTGTTCAACAAACAGAGCATATCTCAGAAGATTTGTAAATACATCTTGATGTACTCATTTCTACAAGGGTGGCCTCTAAAACATGCAGTGCTCAAGGCTAGAGAGTTAGGGATAGATTTAAAGCGTTTATAAGTTTAGCTAGGATTCCGATAATCTTATACAGAATATTAGATATCAACCTAGTTCAGCTCTTCTTGCAGTCATGGCCAAAGTTCAGTCATCTTTTGATGCTGTCGATTTGATCTTCAGCGATCAAGTGTGATTATTTTCTCGTTGCCTCGTGGATTGAAGTTGTTGAACTGGTCCAAATAAACAATCATGGCTGTTTCTGTTGGTGGTAAGTCTCATGTTATTTACAATTGTTGTAGTGATGTTGTATACATCTGTTTGCTGTTGTTGTATGTATATCTGTTTGCTGATGGTCTCATGTTATTTACAATTGTTGTAGTGATGTTGTATGCATCTGTCTACTGTTGTTGTATGTTCTCATGTTATTTACAGCTGTAGTAGTGATGTATTCATCTCGCCTGTGTTGCAGGGGCTCACAAGAGGAGCAAAGAATAGTAACACTGCAACCTTCAAGGCATGTCGTAAGACATAATGACATAATGTGTATCCGTTCACCTGTCGACTTGGAGGGTTTGTGGGTTCAGTTACACACTTGATGTTCCACATGTGAGGAAAGGAATTGACTCTTCTGCCTCCTGCACAATAGGGCCTAGAAATGGGAAATGACGGGCACTTCATACCCTAAGATCTCAAAAGGCTACGGGAAATTTTGTTTCAATGAAAATCGAAAATAGTGGCATATCCTTTACAGGACATAGCCATCAACCACAGTAAACGAGTCATCAATTTTCTAGGCACCACTTAAACGTTCAGTAGTTTGCCATTTCTTTTTGAATGGTGAGGTCTATTTTTACCTTGCGTAAAAATACCATGGAAACAAATTTGCTTCCAAACTGCCTGCTGCGGAGTTTGAACTAAGTACTTTTGGGTTGTTATTGAGCTCACTTACCACTAGGCCACAGACACAAGAAAATATGAACTGTTAACCCTTTGAACCCTGGCCACCTGTACCTTACAAATCTCTTCCCCGAAGCTGCTGGGCAAAAACAGTCCACATCAGAGTTATATTAAAACACGATAATTTAGAACTCTAAGTGCTCTATAATTTGTTATTGATTTACCCCATCAACTCCGTTATTCCTGCTTATTATATATTTGAAGAATACTAAACTTTAAATTTTATTTGATTTAATATGTGGACACGCCGAATACTCCCGTATATGAAGATATGAAGATTAAATACTTAATTAATTACCTTATCAGTACAATAAAATCACACAATAGCGTCCGCCATCTCGTAAAACGGTGTAGAACACATGGGTTGTGTTTTAAGTCTCATTTGTACACAACTTATTTTCAAATACCAAAAAATAGTGAAAAAATATGCTCAGATCAATATATCGGAGCTCGGGGTATGGAGCGCTTACATTCAATCCCGAAATATCGGGAGCCGGGTTCTAAGGGTTAAACATGAGACATTTGATCAATAATGGGCGTGATTACTTGTTATATGCTAGTAAAGATATTGGGGAGAAGATCGGAGCACCTATGGACCTGCCCAAAGCGTTTTGATAATGATGATCCTTGCTAATTATCAACTTGTCTCACAATCCACATTGTAATTTGTCTGTTTTGAAGTAATTAATGTGTGGTACATGTTTTATTCATTGTATTGTGATACAAACTTGCATTCTTCGAAACATATTAGAGATTTGCTTTACTGAGCTTAGAAACATCATTTTCTATTGAGATGTCACTAATTGTTGACAACTGTTCACAGATTATTCTTTCCAGCAATGGATGGGATGAGTATTTGTTAACATGTTCACATAAAAAAAAAAAATACTTTAGTTCAACAATTTTTATATTTTGTTCCTTATTAGTTTCTTGATTTGTGTTTGCGTTTGTTTGTTCTTATCAATCAAGTTCAGCACTCTTTATGGTTTGTGCTGAGAACATGAGTACATTGCGATCCAGTTAGGCCTCGATGGCATATAGGAAAAGGCACATACAAATCTCGGCCAAAGTGGACATCAAACAGGACACAAATTTGTGTGGGCGGGTAACTGAGATTTTATAAACAGAAAAACCCCACTATTCTTCGGTCTCTTCGCGACTGTCTGTTGGATGAGGACACTAAAATCGATGTTGAATCGATCCAGCGATTTTAGCAGTTTGGAGTTACCCGTTGTTCAAGTCGAACTGGATGCCTGAGATGCAGAGTGATAGGTGTGTTTAATCAGCGAGCCACAGGAACCATCAGTATGCATACTCTTTGATATCTGTTGGGGAGACTGAGCACCTATGGGTCTGCCGGAGTGCAATGACGTCAGTTTAGTAACCAATAACCAATAACCCACTTTAAAGGACGACATCTGAAGTTATGTTGTAACATGGTATCAGATCTGTTTGGTATCTCTGAAGTCAGAAAGGCACGCCTGTATGGTAGGGGACACTGATAATAAGGAAAGCTGGACTTCATACTTTAATCAGTCAGAAGTGACATACCAGACCCTTATATGTCCCCTGACTACGCCTGAATTCATAGTGAGCAAACACAGAAGATCTGTTTGGTCATATTAAGGTTATCAGAGCTGACTCGTGCCAATTAATTTATTTAAGTTGTTGAACAACTAATGTTGTTTTTTAATTTTATTCTTTGTGACTATAATGTTGATTGCTATTTGTTTGTTATGTTGATTTTTTTCAATTTTTGGTTAGATCTTCAATTTTTGGTTAGATCTTCAATTTTTGGTTAGATCTTCAATTTTTGGTTAGATCTTCAATTTTTGGTTAGATCTTCAATTTTTGGTTAGATCTTCAATTTTTGATTAGATCTTCAATTTTTGGTTAGATCTTCAATTTTTGGTTAGATCTTCAATTTTTGGTTAGATCTTCAATTTTTGGTTAGATCTTCAATTTTTGGTTAGATCTTCAATTTTTGGTTAGATCTTCAATTTTTGGTTAGATCTTCAATTTTTGGTTAGATCTTCAATTTTTGGTTAGATCTTCAATTTTTGGTTAGATCTTCAATTTTTGGTTAGATCTTCAATTTTTGGTTAGATCTTCAATTTTTGGTTAGATCTTCAATTTTTGGTTGGATCTTCAATTTTTGGTTAGATCTTCAATTTTTGGTTAGATCTTCAATTTTTGGTTAGATCTTCAATTTTTGGTTAGATCTTCAATTTTTGGTTAGATCTTCAATTTTTGATTAGATCTTCAATTTTTGGTTAGATCTTCAATTTTTGGTTAGATCTTCAATTTTTGGTTAGATCTTCAATTTTTGGTTAGATCTTCAATTTTTGGTTAGATCTTCAATTTTTGGTTAGATCTTCAATTTTTGGTTAGATCTTCAATTTTTGATTAGATCTTCAATTTTTGGTTAGATCTTCAATTTTTGGTTAGATCTTCAATTTTTGGTTAGATCTTCAATTTTTGGTTAGATCTTCAATTTTTGGTTAGATCTTCAATTTTTGGTTAGATCTTCAATTTTTGGTTAGATCTTCAATTTTTGGTTAGATCTTCAATTTTTGATTAGATCTTCAATTTTGAGTTAGATCTTCAATTTTGGTTAGATCTTCAATTTTGATTAGATCTTCAATTTTTGGTTAGATCTTCAATTTTTGGTTAGATCTTCAATTTTTGGTTGGATCTTCAATTTTTGGTTGGATCTTCAATTTTTGGTTAGATCTTCAATTTTTGGTTAGATCTTCAATTTTTGGTTAGATCTTCAATTTTTGGTTAGATCTTCAATTTTTGGTTAGATCTTCAATTTTTGGTTAGATCTTCAATTTTTGGTTAGATCTTCAATTTTTGGTTGGATCTTCAATTTTTGGTTAGATCTTCAATTTTTGGTTAGATCTTCAATTTTTGGTTAGATCTTCAATTTTTGGTTAGATCTTCAATTTTTGGTTAGATCTTCAATTTTTGTTAGACTTCAATTTTTGATTAGATCTTCAATTTTTGAGTTAGATCTTCAATTTTGGTTAGATCTTCAATTTTGTTAGATCTTCAATTTTTGGTTAGATCTTCAATTTTTGTTGAGATCTTCAATTTTGGTTAGATCTTCAATTTTTGGTTAGATCTTCAATTTTTGGTTAGATCTTCAATTTTTGGTTAGATCTTCAATTTTTGGTTAGATCTTCAATTTTTGGTTAGATCTTCAATTTTTGGTTAGATCTTCAATTTTTGATTAGATCTTCAATTTTTGGTTAGATCTTCATGTGTCATCATCAAATAGTTTTTCCTGTGTAGAACTTTGTCACCCTTACAGTTCTTCAGAGTTTTTCTCTCATAGACCAGATATCCTGTTTCTCCAACCATCTTGCTCAAATCATCAGCTACATTCTGAATCCATCTTCGTGTGGTATTCCTCTTCTCCTCTTTGCCAGGAGGCCTCCTTCTATGATGGTCTTCTCCAGCTCTTCATGTCTTTTTATATGTTCAAAATACCTCAATTTACTTATTCTTATTTGTAGTATCAGCCAGTTTTCTTTGATTTTGAGTTCTTTCTGGATAGATCTATTTGTTCTCTTCTCTTGTGTATACTCCAGCAATCTGCATTGGTCTGTTTTATTAATCAAGTGCCATGCCTGCCAGAGTAGGCGATCATGTCTGTCCATAATTCTCTCTCCTTAGTGCAGTTAATCAATCCTGACGTCGATGTTTTGTCGAACCACAATGTCAGACCATGCAACATCTCCTCCCTTTGTCTTCCACTATCTCTCCTTCCCTGTACATTATGAGAATAATAAAATGTATAGCTTACGAAAGAGATAGCTTTTATTCTACAAATATATTTTTCTGTTTTGTTTTCCCAAGGACAATCCGGACGTTTTTGTCAGCTGTTTAGAAACTCTTGGAATGGATGGATATCGTGGGTCAACACAGCTTACAATAATTGAACCTGACGATCCGGACCAAGATTTAGGCCCTAACCTCGCTACTGGTCAAATTCTTTCCTTCGAGGACCGTTACCCCTACGAGGCCAAGTACCTTACAGATCATGTTGTCTATTTACCAGTCAACAAACTAGTTCCATTTCATATCATTGACCACATGTCTACAATATGTAAAGTTGTCTTGTTGAACATGTCTCCTACTTCCCAGATTCAAGATGCTTCTGAATGCAAGTACATAATGAAATCAAAGCTGTGATCAAATAAAACATTTCTTCATACTAACCACGAAATATACAATATATGGAACTGCCAAGTTATATAGTTTTTACACGAAATTATGAATTTTCAATTCCAATTTTTGTATCAATCCTAACATATGCCAGTGAGTGCTGGAAAAGAAAAGATATAGAAAGTAAGTTGAATACATTTGAAAATAGATGTCTCTAAAAATAATGAACATAAAGTGGGACAAATTCAGGAGAAGTGATGAAATCAGAGAAATGTCTAGTCAACCATTAGTAATAACTGTTATAAGAAGGAGAAGATATGTTGGGCATACCTTGAGAAGAAATGACTAAGGAATACTAAAGCAGGTGTTGAGGTGGAAGGCAAAAGGTTTAAGAAAGAGAGTATGCTCTAGGAAAACCCTGAAACAAACTTATCTGAAAGAGACAAGAAATATTGACTCAGTTCTATGGAAGAGATTGACTGAGTTGCCCAGGACAGAGCGGTATGGAGTAATTACTTGCAGGCCCCTGTAGCGTATAATGGTACAATCAGAATATATATATATAACCACGAAATATACAATTTTATGTCTTCAAAACCACAAAAATAATAGGAGTGTGGTTAAACTTTTTCATGAAATTAAATGTTGAATTTGTTAAATGTTGGAGCTGCTAGATTTCAAGTAGTGAAAGTTTGTTGTAGATGTTGCTTTTAAGAACAGGCTTTCTTCTGAATTAACACCCACAGAAGCTATGTGTATGTATTGGTAAATTTAACTCTGTTCTGAGAAACATACATAGGGATGATAGGACCCGCCCGTGTGGTGCCAGGGTCCGAAAGGGAAGCAAAGAATAGTACCACTGCAACCTACAATGCATGTCGTGAGGCGACTAATGTAGGCACTAGGATGCTACCTAGTAAATAAAAAGCAGCGCAGAAATCGGATGTGCAGGCCTACCTGTAGGTGCATAACTGGCACAACGTACAATCGCTCTTGGGCTCAGATCACATACAAATCACAGAGTGGTTGACAAGTGGTCGATATGGAGCGTTCAAGAAGAAGAATGATAGGAACATCATTGTTGCTCTTCATATAACCACATGTGCACCGATCTCTTTCTTGCACAGAAAGATCTTAATGGAAGTGCAAAAACTATGAAGCACCAACGGGGACCCGATGTAATTTTGAAAATGGTGAATTTTTTGCGGTATATTTTAATCTTTGTAATAAATTTTGCCTGGGCAGTTGCTTTGCAGCCTACTTTGATTGATTTTCAACTATCAAGGATTGTTTTACATGCTCAATTTGAACTATATTTTTTTGTCCATCTCTGACCTCAATCTCACTTCCACTGAGATCACTGGAAAATAGTATGATGATTCTGCCCTGGATGCAAACCTAGTAATTTCGGAGCTTAACGCCAGCGCTATACCTCAGCGCCACTGAGACCAGATGCACTAAAAGGTCGGATTCAATAACCAATGTGCTTTCAGTTTTCATCTCACATCTTTCAGCAATGAAGAGCAGCAGCTGCAGCAGCATATCACATTCCAGAGAAGTCTTTGAACTCAACTGTGATTTATCCTTATTTGTGTCTGAGAATTATATTTTACCACAGTCAATATCTTTATATGTAGATATATCAATGAGATGTGAATAAATATATTTCTGTTTATTGGAATAAATGATATTTTATAATGCAATCTGATCAACTGGCACCTTTACATGGAAGTTGTCTCCAGTGGCATCTCCAACATTTTAGAATTCTTGTCTTGATCAGATCAAGTAGCATCTCCAGCATTTTATAATTCTTATCTTGATTAGATCAAGTGGCATCTCCAGCATTTTAGATTTCTTATCTTGATCAGATCAAGTAGCATCTCCAGCATTTTAGATTTCTTGTCTTGATGAGATAAAGTGCCATCTCCAGCATTTTAGAATTCTTTTCTTGATCAGATCCAGTGCCATCTCCAGCATTTTAGAATTCTTGTCTTGATCAGATCAAGTGCCATCTCCAGCATTTTAGAATTCTTGTCTTGATCAGATCAAGTGGCATCTCCAGCATTTTAAATTTCTTGTTTGATCAGATCAAGTGCCATCTCCACATTGAAGGCAGACTGACTGTAATAGCTCAACATTTTCTCTCTCTTGTCTTGATCAGAACAAGTGGCATCTCCAGTATTTTAGGTTTCTTGGTCTTGATCAGACCAAGTGGCATGTCCACATTGAAGGTTGACTAATTTATCTCCAACATTTTAGTTGTATTGATCAGATCAGATCAAGTGGCATCTCCACATTGAAGTTGATTAATTTATCTTCAACATTTTAGATGTATTGATCAGATCAGGTGGCATCTCCACATTGAAGGTCGGTTATCAGTAATAGACCAATATTTTCTATATCTTGATCACATTAAGTAGCATCTCCTACATTTTCATTTCATCATGTTTATATCTAGTCTTGTCTCATCGAGATATCCATGGATATGATGGATACACATTATTTATGCTAGTCCTATCTATATCTTGAAACGGATATGTGCTATGTTATTGGTACTAAACTAACGTCATTGCACTCCGGGCAAACCCATAGGCGCTCAGTCTCCCCCAACAGATGTAAAAGAGTATGGATACTAATGGTTCCTGTAGCTCGCTGGTTAAACACACTCCTTACTCTGCCTCAAACATCCAGTTCTACTTGTACAACGGGTAACTCCAAACTGCTTAACCCTTTCGCTGCTACATACTTTCTGAAGGCTGAGCTAAAAATAGCTACTCTTTGTTTCTAGGTCACAAACGTGAATATATGCCTATAAAAGTGACAGTAGCAATGTATAACGTGTTAACACGTCTTTAGCCCACAGAGAAGAGATAATAGCAGACGTGTTAAAGCGTCTTTAAAAGTGATTGGGAAAAACATATATATACGTCCTTAGCAGCTAAAGGTTTTTTTTTTTTTTTTCGATACAGAAGCACTTGAGCTGAAAGCTCTTCGGCTCGGTGTCATGGACATCGTAAATCTGGGGAACCTGTAGCTTTTCTGCCAGTCCGTGGAGTTGAACCCGCACTTACAGAGGACTAGTCACCCGTAGTCAAGCGCGCTCACGAACACGCTGGGCATGCGGGCCAGCTAAAGGGTTAAATCGGTGGATTGATTCAACATCTGTTTAGTGTCCTCATCCGACAGACAGTCGTGAAGGATAGAAGAACATCCCCCTTATCCATCTTCAACCCAACAATCAATGCAAACCTGTCTGTTCTCTCATTACCGCAAACACCACATGCCCAGGACAGTAGATCCACGTACGCCTCTGGAGGTTAGAAACTTCTAGAGGCGATATCCACTCATACCGAAACCTGCCCTTTTGGATCTTGTGGAGCATTGACTGAGAGTCACATACAAGAACGGTCCCAGTAAATGGAGTCCCAGAGAGTCATGAAGGGCAGCAGGAATGGCCTCAGCTTCCATCCTCATACTGGATGTAGTTGTCCTGTATGTTCCACTTTGCTCTGCAACAACCCTACCATAGTAAGTGCTATGTTGATGATATCTGCCTGCAAGAAAGTCCTCTGGGGATCTCTTTGGCTCGATGCCTTGCGGCCAGGTTGTGGGTTTGAAATCCGGGCTGCACCGTTCACAAGTGCATTTGTCAGGCCTAGGATTTCGAGTTGTGCATGGACTATGTATCTACTCATGCAATCCTACCGGCATGGGTGCTTTAGGAAGGACTAAGCCTATGAGATCAAACGTGCAATGAAGTCAATCTTTCGGCTTTAGCCTTAGTAAGTCTTAGATTATGTTTTGTGCTGAGATATATGTTTGTTTAGTTTGTTTAGTGGATATATGTTTGTAGTGTTTGTTTGTTGAAGGATATATGTTTGTTGTGATATGTTTTAGTCAATATATCTGTTGCTGAGATATATGATGTAGGATATATGTTGTTTAGTGTTTGTTAGTGCTGGGATATGTTTTTAGTGTGGGATATTTTATTGCTGAAGGATATTTTGTTTAGTGCTGGGTATATGTTGTTGTCTGAGGATTATGTTTGTTTAGTGTTTGTTGTGCTGAGGATATATGTTGTTTAGTGAAGGATATATTTTGTTTAGTGTTTGTTTAGTAGCTGAAGGATATATGTTTGTTTTAGTGCTGAAGGATATATGTGTTTAGTGCTGAAGGATATATGTTTAGTGCTGAAGGATATATGTTGTTTAGTGTTTGTTTAGCTGAAGGATATATGCTTGTTTAGCTGAAGGATATATGCTTGTTTAGTGCTGAAGGATATATGCTTGTTTAGTGTTTGTTTAGTGCTGAAGGATATATGCTTGTTTAGTGCTGAAGGATATATGTTGTTAGTGTTTGTTTAGTGCTGAAGGATATATGTTTGTTTAGTGTTTGTTTAGTGCTGAAGGATATATGCTTGTTTAGTGTTGCTTTAGCTGAAGGATATATGTTGTTTAGTGCTGAAGGATATATGCTTGTTTAGTGTTTGTTTAGTGCTGAAGGATATATGTTTGTTTAGTGTTTGTTTAGTGCTGAAGGATATATGCTTGTTTAGTGCTGAAGGATATATGTTTGTTTAGTGCTGAAGGATATATGTTTTTTTTAGTGTTTGTTTAGGCTGAAGGATATATGCTTGTTTAGTGTGGATATATGTTGTTTGTGCTGAAGGATATAGTTGTTTAGTGCTGAAGGATATATGCTTGTTTAGTGCTGAAGGATATATGCTTGTTTAGTGCTGAAGGATATATGTTTGTTTAGTGCTGAAGGATATATGTTTGTTTAGTGCTGAAGGGAAATTGATCTGATTGTTTATCGTGTCAATTATTTTTATGTACAGTATACCTAATATCTCCACAGACAAATGCCCATTAAAACAGGTCAAAGGCCTTACATACCTAGGAAGCATTTTTTTACAAAATGTAGAATAACTAACGAAATCCAACATAGATGCAATAAATCAAATCATAGAACAAATTTTGAAATGCAAACATGTCACCATGAACACTAAAGAACATTGTTCAACACAATATTTCTTTCAACATTATGCTGTCAGTGATAAAAACCAGCACGCTGACATCAAATGATAGAAGAAAACTAGTCCCGACAGAGATGAAGTGTCTACTCAGATGCTGGGAGTATCAAGAAGAGACCGGTTTAGAAATGAAGACATCCGGAAAAAGTGGGCACAACATCAGTACTGAACTTCATCAAGAAACAACAAATTAAATGATTCGCCCACATAAGCAGATTACCAACAGACAGTGCCTCTCAAAGAGCAATGTTACCCGATACAGTGGATACAAAGCATAATGCCCCAACTCAAGCGGGCAGAAGTATGGACAGAGCCGATATTATCAATGTTGTATGCTTTCAATTATGTGACATGGGCATATCTCAGACATTGGAACAAGTTCGAGAATTAGGCGTTAAGTTTGGACATGCCAGACAGTGTCGTCTTCGTGGTAGAAAGAGAAGATATAGTAATCAACTTCTCATGGGTACGGTGAGCAAATGGACTTTGGGATGGTTGCTGCAGCGGAGTACAGAGCATGAATGGGAATGTCCAATGTGCCATGACGTCGATCGCATAACATAAAGAAAAAGGCTGTCCACACCAAAGGTAGACCTTAGAGATAACAGAGGCAATGAAAAAACACTGTTTATGAAGCTCACACAAAAGCCCATTCTATAAATTTCTTATCCTCATGCTATGAGGCAAAATAGGATTAGAGAATAGAAGAGATTGCCTTTGTTAAGGGTACATGTACAACATTCATGCCATTCAACTACATAAGAAGATCATCACACACCTACAGGACACAGACTAAACTCAATATGTACAAATGAAATGTGCTTCTCAATCTTACTGTATGGATCAGAAACATGGCAAACAATTTTTTTTTTCTGATCTAGAAGCACTTGAGCTTTTAGCTCTTCGGCTCGGTGCCACTAACACCGTAAATCTGGGGAACCTGTGGCTTTTCTGTCAGCCCGCGAATCGAACCCGCACACTCACAGAGGGCTAGTCACCCGTAGTTCAACGTGCTACGAACACGCTGGACAGGCGGGCGGAAAACAAGTATAAAGACAGACAGTCACATAAGAGGGAAAATGTTTCTATTGGTTACTAAACTGACGTCATTGCTCTCCGGGCAGACCCATAGGTGCTCAGTCTCCCCAACAGATATCGAAGAGTATGCATACTGATGGTGCCTGTGGCTCGCTGATCAAACACACCTCTCACTCTGCCTCTCAGGCATCCAGTTCGACTTGAACAACGGGTAACTCCAAACTGCTTGATCGATTCAACATCGATTTTAGTGTCCTCATCCAACAGAGAGTCGCGAAGAGACCGAAGAATATCCCCTTATCCATCTTCAACTCCCCAACAATCGATGCTGTTGATGCAAGCCTGTCTGCTCTCTCATTACCGTAAACACCCGACACCCAGGACAGTATATTTAATAATATACCACGTAAGATTTAATAATAAGAATACATATAGTTGTTATTAGTCTGATGTCAGAGCACTCCAGGCAGACCCATAGATCCGGGCTCAGTCACCCCAGAGTATATATATATACTGATGCTTCCTTTGGCTCTCTGCCCCTCAAGCATCCAGCTGTACTTGTATAACATGTGATTCCAAACTCCTTAAATTGCTGGATAGCTTCAACATCAACTTTAGTGTCCTTATCCACCAGGTCACCAAGAGACTGAAGAACATCCCCCCTTATTCATCCTAAACTCCCCGACTTTCGATGCAAAATACTTATATGTTACTGTTACAACCCTTGTCTTTTTTAAAAAGAAATGTTACATATATTGTTTTTTTTCCCGATCCAGAAGCACTTGAGCTGAAAGCTCTTTGGCTCGGTGTCATGGACATCGTAACCCTTCGGCTCGGTGCCACGAACACCGTAAATCTGGGGAACCTGTAGCTTTTCTGCCAGGCCGCGGAGTTGAACCCGCACATACAGAGGACTTGTCACCCGTAGTCCAACGCGCCTACGAACACGCTGGGCACGCATATTGTTTACTGAACTGACATCACAGCACTCTGGGCAGACCCATAGGTGTTCAGCCCTTCCCAGCAGATATTGAAGGGTATGCATACTGATGGTTCCTGTGGCTCGCTGGTTAAACACACTCTTCTCTCTGCCCCTCAAGCATCCAGCTCTACTCATACAACATGTAATTCTAAATTCGCTCAACATCAATTTTAGTGTCCTCGTCCCCCTTATCCATCCTTAATGCCCCGACAATCGATGCTTATATGTTACTCTTATAACTCTCGCCTTTTTAAAAAACAATATTATATATTTGTGACTGTTTTTCTGATACGCTGATACTTTTTACAATTTTTGTAATGTATTGATAACTCGCTACTGTAACATTCCAAAAACTTGTACATTCCAAATATATAACAATTTTTTTTATTTATATTAAGTCACTGAGACAAGATGCATGATCTGTATATTGGATTGGATTATTTTATTAACCTGCATAATTTTATTTTGTCATGAATTATATTTGTGGTTGTGATCCAGATTTTAATTTTTTTTTCCGCTACCATCGGAGCATGGGGAATACTACTGCAATTTGTATTATTGCATTAAATCTGCAAAAAAGTATTTATATTGGAATCTGTAGAAATAAAAAAAATGTATGATGTTTCGAACTGAGTACACAAATATTTCTTAGTCATTTCTTATGATAAGATTACTAAGTTACTTACAGACTTTTATCCATGCAGACTAGACAACCCACTTGTTGTGGAGGCAGAAGTTCAGGCATTAATTTCTCAGAACTAATCTGAGCATGATGTAATAATTTATACTGATGGTTCGGTGATTCGACATGTGTGGAGTTCGTGGGCTTTCACTGCTCAGGTGAGAGACTGAGGATGTTGTGAGGAAGACTGGTGGTTTTGCCGTGACTACGAGCAGTCTCACTATGGAAATCATGGCGGTTACTAAAGTGATGGTTTGTCTGTCAAAGGCTAACGGGGCAATGGCTCGCCTAAGGAGATAAGACTTCCCTAGGTCAGATTTAAAAAAAATGTCCTTGGGAGTTAACCTGACAAAAATCTCGGTTGAGGTCTGGCCCCCAGACTTGTGATATCAGTGGATTTACCCTGATATCTAAGATCCAGACCACCAGCTATGGGCAAATAGTCCCACTGCCTTGTGGGAGCGTCGGGAGAGGCAAAGGCTATGGGAGTAAACCCAAACAGAAAATCCGGAGCGGAGCCCTAAGGCGGACAGGCATCAAGTGATGTCCTACCGGCAGCTCCTGCAACCGAACTGATACCAGATGTCGAGCTTGTACTCTTCTGGATTCTATCAGCGAGGTTGAGAGGGGGTAGTTGATGGTTGGGCAACTCAGCTACTCCATAAAAATCGCCAAGGCATGGGTCACGGAGAAGTCACTTTGTGGTCGACTTTGTTGATCAAACCAACATGGAAACATTGTGATTCAGAGCAGAACATACTACGTGACGCAAGACCTATTGTCTCCTGAGACAAAGAGGCCAATGATGGTTTGGCTGGAATCACAGACTTCTATTCATGCATTTCTCAGTGACTCAATGAGTATGCTCAGGAAGATTGAAACAGGATGGGATCGGAGACATTGGATGGAGTCGCTGGGGAGGTCTAAGCTGACAAAGATCACTTTTATTTTTGTGCCAGGGCATGCAGGTGTAAGGGGAATGAACGTGCAGATAGGCTTGTAGGTATGGCTGCTGTACAAAGTGGGCGAACAATTGACCAGGCAGATACTGAAAATTCCCTAAGGGAGAGAGGTTGTGTACATGATTCAAGTAATAGTGGTGAATCTACAACCTTAACCAGACTGCAAGAATACCAAGTCAAATGGGGTGTAACTAGACAACAGTGCTATCCTGGTAGCCAAAGAAGAATAGTAAACCAACAAAGGACCGGTGTTTTTAGTTGACACGCTGACAGACATACTGAGGACAAGATCAGAGCACATATGGACTAATTGTTTCGATGCACAGTGAAGATAATCCGACGACTAAACTAACCGTTGAGAGACATACCGAGGAAAATATCAGAACACTTATGGACTAATGGGTACAATGTACAGTGATGATGATTCGTCGACTAAACTAGCTCCTTACATAAAACTTGAAAGACTCAATATTTTGCCAGTTGTCCTCCCTCCTCCATCATCATCAGTTATATGAGGACTATCATCATAGCACTTCGGACATGTCCATAGGTGCTCCGATCTCCTAAATCCAGCAGGCCAACACGCCAGTTCGATGTTGATTAATCAATCTCTTGCATATTTAGTATGTCATTCTTTTCGGGCTGCACCAATATTGATACCCATCTCTCTCAATCTGGTCAGCGCGTGGGATTCACAGCCCTGAAACTCCTCTTTTCGGAAAGACTCTCAATGCGTGAAGAATGTTATTTCGATACATGGCATCTCCCTCTGATATTGTAGCCAAACCAGCCAATCTATCAGCTCGTTCATTACCCCTAACTCCTGCGTGTCCAGGGACAAAATGAAGGTGATTTCTCTGATCATTGTCTGTACCAGTACCTCCACCCAGTTGTGTCTTACCATTCGTCCATCATCATATTCAAGTTTTCTTTGATACCTAGTTTCCATCATCATCTTGTTTATCCCCTGCCTTGACATAGGTGATATTAAACAACAAAATCCAAAGACAGACAGTTTTACTAAAAAAAAAACCCAGACAAATCAATGTTTTGACCAAAAGGCCTCCTTTATCAAGGCCTAGAACACACGAAAAAATGCACAATAAAAATACATCTATATTTGCTTCAGTTTTGCTGCAGTCTACCATGTAAAATAAACCCAAATTTCAAGCAAGTTGTAACAATCAATGACAAACAATTCTATCTTCTTCAAACACACACACAAAGCTCATTTATTAGCGCACACATAAAGTATGTTGTTTGGCATAAATTTCTACAATTAATTAACAAACCAAATAATATGTCCAATAAACATAGAATATACATTAGTCAAAGAAATCATAGCTTCATTTTTTTTTTTTTTGGTCATAACATCGCTGTATATTGTTTTTGTACTTTGTAAAACGATATCATCCTGAAAACTGATCATGCCCAAAAAATAGTGTGGCAGTGAGCCAGACTTGGTTGAAAAATGGGTGGCAGCGAAAGTGTTAATAAATATGGGGGAGGAGGTTTAGGGGTAACCTTTGTAAGCACACAAGAATGATGTCTGCATAATCCTCCATACTACTATAAATGATTATACATTCCTTCATACTGCTATAAATGATTTATATATACAATCCTCCATACCACTATAAATGATTACACATTCCTTCATACTGCTATAAATGATTTATCTATACATACCTTCATATTACTATAAGTGATTGTTATACCTAGAACATTTTCAGTGAAAACACCTCTGTTCCTTGATATTTACTTCAAAATGGATTCTATTGTGATATCAATCTAGGCTGGTGATATACCAATCTAGACTGGTATTACCAATCCAGGCTGGTGATGTACCAATCCAGGCTGGTGATGTACCAATCCAGGCTGGTGATGTACCAATCCAGGCTGGTGATGAATCAGGCTGGTGATGTACAATCCAGGCTGGTGATGTACCAATCCAGGCTGGTGATGTACCAATCTAGGCTGGTGATGTACCAATCCAGGCTGGTGATTCCAATCAGGCTGGTGATGACCAATCCTAGGCTGGTGATGTACCAATCCAGGCTGGTGATGTACCAATCAGCTGGTATGTACAACAGGCTGGTGATTTACCAATCTGCTGGTGATTACCAATCCAGGCTGGTGATTTACCAATCCAGGCTGGTGATGTACCAATCCAGGCTGGTGATGTACCAATCCAGGCTGGTGATGTACCAATCTAGGCTGGTGATGTACCAATCTAGGCTGGTGATTTACCAATCTAGGCTGGTGATGTACCAATCTAGGCTGGTGATGTACCAATCTAGACTGGTGATGTACAATCAAGCTGGATGAAATACCCAGGCTGGTGAATGTACAATCTAGGCTGTGAAGATGTAGATATCAGTGTGATACCAACGCGGTGATCCAACGGCTGGGATCCAACACTGGTGATGTAAGTGGTGATGTACAATCTGGTGATGAACAGGTGATGCAATCGCGTACACACTGGATGACAATAGGCTGTGATAGGTGTAATAGATTCATAACTGCCAGGCTGGTACCATATGTAAACCACTGAGGTTAGTCTCATGACAAATATGGCTGCATGAAAAGTTTGAGAATTTCATTGACGCTGCAGATAGAAAAAACACAAATTGTACAACACCATTACTCATAAACTAATGTACACAAGTTATATGGATCAACTCTGATAGGTAAATTATACAAAATTGTCTATATAAGTATTTTACAAAGGATGACAGAAAAAACGAATGCGCTATTTTGACCAAAAGGACCTTATCAAACAGAGGATACAAGACAAACAGAAGATAATTGTCCTATATGGCACCTGTGTGGTGCCGGGGCCCTAAGGAAGCAAAGAATAGCACCACTCGTCCTACAAGGCATGTCCTAAGAGGTGACTGAGGTAGGAGTCTAAGGAAGCTACACTAGTAAATAAAAGTGTCGCAGAAATCGGATGTGCTGGCCTACTTGTAGGTACATAACTGGCACATCGTACAATCACTCTTAGGCTCAGATCACATACAGAGTCGTTAACAAGTGGTCGATATGGAGTGTTCGAAGAAGTCCTATATGGTACACAGACTAAAACAATAAAACATTAAGTAGTTGAATCACAAAGTCTAATAAATTGACACAAGAAATAAATATGATCGCGAAGTCAATAATTCTTTTAAAAAATATTTGAAAATTACACATGCTATCATAAGAACAGTCATCATCATCATCATCAAATAGCTTGTCTTGAGCAGAACTTTGCCACCCTAACAATCCTCTGAAATTTCTCTCTCATAGGTCAGATGTGTCCCGCCTCTGCAGCCATCATTTTGCCCGTTTTTTACACCAGCCACCTGCATGCCCATTGGTTTGAAAGCTTTAAATTAAGAGAAACTGTAACAAAATTACCTTTTCTGGATGTCCTTTTTATAGCTGAGTTCCTCCAGGACATGCTGAACACCCATGTTCTTTAGGATCATCAACCTTTGGGAAGCAGCTGCTCGGAGGACACAAGAAGAGTCTAAATCAGGGTTTATGACCAAGGTATTCGCCCAATATGGAGGCACAAACAAATAGTGAAATACTGGTTATTGCATTTAATATATTTTAAAATTAAATTTTTGTGTGTGTTAAGACTGATTACTTGATCATCATTGCACTTTGGTGAATAACCACGAGTGTTTCAATCTCTTTCTTACACAGAAATATCTCAGTGGTAATACATGAAATACTTAGCAGTGTTGAAGGTCCCTCTTACAATTGAAGATGGTGAATTTTGCAAAATAAAAGAAAAAATGAAAATAAGAAGTCGCTACTGAATTCCCAGGGCAAGGGAAATAGCTCCACAATAATGAGAAGTGTTTGTGAAATAAAATTCATAACAAATACAATTTCTAATCCATATTTGTGATTTAAAGTCCAATTGATAGTTAAATGGATGAGGTACTAATTTATGTTGTTAATGTATTGTAAGTTGAATGTGAAAAATTATACAAGTAAAGAAATCAAAAATGAATGTCCATATAAAAAAATATCACTATATCCCCTTTGTGTCCCGATTGAAATAGACGGTTTCCACAAGAGACTTCCACTGTTGTCGTTCTACTGCCTTTCTACTAACCGTCTCTCACATCAGGCCACACTCCAACTCTCCACCGTTCTTCATGTTTCCTTTGGACGTCCAGGCTTTCTCTTCCCATCCGCTGTCCATCTGAAAGCTGTCCTAGCCAATACCCCCACTGGTATACGACATCCATGTCTAAACTACCTCCATCTTCATCTCTTAATGATGGGCTCCAAGGATGAACAGTCTGTTCGTTTCCAAAGCTCCTCATTTGTTATTATGGTATTTAGCCAGAAAATTTGCATGATTCTTCTTAAACATTTATTCTGAAATGTCTCCAACTTGTGTATTATGTGTTGGGTCATTTTCCAGCATTGACTACTGTATAATAGCACTCCCAGTACATTACTTATATATAGTTTAAGTTTTTTCCAAAGTATCAAAAATATGTTACACTCAAATGTGTCAGTTTTATTGACCTTAAATTTAAAATTGAAAGGCTGTAAAGCTGTCTCTCTTAAAGAAGTTGAGTTTACAGGTCGGAGTCATTACTGGTTTCTCTGGTTTCCATATATCTTCATGATGCAGTCCTCATCTTTATTTTCTAACACTTCCTTCCTTTCGTTCGCTTGAAATATGTCTATATATTCTATGTTGTCTTTGTATGAACTTACTGTCTTTTGTAGCTCACACAGAGGTCCGTGTAGTTTTCTGTCAAGTGTTGTTTCGTTAGGCCAGTGACTAACACATAGTGCTAACACTATCTGCAGGTCCATTTTCTGGCAAACACTCGATTCAGCTGATGGTTAGCGTAAATGAGATTTGTCAGTCCTGTAATTGTTGGGTCTTGTCCTTTCAAGCCTGCTTGTTTGTCTGGGCATGAGGGCTCTCATACAATTAAGACAGAAATTCAGAGGTCCTACCTTGTACATGTCCATATTGTCATCATGGAATGAATGTGGAATTATCATTTAGGTACAAATATTTATAGATACTTTCAAATCTCTTCTTCTTATGCTCCATATCAACCACTCTTTGTGATTTGTATGTGATCTGAGTCTAAGAGCGATAGTACGCTGTGCCAGTTACGCACCTACAAGTAGGTCAGCAATCCAATTTCTGCGATGCTTTTTATTTACTAGGTAGTTTCCCCTAGACCCTACCTCAGTCGCCTCTTATGACATGCCTTGTAGGTCGCAGTGTCACTATTCTTTGCTCCCTTGCGAGCCTCTGTAACACATGGGAACTTTCAAATCTATTTCTTGACATTACATTTAACAAAGCTGGCACATTCAACAGTTGATCAGTAGAACAAAACATTCTGTAGTAAGGTAACTGGTGAGTTTCACACATATAGTTTACATAAAGAAAGATCTTGATGTCATCAGTAGAACAAAACATTCTGTAGTAAGGTAACTGGTGAGTTTCACACATATAGTTTACATAAAGAAAGATCTTGATATCATCAGTAGAACAAAACATTCTGTAGGACTGAGTTTCACACTATATTACATAAGAAAGATCTTGATATCAATGTAAACTGAACCGATAGTTCGTGATAGCATTCTGCTATAACCAGTAGAAGTATGAGAACAAACAAGGAGTAAGAAAACTGGGAATTAAAGGTGGCCGATGTTTAAAGGTGGCCGATGTTTAAAGGTGACCAATGTTTAAAGGTGGCCGATGCTTAAAGGCAAAGGATTGACTTCCCTGCACTGTGTACGCCAAGAGTGTTGCCCAAACTATGTTGCTTTGGCCACAATTCTAGAGATTTCAGGAAAAAATGCACAAGTGAACTGAACAACGTAATCCGGATTCAAACCCATGAATGCAAGGCAAACATCTTAATTGCTTTGCCACAGAGATGGCAGGTGTGACATTGATCAAATCACCAATCCACCCGTATGTTGCCAGAGCCAGCAAGGGGGCAAAGAATAATAACAATGCGACCTATACAGGATGTTGTAAAAAAGCAACTAGGGTAGGGTCCTAGGGAAGCTACTCTTGAAGCCCGCAGAAATCGGATGTGCTGGCATACTTGTAGGCGCATAACTGGCACAACACACAATCGCTCTAAGGCTGAGATCACATACAAATCACAAGAGTGGTTTCACAAGTGGTCAATATGGAGTGTTCGACAACAAAGAATTATAATAATCCCGTTATGTGATGTTGGTCAAAGAAAAATATGGAAGACTAACATAGCATTACCCAGCATACCTCATGGTATGAAACATTAAGTCCTTGTGGATTAAACACCATACTACATGGCTATAGGTTGGACACCTTTTTACCAGGAGCCATGCTAAAGGGCATTTTTATTATAAAACAAGCTCGCCTGCCCAGCGTTGACTGACGGGTGACAAGCTCCCTGTGAGCGCGGTTCAACTCCGCAGGCTGGCAGAAAAGTCACAGGTTCTCTAGATTTACGGTGTTCGTGGCACTAAACCGAAAGGTTATGGTGTCAATGGCATCGAGCCGAAGAGCTGTAAAGCTCAAGTGCTTCTGGATTGAGAAAAAATAAATGGCTTGTAAAAACATGGCTTTTGCCCTGGCCCACTAAGAGCTAATTACTTACTTGATCTTAGTACAGATATAAGTATACAACACATTATTTCTTACCATCTTCAGAGATATCAATAATATTTGTGATAAACTGTAACACTGGTAGCTGTAGAGAAGTCACTGGTTGATGGTCACAATAAGTTTCTTTTTCCTAATCAAAACAAAATTTATATTAAAAATTATTCAAATAGGTTTTTTAAAGAAATTTTAGTCTTCTTCTTCTTTTCTTCCATCCTCTTTGATCACACGAGAAAATGTGTGCATTTCGAACATGGTGTCTTTCACTGCTTCTTATTTCTGTTGCCCTGGTGATCGCGAGAGAGATTTCTGTTGCCCACATTTTTGCGTGGATGACTTTTTGCTTTGTATTCACTGCATTAACAGCATAGATTGTTGGGGAGTTGAAGATGGATAAGGAGATGTTCTTTGGTCTCTTCGTGACTATCTGTTGGATGAGGACACTAAAGTAGTTGTTGAATAGATCCAGCGATTTAAGCAGTTTGGAGTTACTCGTTGTACAAGTAGAACTGGATGCCTGAGGGCAGAGTGAGGAGTGTTTTTAATCAGCGAGCCACGGAAACCATCAGTATGCATACTCTTCTTTGCAGACAACATAACCCACTTGTTGTGGAGGCAGAGGTTCAGGCATTAATTTCTGAGAACGCATCTGCGCATGATGTAATCATTTATACGGATGGTTCGGTGATTCGACATGTGCGGAGCTCGTGGGCTTTCACTGCTCAGGTCGGAGGTGATGTTGTGAAGGAAGACAGTGGTGGTTTTGCGTGACTACGAGCAGTCTCACTATGGAAATCATGGCGGTTACCAAGCGATGATTTGGCTAGAATCACAGACTTTTATCCATGCATGTTTTCTCAGTGACTCAATGAGTATGCTCAGGAAGATTGAAACAGGATGGGCTCGGAGGCATTGGATAGAGTCGCTGGGGAGGTCTAAGCTGACAAAGATCAGTTTTATTTTTGTGCCAGGGCATGCAGGTGTAAGGGGAATGAACGTGCGGATAAGCTTGCAGGTATGGCTGCTGTCCAAAGCGGGCGAGCTATGGACCAGGCTGATATTATAAATTCCTTAAGGGAGAGAGGCGTGTACATGATTCACGTAATAGCGGCGAATCCACAACACTAACCAGACTGCAAGAACTCAAAGTTAAGTGTGGTGTAGCTCGACAAGAACGCTATACTGGCAGACAAAGAAGAATTGTAAACCAACAAAGAACCAGTGTCGTTAGTAGTCACAAGCTGATGGACATACTGAGTGAGAGATCGGAGCACTTATGGACTAATTTGTTCGACGTGCAATGATGGTGATCCGACGACTAAACTAAACTCTTCGATAACTGTTGGGGGAGACTGAGCGCCTATGGGTCTGCCCGAAGTGCAATGACGTCAGATCAGTAACCAATAACAAATTCATTGTATCGAGTAACTTGCTCTATGAGGCACACTGTCTGTTGGTAATCTGCTTATGTGGCAGAATCATTTAATTTGTTGTTTCTTGATGAAGTTCAGTACTGATGTTGTACACACTTTTTCCTGATGTCTTCATTTCTTCTTCTTTGCGTTCATTCTTTACGACCAATTTTAATCACTCTTTGTGATATGTTTGATCTTTGCCAAGAATGTATATGTGTTACACATTGGTTTGGTAGGCCCCTAAATGCATAGACTTCTACATGTTTAGGACACATGCATCCGATTTCAGCCAAACCTCCTTAGTTGCCTCTTCCGACATGCGTGGTAGGTAACAGTGGTTCTATTCTTTACACCCCAAATTTGGGCCGTAACTACTCAGGCGTCTTCATTTCTAAACCGGTCTCTTCTTGAAACTCCCAGCATTCTACGCAGACACTTCATCTTAGTCGTGCCGAGTTTTCTTCTATCGTTTTAGTAATGTATGATAATTGCAATACATAAAGATATTTTTAGCAATATGTGATATTGACAATACAAACAAATGATGAAATGAACACAGGATTTCTGAAACGAGGATTCAGAGCTATTGCTACTCCCCAGCCACATATAATTCCCCCTTAATCCATCCCTAATATTCTATCTATCCATATTTAATATCCCCTTTGTCCAGAACTAATGTCTCTTTGTTTATTGTTCCTTGGAGGATCATGTTCATCGCACATGTCCATAATGTCAATCTCCTCCTAAGCATGTATTTCAGTGTGTTTAGACTAAAACTCGCTGTGTGATGTTGGGGGCCCGAAAGGGAAGCAAAGAATAGTACCACTGCAATCTACAAGGCATGTCGTAAGAGGCGACTGATGTAGGCCTTAGGAAGCTACCCTCATCATGTGCCGTGCCGGCTGGTATAGGCGATCATGGATCTCCACAAATCTCTGTCGTTAGTGTTTGCTATCAACTCAGATGTTGACGCTCTACCGTGCCATGAAGTCAGGCTATCCAAATTTTCTCTGGCACAACGTACAATCGCTCTTAGACTCAGATCACATACAAATCACACAGAGTGGTTAATAAGTGATCGATATGGAGCGTTCGAAGAAGAAGAGTAAAAACTCCCGTTATATGTTGATTGATGTATCTACTGGGGTTTCTCTCATGGTTTTCCTGTCTTGTTGAACCTATCATTATGAATAACTTGTACAACAGCGATAGATAATACCGTTTATCTTTGTTGACATTTTCAGAGTGTGTATTTTCTCTTTATCACCATCTACTGTTTTCTCTCTATCCATGTCTAATCAGTTATCAGTTATATGAGGACTATCATCATAGCACTCCGGACATGTCCATAGGTGCTCCGATCTCTGCCTCAGCAAATCCAGCAGCGTCCAGCGACCCAACACGCCAGTTTGATGTTGATTAATCAATCTCTTTGCATATTTAGTATGTCTAATGTTCCCACTAAAGGTACTCCTAGCTTGTCAGATTTACTCCAACTGTGAATTAAACTTGGTATTCATATCCTTTGTCATCTGCTGAAAGAGACTGAGCACCTATGAGTATGCTGACATATGTTCCCCTCATTAACTAAATAAACACAAGAAAGAAGTGCTGTACCAAGTACTTGATGACAGACTGAAGCTCTTCTGTTTTGCCAATAATATGTTCCTTACATGATGGCCCATCTGCCATGTTGCTCAAGACACAGAGGGCCTGTGAAGACAAAAGTTATATAACATTTGAAGAACACATACATCAGAAAAGAATTAGACATAATGTAACCTAAAAAAAATATGTCTACATCTACTCATCATCAAGGTGTGTATCCTTTATAGGACGTTGCTCTCTTTGCAGGCATCTGAAATTCACTCTGTCTCTAGCCAGTTCACCCACTTCGCTGATGGTCATATTCATGGTTTCTTTAATATCTTGTAGCCATCTTCTTCTTGGTCTGCCTCTGCATCCTGGGACACTGCCCTCTAATATTGATCTCTCCAGGCCATCGTGACACTTGATGTGACCAAAGTATCTAATTTGTTTTTTAAAGTATGTTGTTTATCAACCAATTGTCTTTAACATTCAGTTTTTTCAGGACATCAGTGTGCTCCCTTTTTTTTGTCCATGGTATTTGTAGGATCTTTCTGTTGCATTTAGTTTCGAAGGACTGGATTTTCATTCTTGTTGTTTGTGTAATGTTCCATACTACATGCCAATATTAGAAAAAATAAGCTCCTACTTTTTCACCATTTACTTCTTTATATAAGTGTTTGGGGAAAATGTAGTGATCTTGTGTGTGCTTGTTCTAAGACACTTATACTGTTGGATGAGGACACTAAAATTGATGCTGAATCAATCCAGTGATTTAAGGAGCGATGCTGAATCAATCCAGTGATTTAAGGAGTGATGCTGAATCAATCCAGTGATTTAAGGAGTTCGGAGTTACACATTGCACAAGTAGAGTTAGATGCTTGAGGAGCATATAGAGAGGTGTGTTTAACTGAGGAACCACAGAAACCATCACTATGCACACCCTTTGACATCTGCTGGGGAAGACTGAGCAACTATGGGTCTGCCGGAGTGTTGTGACATCAGTTCAGTAACCAGTGAAACATGTTGAGTGAACCATATACCTCAATATCACAGAAAGCTCCCCCTTCCCATCAACTTCAGCTTTCTTACCTGTTCTAATACAAAGACGGGCAAGGTTGGATCCCGAATTGTTCTAAAGACTGCCTCAATGACTTCACCACCAAGCAGTTTCACCATTCTGTCAACAACCTGATATAAGAAGTATACAGATATAAACATATGACTTCACCACCAAGCAGTTTCACCATTCTGTCAACAACCTGATATAAGTATACAGATATAAACATTTGACTTCACCACCAAGCAGTTTCACCATTCTGTCAACAACCTGATATAAGTATACAGATATAAACATATGACTGGAGATATCAAGTATAATTAGTTCTCAACAATAACATCTACTTAACTATCTTTCTTTCTCTTTTCTCCAATCCTGTTTTGCCGTACAGCGTTAGGATAAGAAGAGATTTCTAGAACGAATCCTTGTGTGCGCTTCATAAGTAGTATCTTTCGTCGCCTTTGTCATCTCTGAGGTCACCTTTTGCGAGGCTGGCCTTTTGCTTTGTATCCATTATATTGGAGCAGCGTTGCTCTTTGAGGTGCACTGTCCGTTGGTAATCTGCTTATGTGACCATTTAATTTGTTGTTTCTTGATGAAGTTTAGTACTGATGTTTAACCCACTGTTTTCCGAAAGACACTATTTACGAAGCGCACAAAAGGGCTCGTTCTAGAAATCTCTTCTTATTCTGACGCTGTGAGGAAAAACAGGATTTGAGAAAAGAAAAAAGCGATTAGTTGTCTGATTGTATATGTTAAATCTGCCGTATAAGACGTCTGAAATTCTTCACTTCTGTTGTATCCTGTGCTTGATAATGGCATTTTGGTCGAAACATCGCTGTTTATTGTTTTTGTACTTTGTACAACTACAGTATAATAATAATTCCTCTCGTACCGTTATACGTTACATAGGGCCTGCAAGTAATTTCTACATACCGCTCTATCCTGGACAACTCGCTCAATCTCCTCCATGGAACTGAGACCGATATTTCCTGCCTCTCTCAGCAAAGTTCATTTCAGGGTCTCTTTAGGTCGACCTCTCTTTCTTGAACCCTTTGCCTCCCACTTCAATGCCTACTTTGATATTCTTTGATCATTTCTCCTCAAGGTGTGCCCAACATATCTCTATCTTCTCTTTCTTATAACAGTTGTCACTAGTGGTTGACCAGACATGTCTCTGATTTCATCACTTCTTCTATAACATTAAAAACTACAGTATTTTTGTTTTTAATGTGTTTCGCCAGAACAAAGTACACAAAACAGACAAGAACTACCTAACCTTGCCTGGTAGGACTTTGGAAAAACTAAAAAAATATTGACAAACATGCAAACACTTACTGTTCTATCTGAGGTACATCTGTCTGCTGTAACTCTCTGTAACAGGATGTCTCTTTCCTCACAATCATGAAGCTGTAAGATGTACAACATGGAAACTGCATCAAAACTATGCATAGTCGGTAAGAAGTAAGAGTTTGTGGTTTGAATTTTGAGTTTGGTAATTTGTTTTTTCCTGGAAGTCCCAAATACTTTTTAACTGTCTATTTATTGATCATATTCATTGGCTTCTGCGCTTCCCCATGGGTTCTTAAAAAAATGCATGTCATCAGAAGTTTAACCTGTTTCCTTACCTGTGTTATCCCATATGTTTTTCATACTAATTACCCTCCAAATTGTCATGGCTAGCTTCTTTCTGATTTTTTGGGTACAGTCTCCATTGTTGTTAACTCTTAGTGGACCAGGGCAAAAGCCATGTTTTTACAAGCCATTTGTTTTACAATAAAAAATGCCCTTTATTGTGGCTCCTGGTAAAGGCGTCAACCCAAAGCCACGTAGTGTGCCGTTTGGTCCACAAAGAGTTAATAAGAGAGAACAAGTTGAAGTATTTTGGACATATCAAGAGTCTCAGAGCACACCTCCATAGAATGGGTCTCAGGGACTCGGCAGCCTGCACCAAAGCAGTCCCCAGAGCACATCCTGCAAGACTGCCCTAGTCTGAGTAGTGAGAGATTGGAGATCTGGCCAACAGAAACAACACTACAAGACAAACTATGGGGAACCGGTGAAGACCTCAAGCGCACCGCCCTGTTTATGACACATACCGGAGTAGTCGCATAGCAAAAGTTGATTGCAGAAGAAGAAGGACATATAAAGAGACACAAAGGGCTGGAGACAACCATTATGGAAGGATGCATCCCTGCAGAGAGGAGAGGAAGACCACGAAGAAGATGGATTCAGGATGTAACATGATTTGAGCATGATGGCTGCAGAGGTTGGGACATCTGACTTATGAGAAGAGAAATTCGAAGGACTGTTAGGGTCACAAACGCCTGAGTGGTTACCGGGGCCTAAATTTGGGGTGTAAAGAAAAGAACCACTGTTACCTTCCACGCATGTCGTAAGAGACTAAGGAGGTTTGGCTGAAATCGGATGCACATGTCCTAACGTGTAGAAATATATGCGTTTAGGGGCCTACCAAACCAATGTGCAACGTATACACGTTCTTGGCAAAGATCAAACATATCACAAAGAGTGATTAAAATTGGTCGTAAAGAATGAACGCAAAGAAGAAGAAGGTCACAAAATTCTGCTCAGGACAAGCTATATGATGATAAGTCTCTATTGTTGTTAACTACAGAGTCAAGAAATTCAAAATTTGCAATATTTGTAATGTCTTCTTACTTCTTCTTTTGTCACTACAATGTTACCGGGTTGTTACACAGTCTCGTAGTTTTCCTGTTTTTCTCTTGCACTCTTCTAGTGGCTTGGGTGAAAATTACTTTGGATTTTTCACCAGGATTCTGCTATACTATCTATTCATTTTTTTCACGGCCTTCCTCTCACCTTTTTTTCCTGATGTAGAAGATTGTATACATTACCCTGTATAATGTCTTCTTTACTGATGATAATTTTGGGTTGTCATTTTATTTGGTCAGTGGACATAATATTTGTTTTCATTGAAGTAAAAATTCCATTTCTGGTCTTTACTGTGTATTTTCAATAGACAAATTGGCTGCTCCAATTCCTTGACACAATTTGAAAGACAAAATTGGCTGCTCCAATTCCTTGACACAATTTGAAAGACAAAATTGGCTGCTCCAATTCCTTGACACAATTTGAAAGACAAAATTGGCTGCTCCAATTCCTTGACACAATTTGAAAGACAAAATTGACTGCTCCAATTCCTTGACACAATTTGAAAGACAAAATTGGCTGTTCCAATTCCTTGACACAATTTGAAAGACAAAATTGGCTGTTCCAATTCCTTGACACAATTTGAAAGACAAAATTGGCTGCTCCAATTCCTTGACACAATTTGAAAGGATAGCAAAGAATAGTAACACTGCGACCTAGAAGGCATGTTGCAAGAAGCAAATGATGTAGGGGCTTAGGAAGCTACCTAGTAAATAAAAAGCGTAGCAGAAATCAGATATGATGGCCTACTTTTAGACACGTAATTGGCACAACGTACAATCGCTCTTAGTCTTGGATCCAATAAAAATCACAAAGCGTGATTAACAAGTGGTCGATATGGAGCGTTTGAAAAAGTTCGAATCATATATCCACCAGTTTTATACTGGTAGAAATATGAATAAGAGAAATCTCCATTTTTGTCCCTGAGCATGCAGGAGTCAGGGGTAATGAAAGAGCGGATAGATTGGCTGGCATGGTTACGATATCAGAGTGAGCTGCAATGGATCGAAATGACATTCTTAACGCATTGAGAATCTTTCAGAACTGAGGAGCTTCAGGGTTGTGAATCCCAGTCGTTGATCAGATTGAAAGAGATGGGTGTCGATACTGGTAGAGCCGGAGAGCCACAGTAGCGTAGTTGTTAGTGAACTCGTTTCTCAAAGCTGGTGGTCTGGGTTCAACTCCCGCAGTGCGCGTGGAATTTTCCCGATCACGCGGCTCTCAGGTCGACCCAGCCTCAACTGGGTACCAGACAAGCTCTGGGAAAGTAAAGGCGGCCGGCGTGATGCTGACCACATCACCCATCGTGTGCCGACGGTCAATGAAAAATACAGGCCTAACACTGTATTGACCTATATACCACGAGGTATGAAAGGGTTCCTTTACTTTTTTTTTTTTTACTGTTAGAGCCTGGAAAGAACAACATACCAAATATGCAAAATGATTGATTAAATGAACTGGTGTGTTAGGCTGCTGGATTTGTTGAGGCAGAGATTGAAGCATCTATGCGACATGTCCGGAGTGCTATGATGATAATATTCATATAACTGATATCCTTTTCTTTTCTCTAGTCCTGTTTTGCCTTACAGCGTCAGGATAAGAAGAGATTTCTAGAACTGGCTTTGGTGTACACTTCATAGACAGTATCTTTCATTGCCTTTCTTATTTCGGAGGTCCACCTTTTGCATGTTGTTACCAGTTGTAAACGGATCAAAATGTTTGTGGTTTTGGGCCATCCTGACATATGTCATTATATTTTTTGTTGTATTAATGTTAAATAAATGCGTGATGTTGACCAGATCACCCACCGTGTGCTAACGAGCCAGATCACCCACCGTGTGCTAGTGGGCAATGAAAAATATGGACATAACATCGTATATCTCAATATACCTCAAGGAATTCTTCCTCTTCGAATGCTCCATATCGACCACTTGTTAACAACTCGGTGTGATTTGTATGTGATCTGAGTCCAAGAGCGATTATACTTTGTGCCAGTTATGCACCTACAAGTAGGCCAACACATCCGATTTCCACGATACTTTTTATTTACTAGAGTAGCTTCCCTAGGTCCTACATCAGTCACTTCTTAATACATGCCTTGTAGGTCACAGTGGTGCTATTCTTTGCTTCCCTTGCAGGCCCTGGCACCACACGGGTGACAGGTATGAAAAAAAGGATCCCATTCCATCCGAGTTCTATGTTAAATAAGTATAGTGAAAGAATGCAAGAGAAGATGATATCTAGAAGAAAATAAACAAATATTTACGTAAAAACAGGTCACGTACAGATGTTAGTATATTCGAGCGATACACAAGGCCTTCTGCCTAATTAGCATGATTGGATCCTCAATTATTTTTAGCAATGTATCAGTTCCAAGGCTGGTGATGATCTTCACACGCAGAGGTTCTGAGGCACAGTAAGTTAAGGACTGCAAGGCAAGAAATAACAGTTTGATGGGCAGAAGTAAATGTATGTTACTGTTTTTAAAGCTGGAAAAAACATGAACATTTAAATTATAAATAACTTCAATAAAATAAAATTACTACAAAGTATTTCACCATTTTCTAAATTACATCGGAATTTGTGCACTGTTCCTGAGATCTTCTGTGTTATAAAGAGATCGGAGCACACATGGTTACACACCGAAGTGCAATGATGATGGTCCTATCAATCAATCAATCATTTTCCAAATGGTAACATTTTTTTAACTCTTCTTTGAGATCGGTTTCATATGCTAGTCTAAACCATGAGATGGGTTGTCCCTATGAAGCTGTATGTCAGTTGGAGATCTTCATGGGTTTCCCCATAGCTTGCTCTGTAAGCTTCGCTCATGAGGCCTTGTTTTGTTTGCGTAGGCATGATGGGTAGGATGCATGATGTGCATTGGAGTCTGTGTTTCAGTCTAATGGTAAAATATGGATGAAAAAATTAAGTGGTACACAAAAAATCTTTCTCCCCACATTATGTTACCAGTGCCAAACCTGGACGCTGACAACAAGCGATAGAAGAAAACTAGTCACAACAGAGATGAAGTGTCTACACAGAATGCTGGGTGTAACAAGAAGAGACCGGTTTAGAAATGAAGACATCAGGAAAAAGTGGGTACAACATCAGTACTAGACTTCATTAAGAAACAACAAATTAAATGGTTCGCCACGTAAGCAGATTACCATCAGACAGTGCACCCAAAGAGCAATGCTGCTCCGATACAATGGGTACAAAGCAAAAGGCCGGCCACGCAAAAGATGGACCTCAGAGATAACAGAGGCGACGAAAGAGACTATCTACGAGCGCATACTAGGGCCCGTTTTAGAAATCTCTTCCTGACATGACGCTGTGAGGCATACAGGATTCGAGAAAGAAAGAAAGAAAAAAACACAAAAATGTGGGTAAAGAAATAAAGATTTTATCTGGTGTGGATGATGCTCGTCCATCACAGGTGATGATGACCACAATTTTCATCCAAGGGAATGTAGTTGCGTTATGTTTGTCTGTGTGTGCGTAGATGACTAGTGAGCTCGACACGGGCTTGAAATGTTCTTGTACAGTGTTGTCAAGGTATACTTGCATTTGTGGGGAGTTTTACTGCCTTTCTATTTTTACATTTTTGTTCCATCCGTGCTGTTCTACTTGCCTCGCAGGCCGAAGATGATATCTAGTGTTACACTTAAAGTGGATTGCTATTGTCTCTGTCATTATTGGTGACCCATGCAAAGTGGCACGCCATCAACAATGAGGTAATGAGTAAAAAACCAAACAAAACTAACATCACTTACCATGATGGCCCATACTGCATTCAACCTCACTGTACTGTCAAGACTATTACTATATTGACTCAAGAATTCCAAAGCATTGTTCTGTAAGAGTGCCTGAGAATCATGTACAAATGAAATGCTCGTTAGATAAGTAACTAAACACCATGTTCTATTGAAAAATTTCCAATGGACATTTAACAAATCAATGTTAATATCAAAGTGTGAAAACATCATGAAAACGAAAGGCACACTCGAAGAAAGTGTATGAGGAAATCTGAAGTTTTGAGCGAAAGATACAAACACCGTTGGGATAAAATAACATGGGATAAAATAACATAACGTATTTACACTAAAATGGCTAAAACCACGGAAATTATAAAATCTTCTTTGAATGCTCCGCATCGACCACTCGTTAAACCACTTTTTGTGATCTATATGTGATCTGAGTCTAAGAGTGATTGTACATTGTGCCAGTTATGCACCTACAAGTTTCTTGTGCCCTTTTTATTTACTAGGGTAGCTTCTCTAGGTCCATACCTCAGTCACCTCTTATCTTGTAGGTGGCAGTGTTACTATTTTGATCCCTCGCTGACCCCGGCAACACATGGGTGTATGTTTCACTCAAAAGTGTCTGGCATTACTGGTTTTCATACACCTTCCTAGAGCTGCGGCAGCATAGTTGTTAGTGAAGGCACTTCTACGAGCATGGTCTAGGTTCAATTCCACAGTGGGCGTGGAATATTTTTCAGACCGTATCGTCTATCAGGTCGACCCAGCCTCAATTGGGTACCAGGAAAAACACTGGAAAGTAAAGGCAAAAGATATCCTGTTGACCACATCACTCATCGTGTGCCTACGATCAATGAAAAATATGGGCCTAACACCGTGTTACCCTATATATCTCGGCGTATGAATAAGAGTGTAATTTAGGCATGGTTCCTGGAGTATGAGGCAGGGGATGACCAAAACGAATGTGGCAGCAGGACATCAAAGAGACCTTGCTAGAGACAGGGAGTTTTTCAGGCAGGCTGTGATGAAAGCGACGCCCCACAAGGGACATGCTACTTGATGACGAATAAGAGTTCATTTACCTTATTTTTTAAACACACCTTCCTGATGCAGTCCTCATCTTCATTTCAAAACATTTCATAACTAATGCAACAAAGATTATAAAATTCACATGAACATCAATGTTCAATTCATGTCACAGATAAAAGTTCAGACAACTTCAACTATAACTGAAATCTATATGGTACAGGTTAATAGAAGTCAAGCTAAGCATTCAATGACATCAATTGAAGTATGATAATGGGGATAGCCGGTTGTGGATTCTATAGGGATCATAGAAACAATTAGAAGAGCTCATGATAAGTCAAAATTGAAATGACTTGAATGATCGGCACCACCATCAACATCTATGGATTATCTTCTTCTTTTTCTGCATTCTCACTAGATTGGGATTTCAGATTCTCTAATAAAGACAGCTGTTTGCCTCAGATTATCAGCCATGCATTACAGTTTGTCTTGGACGCTGGTGTAAGTGGGCCACCTCTTTCTTCTCAAGTCTGCATACTGGGGGCAGTTCTGTAGGATATAATTCCTATGATTTCTGCTTCCCGTTTGTGCCGACCTCTTCCCGCAGTAAGTTTTGACCACCTCGTGATGGTAGGTCTGATATTCTTAATGCGTGGCTAAGTCTCCGCGGCAGATTGCAGACCGTAGAATCCGTTATCCCATTCCTCATTGAGAGGGTTCGTTGCACCATGCTATGCGCCTTAAGGCCTGGTGCATCCATTTCTGCAAGCATTTGTTTCGGGTTAGCATTCCTAGCGGACACATGCATCTGATTTCAGCCAAACCTCCTTAGTCGCCTCTTACGACATGCGTGGCAGGTAACAGTGGTTCTATTCTTTACACCCCAAATTTCGGCCCAGGTAACCACTCCATTGGATTTCTGGGACTTCATTTACTGGGGCAGTTGTTGTATCTGACTCTCAGTCGATGCTTCACAAGATCCAGAAGGGCAGGTTTCGGTATGAGTGGATGTCGTCTATAGAAGTTTCTAACCTCCAGCGCTTACGTGGATATACTGTCCTGGGCATGCGGGTGTTTACGGTAATGAGAAGCGAACAGGCTTGCATCAACAGCATCGATTGTTGGGGAGTTGAAGAGGGATAAGGGGAATATTCTTCGGTCTCTTCGCGACTCTCTGTTGGATGAGGACACTAAAATCGATGTTGAATCGATCAAGCGATTTAAGCAGTTTGGAGTTAACCGTTGTTCAAGTCGAACTGGATGCCTGAGAGGTAGAGTGAGAGGTGTGTTTAATCAGCGAGCCACAGGAACCATCAGTATGCATACTCTTCGATATCTGTTGGGGAGACTGAGCACCTATGGGTCTGCCCGGAGTGCAATGCGTCAGTTTAGTAACCAATAACCACTCGGACGATCTGTGGATTAAGAAACAGCAAACCAAATGGTTCAGCCATGTAACACGGTTACCATCCACCAGTACACCACAACGAGCACTACCATCCACCAGTACACCACAACGAGCACTACCATCCACCAGTACACTAAACGAGCACTACTGTGCAGATACAATGACTTCAAGGATACAGATCGCCCTCCCACCATCCACCAGTACACCACAATGAGCACTACTGTGTAGATACAATGACTTCAAGGATACAGATCGCCTCCACCATCCACCAGTACACCACAAGAGCACTACCATCCACCAGTACACCAGCAACGAGCACTACCATCCACCAGTACACACAACGAGCACTACTGTGCAGATACAATGACTTCAAGGATACAGATCGCCCTCCCACCATCCACCAGTACACCACAATGAGCACTACTGTGTAGATACAATGACTTCAAGGATACAGATCGCCCTCCCACCATCCACCAGTACACCACAACGAGCACTACTGTGTAGATACAATGACTTCAAGGATACAGATCGACCTCCCACCATCCACCAGTACACCACAACGAGTACTACTGTGCAGATACAATGACTTCAAGGATACAGATCGCCCTCCCACCATCCACCAGTACACCACAAGAGTACTACTGTGTAGATACAATGACTTCAAGGATACAGATCGACCTCCCACCATCCACCAGTACACCACAACGAGCACTACTGTGCAGATACAATGACTTCAAGGATACAGATCACCCTCCCACCATCCACCAGTACACCTAAGAGCACTACTGTGCAGATACACTGACTTCAAGGATACAGATCGCCCTCCCACCATCCACCAGTACACCACACGAGCACTACTGTGCAGATACAATGACTTCAAGGATACAGATCGCCTCCCACCATCCACCAGTACACCACAACGAGCACTACTGTGCAGATACACTGACTTCAAGGATACAGATCACCCTCCCACCATCCACCAGTACACCACAACGAGCACTACTGTGCAGATACAATGACTTCAAGGATACAGATCGACCTCCCACCATCCACCAGTACACCACAACGAGCACTACTGTGCAGATACAATGACTTCAAGGATACAGATCGACCTCCCACCATCCACCAGTACACCACAATGAGCACTACTGTGCAGATACAATGACTTCAAGGATACAGATCGACCTCCCACCATCCACCAGTACACCACAACGAGCACTACTGTGCAGATACAATGACTTCAAGGATACAGATCGCCTCCCACCATCCACCAGTACACCTAGCAGGCACTACTGTGCAGATACAATGACTTCAAGGATACAGATCGCCCTCCAACCATCCACCAGTACACCACAATGAGCACTACTGTGCAGATACAATGACTTCAAGGATACAGATCGACCTCCCACCATCCACCAGTACACCACAACGAGCACTACTGTGCAGATACAATGACTTCAAGGATACAGATCGCCCTCCCACCATCCACCAGTACACCACAACGAGCACTACTGTGCAGATACAATGACTTCAAGGATACAGATCACCCTCCCACCATCCACCAGTACACCACAAGGAGCACTACTGTGCAGATACAATGGCTTCAAGGATAAGATCGCCCTCCCACCATCCACCAGTACACCACAACGAGCACTACTGTGTAGATACAATGACTTCAAGGATACAGATAACCCTCCCACCATCCACCAGTACACCACAACGAGCACTACTGTGCAGATACAATGACTTCAAGGATGCAGATCGACCTCCCACCATCCACCAGTACACACACGAGCACTACTGTGCAGATACAATGACTTCAAGGATACAGATCGCCCTCCCACCATCCACCAGTACACCACAACGAGCACTACTGTGTAGATACAATGACTTCAAGGATACAGATCGACCTCCCACCATCCACCAGTACACCACAACGAGCACTACTGTGCAGATACAATGACTTCAAGGATACAGATCGCCCTCCCACCATCCACCAGTACACCACAACGAGTACTACTGTGTAGATACAATGACTTCAAGGATACAGATCGCCTCCACCATCCACCAGTACACCACAGAGCACTACTGTGTAGATACAATGACTTCAAGGATACAGATCGACCTCCCACCATCCACCAGTACACCTACAGGCACTACTGTGCAGATACAATGACTTCAAGGATACAGATCGCCCTCCCACCATCCACCAGTACACCACACGAGCACTACTGTGTAGATACAATGACTTCAAGGATACAGATCGCCCTCCCACCATCCACCAGTACACCACAACGAGCACTACTGTGTAGATACAATGACTTCAAGGATACAGATCGCCCTCCCACCATCCACCAGTACACCACACCGAGCACTACTGTGCAGATACAATGACTTCAAGGATACAGATCGCCCTCCAACCATCCACCAGTACACCACAACGAGCACTACTGTGCAGATACAATGGCTTCAAGGATACAGATCGCCTCCCACCATCCACCAGTACACCACAACGAGCACTACTGTGCAGATACAATGGCTTCAAGGATACAGATCGCCCTCCCACCATCCACCAGTACACCACAACGAGCACTACTGTGCAGATACAATGACTTCAAGGATACAGATCGCCCTCCCACCATCCACCAGTACACCACAACGAGCACTACTGTGCAGATACAATGGCTTCAAGGATACAGATCGCCCTCCCACCATCCACCAGTACACCTACAAGAGCACTACTGTGCAGATACAATGGCTTCAAGGATACAGATCGCCCTCCCACCATCCACCAGTACACCACAACGAGCACTACTGTGCAGATACAATGGCTTCAAGGATACAGATCGCCCTCCCACCATCCACCAGTACACCTACAAGAGCACTACTGTGCAGATACAATGGCTTCAAGGATACAGATCGCCTCCCACCATCCACCAGTACACCACAACGAGCACTACTGTGCAGATACAATGGCTTCAAGGATACAGATCGCCCTCCCACCATCCACCAGTACACACAACAGCACTACTGTGCAGATACAATGGCTTCAAGGATACAGATCGCCTCCACCATCCACCAGTACACCACACGAGCACTACTGTGCAGATACAATGGCTTCAAGGATACAGATCGCCCTCCCACCATCCACCAGTACACCACAAGAGCACTACTGTGCAGATACAATGGCTTCAAGGATACAGATCGCCCTCCCACCATCCACCAGTACACCACAACGAGCACTACTGTGCAGATACAATGGCTTCAAGGATACAGATCGCCCTCCCACCATCCACCAGTACACCACAACGAGCACTACTGTGCAGATACAATGGCTTCAAGGATACAGATCGACCTCCCACCATCCACCAGTACACCACAAAGAGCACTACTGTGCAGATACAATGACTTCAAGGATACAGATCGCCCTCCAACCATCCACCAGTACACCACAACGAGCACTACTGTGTAGATACAATGACTTCAAGGATACAGATCGCCCTCCCACCATCCACCAGTACACCACAACAAGCACTACTGTGTAGATACAATGACTTCAAGGATACAGATCGACCTCCCACCATCCACCAGTACACCACAAAGAGCACTACTGTGTAGATACAATGACTTCAAGGATACAGATCGCCCTCCCACCATCCACCAGTACACCACAACGAGTACTACTGTGTAGATACAATGACTTCAAGGATACAGATCGCCCTCCCACCAAACTATGGACCTCAGAAATACCAGAGGAGGTAGGAAACCATATACGAGGTGCACTTGCCAGAACTCTTTGCCTACCCTGAATGGCACAACAGGAATAGACAATAGATAGAATGGAGAAAACTGCTGTCTCAAGGATGATTTCATGAATGATGATGATGCTCGTCCATCACAGCTGATGATGACCACCATTTTCATCCAAGATAATGTAGCTGCATTATGTTTGTCTGTGTGTGCGTAGATGACTAGTGAGCCGGTGCGGGCTTGACATGTTCATTTGCAATGTGGGCAAGGAATATTTGCACTTGCGGGGAGTTTTACTGTCTTTCTAGCTTGCCTGTTTCTGTTCCATCCAGGCAGTTCTACCTGCCTCACAGGCCGAAGAACCATTTAGAAGAAGTGTGGGCCAGACTGATCTGTCTTGAGCAACATTCTCCCAGTTGTTGACAACTATGCCAAAGGATTTTATAGAGTTCTTGAGCGTGTCTTTGAATTGCTTTTTTTGACCACCCTGGGAGCGTTTACCGCTACGCAGCTCAACCCATGCAAGAGTCTTTTGGGTACGAAAGAGCAAAAGAAATGCATGAATTGATAGTAACAGACTTGATGAGCTTCATATTGAATGTATAATCGGCATTCAATAGGTCCTGCTTCAAATTTGTATTGGGTCTTACATGCCTGGATATTCTAGGGTGAAAGGGAAAGGAAATATATATTTTACACCGGGAATTCCCATGGAAAGACAAACAGAGGAAGACATTCAAACTCAGGAGAAGAAACGCACATTAAAGTGTTTATGAAAACATGAAGGCGAGACTTGGAAACAAATGTTATGTTATGTTATGCGATCGACGTCATGGCACATTGGGCATTCCCATTCGTGCTCTGTCCTCCGTTGCAGCAGCCATCCAAAGTCCATTTGCTCCACAGTACCATGAGAAGTTGGAACTATTGTCTTACAACTTCTCTACCACAAGGATTTATAGAGCTGACTGTTTTTGGCATGTCCCCGGAAGCTTAACACTAACACTCTCTTGAACTAAGCAGTGCATGAACCTATGTCAACAGATTGATAGCTCACATTGATGATATCGGCTTCTGTCCATGCTTCTAGAATTGAGTGGGCACTGTTTGCAGAGAGTGAAGCAAGAAATTTACATTACACCGAATTCCCATGGAAAGACAAACAAGAAGACATTCAAACTCAAGATGCGTTCCATTCAAAGTGTTCAGAAAACATTGAAGCAAGTTGGAAACAAATATTATGGTGTTTGAGAAGACACGGAAAAATAAAATTGGAAACCTAAATTAAGGTGTTTGAGAAGAAACGGAGACGAGACTTGAAAACATAGATTATGGTGTTTCAACATACATGTAAATAGTTCTAAATGACTGCACTAATAAAGAATTGTGCATGTTTACTGAAGATCTATGATTCAAAGGGAGTTGTACTGATTTTAAAATATAAAACAAATACACACAAATTACATGACTTACATCTTTGCTAGGGCTAAACTCCAAAGCTAGGTTACACAAACATGTCATTGCAAGTACCATGACCTCTCTGTTATTGGAATGAAGCATCTGTCAATAAAATATACAACAAAAATGTATAAAAATTTTAAAGAACTTATTTTCATACCATGAGATATACTAAGGAATATGATTAACTCATGGCACATTGGGCATTCCCAAGTGTGCTGTCCTCCGCTGCAGCAGTCATACCAAAGTCCACTTACTCGCTATACCCATGATAAGTTGATTACTATATCTTCTCTCTCTACCATGAAGACGATACTGTCTGGCATGCCAAAACTTAACTTCTAATTCTTACCCTCGTTCGAGTATACTGAGGAATATGACTTTTGGTATCAAGATGACGATGAGCGGCTGTTTATAGACCATGGTACTGGTGAATTCAGTCTATTCGTCCTATTTCTGTCTTTATGCCGGTTCAAGTTTTCAAATTCTGAACTCGAAATATGTATGTTCATCATGGGAATATTGTTTTCGATGGATGGCTATGCAGGAGTGAGATGGTCTGACATCATAGTTCGACAAAAGATCAATGTCAGAACTGATTAACTGCAGCAGAGAGAGAGAGAGAGATAGAGAGAGTTGTGGAGTGACCTGATCGTCTACGCTGGCAGGCATGGCACTTGATTAATTGATTGATGTACTGTTAAAGTGTAGTATTATATTTCAAACTAAAAGCAAATTTGCGGACTTAATATATATGTGTTAACTGCATTAGCAATTGGTTGATAGAACAATCATCATTGCACTTCGGAGATGCATCTTCTCTTTCTGTCATCCACGATTTCTCCTTCCCTGAATTTTACCTGTTGTCACCAAATGTTCTAAATCTTATCTTCGCATTATATGTCAGAAGAATCTTGATTGTCGGATTCTTATGATAATGTTTCTTTGTGTGCAGGCCTGATTTAAAACCTCGTCATTTGTTTTCTTCACTATCCATGGAATTTTTAGCATTGTTCTGTAAAGCCACATCTCTGTGGCTTCCAGTGATCTCAGTGATTGTTCATTGTCCATGATTCACTGTCATACACAAGTATTGGTTCAATGTAGCACTGGATTACTTGTTTTGGTAGTGAATTCGCGCATAGTGTATTTAATAACCAAAGTATACCACATTTCAAGCCCGTATCGGCTCACTAGTCATCTACGCACACACAGACAAACATAGCGCAACTACATTCCCTTGGATGAAAATTTGTGTGGTCATCATCACCCGTGATGGACGAGCATCATACCACAAACCTGAATCAATGGCTTCCACACAGCCTTGTCATTTAACACTGTCCTAATTTGTTGTACAGACCGAGTCAGAGACTGTAGACATCTGAGGCTAGCTGCTACTTCACCCTGGTTAGTACTGTTCATGGATGTTAAGATCTGTTCCACCATACCTTCCTTCTTGATCACCTGAGGAAACAACAAAAAGCTGTAGACAATACATCCAGAATTTGTCTTCTTCTTTTCTCTAATCCAGTTTTGCTTGACAGCGTCAGGATAAGAAGAGATTTCTAGAATACTTGTTTGTGTACACTTTATAACCCCGCCAAACAAAACTGTTGTTACTGACTGTGGTATTGTCTTTCTTTCTTTCTTTTGTCCTTCTCTGCTTTTTGCCGCTAGGCGTAGCAGGTTTAACTGATGATCGGTTTCCGAGATAATGCACGCTCGGTCGCTTGATATGGTGTGGTATTGTGGAGTTTTAAGATGTCTGTAACTCCATCTTTTCCTTGGTCTGCCCCTTCCTCTTGATGATTCCATTTTCAGGTTATACGCTCTTGCAACTGGTGTATTCGGGTTCATTCTGACCAAGTGGCCAAACCATTTGAGTCTGTTTTTCAATAAATCTAACAGCAGGTGTTGTTCCGACTGTTCTTCTAATTTCCTCATTTCTTATATGGTCTCTTCTTGTTTTATTTACTCTTTCCTCAGGCATCTCATTTCGCATGTGGTAATTTTCCTTTCTTGTTCTTTTGTCCGTGCCCATGTTTGGCTCTGGTAGCACAGTGTTTGTATAAAGATTGAATTTATAATCTGTCTTTTAGTCAATACTGGAATAGCTGGGTGTTTCAAAATTGGGGTAAGCTGGTATGTAATGTTGTTGGCTTGATGGATTCCAGTTTCGATCTCTCTGTCCAGTCTACTATCAGATGTGAAGATACTTCCAGGTATTGTGGTATTGTGATGAGATTAAATGCTGGTTCCAGAGACCCAATCTTACTGAGAGGATCACCACTAAAAGAGGTTGACACATTTACATATATGGGAAGTGTCGTCAACATTCAAGGTGGCACAGATGAAGACGTTAGGGTTAGAATACAAAAGGCAAGATCAGCATTTGCCATTCTGAAGAACATATGGAGTTCAAGAATGATCAGGAATAAAACTAAGATAATGATATTTAACTCAAATGTCAAGTCTGTCCTTCTGTATGGAGCGGAGACATGGAGAACGACTAAGGTGAACACCAAAAGCTGCAGACATTCATTAATAGATGCCTATGCAGGATACTCCATTTGAGATGGTATGACAAGACCACAAACAGAGAACTGTGGGATAGGGCAGGACAACGGCAGGTGGAACAGGAGATATGAGCAGAAGGTGGCGATGGATAGGACACACACTGAGGAAACCCCTGACAGCATCGCGAGACAGGCTCTCCGATGGAACCCCAGGGCAATAGAAGTAAGGGAAAACCCAGAAACACATGGAGACGGGAGTTAGAGATGGAATGCAAAAAAATGGGGAGAGAGTGGCGAGATCTGAAAAAGATGGCCTTGGATAGGCGGGCTTGGATGGCCTTGGTTGCGGACCTATGCTTCCCTAGGGGCGAAGGATGAAGAAGACTGCCTGTGGTACCGCTTTTTAGGGCTGTGTAGGACAGGGGGACGAGAGCCGAGGAATTTAATGGTCGCATGGCTAGTGCAGTTGTTGTGAAACTGTTCACGCTAGGATTTTTCATTTATGCACCTGATAAAAAAATCCTTGGAATTACTGTGGATTAAACACAGGTCTCCTGCATGGGAGCTGCACTCTAATCCATTAGGCCAGACACTCCATTCAACCAGCGCAATTTATAAATAGTGTATTCACCACCTCTGTTATTTCTGAGGTTCACCTTTTGCATGGATGGCTCGTTGCTTTGTATCTACTGTATCGGAGTAACATTGCTCTTTGAGGCATACTGTCTGTTGGTAATCTGCTTATGTGGTCACACCATTTAATTTGTTATTTCTTGATGAAGTTCAGTATTGAGGTTGCAGCCACTATTTTCCTGATGTCTTCATTTCCAAACCAGTTTTTTCTTGATATTCCCAGCGTAGATACTTCATCTCTGTCGTGACTAATTGTATTCTATCATTTGATATCAGCATCCAGGTTTAGTATTGATAGCATAATGTTGGGAGAAAGATTGTGTTGAACAACTCTCTTTTAATGTTCAAGGTGATATACTTACATTTCACATAACTTCATTTAGACAAGAATTTGTCTCAAGCGCCCTAAAGACAAAGGATCGCCTGAGTGGTTACCGGGCCCAAATTGGGGTTTAAAGAATAGAGCCACTGTTACCTGCCACGCATGTTGCAAGAGGCGACTAAGGAGGTTGGACATCGGGCTAGCTACCCCACACCGTAAAAAATACTAGATGACTACAGAACGGAGAGCGAACTGAGTAAACGCTGGCTGAAACCAGACATGTCACCGAAGGATAAACACCATAGCTCCAAATGGTGCTGAAGATGTGACGTAAAACACACCAAAGCTAAGGCTGCATGAATCAGATGTCCACATGAATAGAATTTATTGGGAAATCTGGTACATCGGTCTAAGCGGTGATCGCGAGGAGAGAAGACAAAGGATTGACTTTGAAACTCTTGAATTCTGTTCAACTTTATGGGTTATTTTTGGAGTTCCATGGATTTTTGATGGCACTAATTTGCTCTATACATCTTAACATTCTTCTTCTTCAGCTATTTCGGGTCATGCGCTTGGTTTACTGTAGACCACAAACTGGGCAGTTAGCTTCAGGTCTGTCAGGTTTCCCTAAAGTTAAGTTTTTAGGTCGACTGGGTGTGGCCACATGTTGCTTCTTATCTCACACAGGAGAGGATAGTTTTGCAGAACGTTGCTTCGGTGTCTGTTCCACCTGCTGAAACTGGCAGAAAGCTGTTTGACTTACTTCTAGTCTATGTAAGTTTCTATTGAGTCTGCAGTGTCCAGTACTAGGTGAAATATAATGATCTGGTCTGCCCTGCTTAGGTCTTTTCCATAATCATAACCAGTGTGTGTCTTCCAGTCTACTGCAGATTTTCTCTGTATGTGGGTTCTAACCTATTGAACAGACAGTGGTTACTGAATTTGCTCTTTGGCACTGCCATCCTTATATCTTAAAATCAATCAATCAAGTGCCATGTCTTCCGGTGTAGACGATCATGTCTCTGCACAACTCTCTACCTTTGGTGCAGTTAATCAGTTCTGACGTCAATCTTTTGTCAAACAACGATGTCAAACCATCCATGATCTCTCCTTCCCTGAATTTTACCTGTTATCACCAAATGTTCTAAACCTTCTCTTCGCATTATATACCCGAAGAATCTTGATTGTCTGATTCTTATTTTTAAATAAGGATTCTGTGTGTAACTGTTTTAAAACCTCATCATTTGTTTTCTTCGCTGTCCATGGAATTTTCAGCATTCCTCTGTAAAACAACATCTCTGTGGCTTCCAATATTTCATGTCTCAATACAACAGAACATATCCTTGAGGCTAAAAATATAGCTAACAAAACAAGTAAAACAATTCACAAAACAGTTTCAACAGAGACACACTTCATTAGTGTATATCCCTACCTTGTCTCGAATATCTTCATCATTGGCACTAATGGAAGCAAAGGCTAAAAATGCTGCTCTCTTCATCTCACTTCCCCAGTCTACTTCCTAAAATATGAACCACGTCATGTCATTTATATTACATACAGTAAATAAAATACAGAAATAAAAACATAGCATATATTACTGTCAGGATGGCCTGACATCATGGTTCGACACAAGATCGACGTCAGAACTGATTACATGCACCAAACAGAGAGAGTTGTGGAGACAGATGATCACCTACCACGGCAGGCATGGCACTTGATTGATTGATATACTACACAGAGAATGGCAACACTGACTGAAATGAAAATCGTGATATATCCTTTACAGGATGTAACCAGCAACTACAGTAAACTTGTTCTTCTTCTTCTTTGCTATAGCTATTTTGATGATTATACAGTCAGACTCATTCTTATGATGAAGTAAACTGTTGTCTGGAGCTCATCTCGGTGCCATGCAGTTTTGAATGCAGTGTTGAGTTGTAGGGCCAGCATTCATTAACGAGTTGCTGATTTTTTGTAGGCACCACTTATATGTTCAGTAGTTTGCTATTGCTTTCTGAAGGGTAAGGTCTATTTTTACAGTTCGTAAAAATCCCCAGAAACAAATTTGATTCCAAACTGCCCGCAGTGGAGTTTGAACCAGGTACTCTTGGGTTGAGATCAAAGCTCACTACCGCTAAGCCACAGCGACAACTGAACAAAAACTGGCTTTCCTAAAAAAGTTGATTGTACAGAAAGTTACTATGGTGAAATGGTATGGCAAGACTAGTAATGAGAAACAGATGGGAAAACCAAGCAAACATCAGTGGAATAAAAGCTTAGGAAATGTTGCTTGCTCTTGTTGTTAACAAAAGTTATTGATCTTCTTCTTTGCGTTCGTTCTTTACGACAAATTTTAATCACTCTTTGTGATATGTTTGATCTTTGCCAAGAATGTGTATACGTTGCACATTGGTTTGGTAGGTCCCTAAACGCATAGACTTCTACACATTTAGGACACATGCATCCAATTTCAGCCAAACCTCTTTAGTTGCCTCTTACGACATGTGTGGCAGGTAACAGTGCTTCTATTCTTAATACCCCAAATTTGGGCCCCGGTAACCACTCGAGCGAGTTATTGATAATACATTAAAAGTTCAGTTAACAGTCTAGCTAGACAGGTATTGTTATGGAATCTGCAAGTAAAGAGAAACAAAGGAAGAACAACTGACATGTAGAAAAGACATGGAAACAGATACTACAAACTAATTTACAGTAGCAGTTCCTAAACTACAGTAGGAATTTTCTCTCTCTCTCTCTTGATCCCCGCCTAGACTGATGAACCAACTTTTATCATGAATTTTACTGTTGCTTTGAGGACTCCGTCCTCCTGCAACTTCTCGAAGCTCTGTGTTAATGGGCCAAGTTTCTTTTCTCGGGGCTACTAGCCGCTGGCAGTCTTGCAGTATGTGCTCTGCTGTCATGTTCGCCTTTTCACAGTGACACAGGCTAGTTGTGCCAATTTTAAATTTGTTAAACATGTGGGCTCGAAGTTTGTTGATGGCCGGCACGGAGGCGGATTATGGCAGCTTGTTCACTATGGGACAGACCATAGTACCCATCACTGCTGTTGTACTGTGGATGGTCTTCCGACCATTTGTCTTTATACTGCCAACCGATGGTTATTCTAGCCTCCTCGTAGCAGATCTCATGATCAGTCTGCGGTAGTTTCCCTCCTTCCTTAGCTAGCTTGTCAGCGTGTTCATTTCCTCTAATATTGCAGTTGTAGGGATTCTAAGAATGCACTATGAGTACTGCGACTATATTATACGTTCTGAGAATACAGTACAAGCTTTGATGCTTCTATTGATCTATTTGTATTTTGGGCATATAAAAAGGCATGAAGGGCTGGAGAAGACCATCATGGAAGGAGGCAAACCGGCAAAGAGAAAAAGAAGACCACGGAGAAGATGGATTCAGGATGTAAACGATGGTTTCAACATACATGATTACTGCAGAGGCGGGAAAGAAATATGACCTATGAGAGAGAGAAATTCCGGAAGACTGTTGGGGTAGAAAAGTTCTGTTCAGGACAAGCTATTTAATGATCATGATCATCAAGAAGTTACCCATCAATCGGTACGGACTTGGACAAGAGATTTCTACAGCATTAATAAAAGTATCTCCTTACAAGCAAATGTTGTATACCTTCTGATCGCATGATGAGACCTTCTTGACATCTTTGTAGTTTAGATAATTAGCTAGGACGTTGATGAGATGGTCTGTGATGCTGGCAGTCACTTGAAGTTCAGGATCAGCCTCAACAAGATATGCCAGAGTCTCTGCTCCCTTTACATTTTCTTCTAATGGTCGATCACGTTTGCACATACGAGCGAGTGTACCCAGAGTCTGAAAAAGTGGTCAAATATAGATTTATATATATTTAATTGTAGTAGTAGCCTTTATATGATATGGTCGCCCGTCTGCCCAGTGTTCGTAGTGCGCTGGACTACGGGTGACTATCCCTCTGTGTGTGCGGGTTCAATTCCACGGGATGGCAGAAAAGCCACAGATTCCCCAGATTTACGGTGTTCGTGGCACGAAGGGTTACGATGTCCATGGCACCGGGCTGAAGAGCTGAAAAGCTCAAGTACTTCTGGATCGGGAGAAAAAAAAAAATATGGTATGGTAGAGTTATAAACATAGACCTGTGGATAAGAACACGACTGTCTGTGTGGTGCAAGAACACGCAAGGGAAGCAAAGAATAGTACTTATAAGGCATGTCATAAGAGGTGACTAAGTTAGGGACCTAGAAAGCTACACTAGTAAATAAGAAGAATAGCAGAAATTGGATGTACTTGTAGATGTATAACTGGCACAAAGTACAATCACTCTTAGGCTCAGGTCACAAAGAGTGGTTAACAAATCGTCAATAAGAAGCGTTCGAAGAACAACAGGACAAGAACAAATTATGACACAGGTTAAGAGGAGAAAATGGCAAAGGGCTGGGGTATATCTTACAGAAGACACAGTGGAGTGTCACTAGACAAGTACTTGAATGGGGCCCATAGGAAAACAGGATGTCATAAATAAACCCGGAGACGAAGTTTTCGTCAGGAATTAAAGGGTGCTTGACTATCCTTGGAGTTAGTTAGTTTGTTCCTTTCGTGCCAAAAGCGGCACATAGGTTTTAGATCTCCATGTGATGCGGTTCGTTGCTATCAGTTGGGAATCTTGTATGGTTTTACATCCCAATAGTTTACTTTCTTGTTGGATGGTTCTTCAAAGAGTGGTCTTTGGTCTTCCACGTTTTCTTTTCCCAACTGGTGACCACATAAGGACTTGTCGATTTAGTCTCTTTTCGTCTGATCTAAGAACATGACCTAAATATTTCCACCTTCGTTTCCTTATAATATTTGATACGGGTTGTTGGTGTGTTCTATCTCTCACTGTGTTGTTAGAAACGAAATCACTCCATTTTACTTTTAATAATTTTCGGAGACATTTATTCTCAAAGCTGTCCAGTTTCTTATCAATTTTCTTTGTTGATTTCCAACTTTCACAACCGTAGGTCAGTACAGGAATCACACATGACCTTGGAGACCATAAAGAAAATAGCCAGATTGGGAAAAGTGGTGAACAACTGCTGAGGCCCTATGCTCCACAAAGAGCGGAGATGAATAATTAGTAAGTCAAGTAGCCTTCATAGAACAGATTAGCATAATGCATAAGCGTTCACCTATTGACCTGAACACAAGAGAATTGTGGATTCAATCCCACACCCAGTGTTCCACACGTGAGTAAAGGAATTGGCTCTACTGTACACTAGGGCATAGAAATATAAAGTGACAGAGACTTCCTACCCTGGTGTCTGAAAAGGCTACAGGAAATGTAGTTAGATATATATGAGAACCGCAACAGCGCAGTTGTTAGTGAAGGAGTGTGGTCCGGGTTCTATTCTACAGTGGGCATGGAATATTTACCAGATCATAATGGCTCTCATATGAAATATGGGCCTAAAACCATGCAGAGATGAGGTGTCTTAGAAGAGCTACAGGTGTGACAATAAGAGACAAAATTAGAAATTAGAAGGAGACTGGATGTGAAACCAGTTATGCAATTCATAAAAGAACAACAGATTAAATGGTTTGGAAACCTGACCAGAATGCCCTGGTATCGCCTACCACAGAGAGCCACACACAAAAAGTATAATGAGTACAAGGCAAGAGGAAGACCACGCAAAGATGGAGCGACGGCATCAAGAACAGCCTAACGTACATGAATATCAGCTTACAAAGTGCCTTAAAAAAAGCACACACAAGATAACTACGTTTCACCCCAAACACTTCTATAAAGAAGTAAATGGTGGAAGAGAAGAACAAGCACACACAAGATCACTACATTTCCTCCCAACACTTCTTTAAGGAAGTAAATGGCGGAAGAGAAGAACAAGCACACACAAGATCACTACGTTTCCTCCCAACACTTCTATAAAGAAGTAAATGGCGGAAGAGAAGAACAAGCACACGCAAGATCACTACGTTTCCTCCCCAACACTTCTTTAAAGAAGTAAATGGTGGAAGAGAAGACAAGCACACACAAGATCACTACGTTTCCTCCCAACACTTCTTTAAGAAGTAAATGGTGGAAGAGAAGACAAGCACACACAAGATCACTACGTTTCCTCCCAACACTTCTATAAAGAAGTAAATGGTGGAAGAGAAGAACAAGCACACACAAGATCACTACATTTCCTCCCAACACTTCTTTAAGGAAGTAAATGGCGGAAGAGAAGAACAAGCACACACAAGATCACTACGTTTCCTCCCAACACTTCTATAAAGAAGTAAATGGTGGAAGAGAAGAACAAGCACACCAAGATCACTACGTTTCCTCCCAACACTTCTTTAAAGAAGTAAATGGTGGAAGAGAAGACAAGCACACACAAGATCACTACGTTTCTCCCCCAACACTTCTTTAAAGAAGTAAATGGTGGAAGAGAAGACAAGCACACGCAAGATCACTACGTTTCCTCCCAACACTTCTATAAAGAAGTCAATGGTGGAAGAGAAGAACTAGCATACACAAGATCACTACGTTTCCCCCCAACACTTCTTTAAAGAAGTAAATGGTGGAAGAGAAGACAAGCACACACAAGATCACTACGTTTCCCCAACACTTCTATAAAGAAGTAAATGGTGGAAGAGAAGAACAAGCACACACAAGATCACTACGTTTCCCTCCCAACACTTCTATAAAGAAGTAAATGGTGGAAGAGAAGAACAAACAACACAAGATCACTACGTTTCCCTCCCAACACTTCTATAAAGAAGTAAATGGTGGAAGAGAAGAACAAGCATACACAAGATCACTACGTTTCCTCCCAACACTTCTATAAAGAAGTAAATGGTGGAAGAGAAGAAGAGAAGAATGGCTCTCAGGTCAACCAGCATCAATCAGGTAGTAGGAAAAGCCCTGTAAAGTAAAGGCAGCCAACATTATGCTGACAACAGCCCATATCGTGTGCTGATGGTAACCAAAAATATGGGCCTAACACCATATTCCCCATTATACCCCGAGGTATGAAAATGGGTTCCTTTACTTTTTAGTATCTATATATATATATGTGAGTGTGTTAGTCTATACCTCTATTTGTCTGTGTATGTCTCTATATGTATGCATATAAATGTATGCACACGATATGGGTTACTATTAATAGCGCCTGAGTGGTTACCGGGGCCCAAATTTGGGTGTAAAGAATAGAACCACTGTTACCCGTCACACGTAAGAGGTGACTAAGGAAGTTTGGCTAAATCGGACACATGTGTCCTAAACATGTACAAGTCTATGCATTTAGGGGCCTACCAAACCAATGTGCAAATGTATACACGTTCTTGGCAAATATCAAACATATCACAAAGAGTGATTAAAATTGGTAGTAAAGAACAACGCAAAGAAGAAAATTATTTAATAAACCGGTAGCAAAAACTAATTGCCCCAAAATATGACAGTTTACCTTCCGACTTATAATTGTATCCGATGCTGAAATTGCACCCCCTCGATGTAAATATGTGAAAACTTTGGCTGCTGCCATCTGCATCTCTGATGGCTTATCCCTGCCCATCAGTTCAACAAATACCTGGATAAGATTTGGCTCTGAAAAATATATATGGAAATTAAAAATATTTGTGCAGAAATTCTTTGTGAAAAACAAAAACATATCTCTTCTGATCACATTAGGTCTCATATTTTACATCTTCTTCGAACGCTCCATATCGACCACTTATCAAACCACTCTTTGTGGTTTGTATGTGATCTGAGCCTCTCTCTCTCTCTCTCGATCACCTCCCAGACCGATGCACCAGATTTCCCCATAAACTCTATTCATGTGGAAATCTGATTCATGCAGCCTTAGTATTGGTGTTTTACGTGACATCTTCAGCACCATTTTGAGCTCTGGTGCTTATCCTTCGACGATGTGTCCGGTTTTAGCCAGCGTTTACTCGGTTCGCTCTCCGTTCTGTAGCCATCTAGTGTTTTTTTACGGTGTGCGGTAGCTAGCCGCTACCCCCAACCTCCCTAGTCGCCTCTTACGACATCCATGGCAGGTAACAGTGGTTCTATTCTTTATACCCCAATTTGGGCCCGGTAACCACTTGGGCGTGATCTGAGCCTAAGAGCGATTGTCCATTGTGTCAGTAATATGCCTATGGGTGCCTAGGCCAGCACATCCGATTTCTTGCCAGCTTTTTTATTTACTAGGGTAGCATTCTCTAGAATATTTCCATCTAAGATTGGTTGTAATGGATTTTCAACATATTTTATGCTGGTGTGTTGCCAGAACTTGCAAGGGGAGCAAAGAATAGTAACACTGCGACCTACAAGGCATGTTGTAAAATGCAAATGAGGTAGGGGCCTAGGGAAGATACCCTAGTAAATAATATGCGTTGCAGAAATGGGATGTGCTGGCCTACTTGTAAGCGCATAACTGGCACAGCGTACAATCGCTCTTAAGCTTAGATCACATACAAATCAGAGTGGTCGATACGGAGCGTTTGAAGAAGAATTAACCAAAACATGACACAGAGTTCTGATACATAGACATTTAGCTTAGTGCTATACAGACAACGTGATGACCCAGGTCAAGAGGAGAAAATGGCGATGGGTCAGGCATACCCTATGAAGACACAGTTGATTGTCACTAGACAAGCACTTGAGTGGAACCCGCAAGGAAAACAAAAAGAGGACTCTCTAAACAGACCTGGAGACAAAGTCTTCTTGAGGAACTGAAGTGCTCAATTGTCCTGGGAGACCATAAAGAAAACAGCCAGAGACTGAGAAGAGTTGTTGAACAACTGTTGAGGCCCTATGCTCCATGAGGAGCGGAGAGGAATAAGTCAAGTACACAGACAAAAACATCAATGGACATCCAGCTGACTGATATATTGCTTAACTCTGGACATCCAGCTGACTGATACATTGCTTAACTCTGGACATCCAGCTGACTGATACATTGCTTAACTCTGGACATCCAGCTGACTGATACATTGCTTAACTCTCGCTGCACCAAATGCCACACTACATGGTTGTGGGTTGATGCTTTTTACAATGAGCCACAATAGAGGGCGTTTTTATTTTAGAAGTAAAACAGTTCATCATTTCTGTCTTCTCATATGGACATAAGCTGTTTTCTCTATCTTCACATATGGACATAGCTGTTTTCTCTTATCTTCTCATATGGACATAGTTGTTTTCTGTCTTCTCATATGGACATAAGCTGTTTTCTGTCTTCTCATATGGACATAAGCTGTTTTCTCTATCTTCACATATGGACATAAGCTGTTTTCTCTTATCTTCTCATATGGACATAAGTTGTTTTCTATCTTCTTATATGGACATAAGCTGTTTTCTCTTATCTTCTCATATGGACATAAGCTGTTTTCTATCTTCTCATATGGACATAAGTTGTTTTCTATCTTCTTATATGGACATAAGCTGTTTTCTCTTATCTTCTCATATGGACATAAGCTGTTTTCTATCTTCTCATATGGACATAAGCTGTTTTCTGTCTTCTCATATGGACATAGTTGTTTTCTGTCTTCTCATATGGACATAAGCTGTTTTCTGTCTTCTCATATGGACACAAGCTGTTTTCTGTCTTCTCATATGGACACAAGCTGTTTTCTCTTATCTTCTCATATGGACATAAGCTGTTTTCTATCTTCTCATATGGACATAAGCTGTTTTCTCTTCTCATATGAACATAAGCTGTTTTCTATCTTCTCATATGGACATAAGCTGTTTTCTCTTATCTTCTCATATGAACATAAGCTGTTTTCTATCTTCTCATATGGACATAAGCTGTTTTCTATCTTCTCATATGGACATAAGCTGTTTTCTGTCTTCTCATATGGACATAAGCTGTTTTCTTTATCTTCTATATGAACATGCTTTTTTCTATCTTCTCATATGGACATAAGCTGTTTTCTCTTCTCATATGAACATAAGCTGTTGTCTCTATCTTCTCATATGGACATAAGCTGTTTTCTATCTTCTCATATGGACATAAGCTGTTTTCTATCTTCTTATATGGACATAAGCTATTTTCTGTCTTCTCATATGGACATAAGCTGTTTTCAATTTTGGTTTAGTAAATTGTGATAACATTTGCAAAAAAAGTAAACAACTGATTTTTTTACATACTATTTTGACTTGAAAAAAATTGACTTCATTCTCTGACATAAATACTGTTTAAAAAATATGTTATATGATTCATAAAAAGTGATGAAACTTTCATGGATTGTGTACATATGAATAGAAATATGTTTTATGTCTTGCAGATTTATAGGATTAATTTAAATTGAGTGGTAACATTTTTGCCCTTGTTTTATTATTTTTTTTCCTTCTTACTAAAAATTATTTCGGTTTTCATATACTTCTTCTTCGAACACTTCATATCGACCACTTGTTTACCCCTCTGTGTGTGATCTGAGCCTAAGAGCGATTGTACATTGTGCCAGTTATGCGCCTACAAGTAGGCCAGCACATTCAATTTCTGCAACGCTTTTTATTTACTAGGGTAGCTTCCTAGGCTCCTGCCTCAGTCGCCTCTTACGATATGCCTTGAAGGTCGCAGTGTTACTATTCTTTGCTTCCCTTGAAGGCCCTGACAACACACGGCCAGGTTTTCATATACAGAAATACTTCACCAATGTAATTAAACAGTGAATTCAATTCTAAACACTTTGATATAATATAGTAGATGTTTCAAGCGTTACAGAAGCAAATACTCTCTTGAAACAATCCAGAAAAATGATATGGAGAAAAAACAAATGGTGGATACAATCCAAGAGCACGACAGTATAAATACACTAAAAAGAAAGGCATAGACCACAATCTTCAGACTTAGAACGGGACACTGCAGTCTCAGAGCACACCTCCATAGAATGGGTCTCAGGGACTTGGCTGCCTGCATCTGTGGAGCACCAAAGCACATCCTGCAAGACTACCCCATCCTGAGCAGTGTGAGAATGGAAATTTGGCCAACAGAAACAATCCTACAAAACACACTATGGGGGAGAGGTGAAAACCTAAATAGCACCGCCCTGTTTATGACACATACCGGAGCAGTCGCATAGCAGAAGTTGATCACAGAAGAAGGTAGATATTTCATATATAAAAAATAACAGTTTTATGTTATGTTATGCGATCGACGCCACAGCACATTGGGCATTCCCATGCATGCTCTGTCCTCCGCTGCAGCAGCCATCCTAAAGTTCATTTGCTCACAGTACCCATGAGAAGTTGATTACTATATCTTCTCTCTCTACCACGAAGACGACACTGTCTGGCATGTCCACATTTAACGCCTAATTCTCGAACTCGTTCCAGTGTCTGAGACGTGCCCATGTCACATAATTGAGTTTTATAATAGCACTAATGACATGTATGATTAAAAAGATGGCTTGTAAAAACATGGTTTTTGTCTTGGTGCACTAAGAGTTTGCACAAAGAGGATTTGTTTGTATAAGCCCCATTGTTCAAGAATTGTGAGGAATACTTAGGAAGAAACGCGATGACAATGGCGACCAAAACAAACGCACAATAACAAAGCGGGCGGAAATAGCAACAACAGTATGTTGTAACCTATCAACTAGCTTTGTTGTTAAAGCACCCAAAAATCTCGCTGATAGCAAAACAACAAATGATCAACAGCATTTTCATACCTACTTTGTGTTACCAGAGCCAAACATGGACAAAAAAATAGCTACATATGAAATGCGTTGCCTGCGAAAAATTACCAACAACAACAGAAAAGATAAGTCACCAACATCAGCATAAGAAAGAAAGTTGGCACAGAACCTTGCTTGAATTACATTGAAAAATAAAGAATGAAGTGGTTTGGCCACTTAATAAGAATGGATCCAAACTCCACAGTATACAGAATATTCTACAACAGAACATCGGGAATGAAGGCGAGAGGAAGATGGTATAGCAGAATCCTGTGAAAGAGCAAAAATAACAATCATCCAAGCTACCAGAACAGCACAAGACAAAGCAGAAAACCACAGCACTGGGCAACAACCCGGTAGCAGTGTGACTACAAAAGAAGAAGACACTAAGAGTTAATGGATATGAAATATTTCTCTAAATGGAATGCTCACCTGCTGCCACTGCTGAACACACAGAAGGGTTCTTGTAGCACATATTAGCAAAGCACCTCAATGTTGGCATCTGAACTTTGTAGAACTCAGAAGTTAGCAAGGGGGACAGGACACTGAGTGTGTTGCTTTCTAGAAGGTACATCTGATGCTCTCTTGTCTGGGAGAGTCAAATAACGGTTATAATAAAAAAGTATACAGACTTGATATCATTATCAGGTTAGACCTGTGGTTCTCAATCTTCCTAATGCAGCAACCCTTTAATACAGTTCCTCATGTTGTGGTGACCCCAAACATGAAATTATGTAACAATATTTATTTATAATTATGATAAATATTTGTTCTCCAATGGTCTTAGGCGACCCCTGTGAAACGGTAATTCGACCCCAAAGGGTCACGACCCATAGTTTGAGAACCACTGGTTAGACAGTTTAGTTGTAACTTACCAACTAGCTCTCCATTGCTAAAGCATCCAAAAATCTCACTGATAGCAAAAAAACAGATGATCAAAAGCATTTTCATACATACTTTGCACTACCAGAGCCAAACATGGACAATGAGCAATGCACATTCGCAAAAAATAACTACATCTGAAATGCTGTGCCTGCGAAAAGTTACCGACAACAACAGAAAAGACAAGAGTCACCAGCATAAGATAGAAAGTTGGCACAGAACCTTGCTTGAATTACATTGAAAAACAAAGAATGAAGTGGTTTGGCCACTTAATAAGAATGCATCCAAACTCCACAGTATACAGTCTTCTACAACAGAACATCAGGAACTAAGGCTAGAGGAAGACCATAATAAAAGATGGTTAGATGGCATAGCAGAATCCTGTCAAAGAGCAAAAATAAAAATCACCCAAGTCATGAGAACAGCACAAGACAAAAACAGAAAACCATGACACTGGGCAACAAACCGGTAACAATGTGACGACAAAAGAAGAAGTTGACAGGTGATAAAGATATCTGATCATGTCACTTTACTGTACCATGCCATCATCATCATCATCTTAGTTCAATAATGGGAGTCTACTGCAACTATAATTAGAACAGCTTAAGTCGAAATACAGATCTCCCTGCAGGACTAAGCAACGAGGGTCGTTCTTTACAGAAGTTTACTCTAACAGAAACCATCAGTATGCATACTCTTCTATATCTTTTGGGGGAGACTGAGCACCTATGGGTCTACCAGGAATGCAATGATGTCAGTTTAGTAACCAATAACCAATCCATTTTCAGTTCCACTGGATTATACTCTGGTATATAGATAGTTGTGGGACGGATTAGCAAAATGCATAGAGCGTTCGCCTAACAATTCAGACTCAAGAGGGTTGTGGGTTAAACCCCACATTCAACATGTCAGAAAATGAACTGACCACCCTACCCCCTGCACACTAAGAGTGAGAAAAGTGAAGTGACAGTCACTTCATACACTAAAGTCTGAAATGTCTACAAGAAATTTTATTGCAACGGTAGTTACCCAATCTGGTTGAAAATTTTAGCTGTAAAAATCCAACCAATCATGAACAAGTCAAATTAAGACTTGATATGAATTTTTGTTGTGGGCATATGCCCATTCAAGATTCAAAAGGCAGAAGAGGGAAGTGATATCGGTAGTAGTAGACCATAGAGCATGAATATTATAAAGAAACGAAGGTGGAAATATTTAGGTCATTTTCTTAGATCAGACGAAAAGAGACTAAATCGACAAGTCCTTATGTGGTCACCAGTTGGGAAAAGAAAACGTGGAAGACCTTAGACCACTCCTCAAAGAACAATCCTACAAGAAAGTAAACTATTGGGATGTAAAACTGTACAAGATCTGCAACTGCTAGCAACGAACCGCATCACATGGAGATCTAAATCCTCTGCCCTATGTGCCGCCTTTGGCACGAAGGAACAAACTAAGTAGACCATAGAAGAGAGCTAGCTGTAGTAACAGACCATTTTGTTGAATCTCACTTTCTAAAACAGCAACAGATTTAATTTGGACATCAAAAGAAGATGCCAGAAAGTCAGTGTAGTGACAAACCAACTGACACTACTGTTGTAACAGCCAAACATCAGAATGCAAACTAAAAGGCAGATTAGGGGGGTCACCGATAGCGATACTTTCCACTAGTGATCATATGACAACAAATGTCCATTTCTAGCAGTCTTGTCACTGATAGCGATTGTTGGTAACACTTTGTACTAGTGATTTATTCAGAACAATGAAACAATAGCACTTTGCATAAGGACTGTGTCGCTTTTTTAGACAACCACATTGAGCATGACTATGGAGATCACCGCTGCCTCCAGGACTCTCTCATGTGTGGCTAAGCAACAGGCCACACATACGATTATCACATCAGACTCAATGAATATGCTGCAAAGGATTGAATCTGGAAGTCTGGAAGCGGAATGGGTAGACAGCATTCGGAGATAACATCTCAAGACAATGACTTGGCTGTACACACCTGGACATTCTGGTAGCAGTACTGGAGGGTAATAAATGCGGAGACTTTCTTGCAAACAATGTCCCGACTCAAGTGGGCAGAAGTATGGACAGAGTCGATGTCGTCAATGTGATACATTCTCATTTATGTGATATGGGCGAGTCGCAGACACTGGAACCAGTGCTAGAATTGGGAGTTAAGTTTGGACATGCCAGATAGTTTAGTGTGCGTGGTAGAGAGAGAAAATATACTAATTAACTTCTCATGGGTACAGTGAGCAAGTGAACTTTAGGATGGCTGCAGCGGAGTACATAACACACATGGGAATGCCTAATGTGCAGTGACATCGATCGCATAATATAACACTAGCGACAATGTTCCATAAGATGTCCACTTCTAGTAGTCTTCAATAATTGATCATACAATGAACTTACCGTACATGCTTTCTCCAGTATAGTAGTAATACAGGGTGTTCAAGATAATTGCAGCCCCATTGACAAATCGAAATTTGCCAGATAATCTATCATGTTGTGTTTATTTACTATTTAAACCGGTTCTGACTAGCTCGTCCTACGTCACATTTGTTCATCGCCCCTTCCCGCACTACAATTACACACCATCACACAACCTTGACCTATACTACGTCATAACTGAACCTTCTCATTTCCATACATATATACCAGATTAGCTCCATCCATAGGCGGCTTTTAAGTTGAACACCCTGTACATTCCTGACATATGATAGTTCATGACATCTATGTCCAGTATAGTAGTAATACATTCCTGACATATGATAGTCTTCAATAATTGATCATACTATGAACTTACCGTACATGCTATCTCCAGTATAGTAGTAATACAATCCTGACATATGATAGTCTTCAATAATTGATCATACTATGAACTTACCGTACATGCTATCTCCAGTATAGTAGTAATACAATCCTGACATATGATAGTCTTCAATAATTGATCATACTATGAACTTACCGTACATGCTATCTCCAGTATAGTAGTAATACAATCCTGACATATGATAGTCTTCAATAATTGATCATACTATGAACTTACTCTCACATGCTATGTCCAGTATAGTAGTAATACAATCCTGACATATGATAGTCTTCAATAATTGATCATACTATGAACTTACCGTACATGCTTTCTCCAGTATAGTAGTAATACATTCCTGACATATGACAGAGCATGTAATCAAACTCAAAAGGCGAGGAATGTATGTTCCATGAAACCGGTTTCCCTGGTGAAGAAGTAGAAATAAATCTAGATTAATTATATTGATTCGTTTTACAGTACAACGGTAATGAGAGAGCACACATACTTTCATCAAAGCACAAGGGGAATGTCCACCATTTATTCAGCATGGTAGCATTGTCGCAGAGCAAAACGGAGCATACAGTGTAACTACTTCCAGTATGAGGATGGAGGGTAGCAGTACTAGCCTCAACCTGAGATTTCTAACAGGATTAGAGAAAAGAATAAAGATATTTTGCTTGTGTTAGAAGTTCTGAGTCTGTATAAATTAACCAATTAAGTTTAAAGTAGCTGTTTTTTTTTAGGTGAAACAGGGTGGTTTGCTGGTGTCTTTGAAGGTGGGGAATATATATCAAATCTGTCGCCCCAATCAATGAGCTTTCTTCCATTTTGAAGTGTATTCAAAATAGGTACCAACGACCTGTGCCTCTGTGGCTTGGCGAGTATGACAATAGAACACATCCTACAGAACTGCCCCCAGTATGCAGACCTGAGAAGAAAGGTGGCCCACTTACACCAGCATCCAAGACAAACTGTATGGCGTGGCTGATAATCTGAGGCAGACGGCTGCCTTTATTAAAGAATCCGAAATCCTAATCTAGTGAGAATGCAGAAGAAAGTGTATTGATTGTAGATTATCGTTTTGACTTGTCTGTAGGACAGTGGATAACTGAGTTGTTTCATTAAGCCCCCAGCACTGGACAGGGCATCAGCTCTCTCATGTCTGGTCATTCCTCAAATGGAAGATATCCATTGAAAGGCAACAGCTGGGGATTTGTAGATATTCTGTGGCTCCATTCTAATTGTATACAGAGGTGTTCGTAGACATCTAAGTATACCCTCAGTGTACCTCACATAGACATTCAAACAGTCTTTATGTAAGACATAACATTGACTGCAGACATCTAATAATGAGAATGGCTGAAAAGTTTTGCCTCCAATGTTATATATTTAGTAACATTGGATATATCTGAATAAATCTGATTCTCTAGAGTCGCATGGCATCTCCCCATCACCATGGTTGACCTTGTAAACAAAGACTATAGCATTTTCTGCCCAGTCACTGAAACTGAGGAGTGTTCAGACATGCGGTTCAAACAACGCATGGTTTTTAAATTCTAAACAGTGAAACATGTTCCTACAATTGAAATTTACAGAAGTATGTAAGTCATTTATGGTGATCAGTGTATTGATGTGAGTATAGTAAGACACTGGGTAAAGCGCTTCAAAGTTGGAGAATATCAGAATACTACCATAAACAATAACCTCAGCTAAAAAAAAATAAAAATTCAGGCCTTGGCTGGGTAGATCATGTTAATAATTTTTTGGAATTCTGAACAGGTAATTCTTGCAGTCTTTCTTGTAAAAGGAATTAACAATTAACGCTGAAAGTTACATTGAACCTTACTGCATTTAAAGAAGAATCAGATGGATTGGAATCGCCCGAGTGGTTACCGAGACCCAAATTGGGGTGTAAAGAATAGAACCACTGTTACCTGCCACGCATGTTGTAAGAGGCGACTAAGGAGGTTGGAGCTGCCCCACACCGTAAAAACACTAGATGGCTACAGAACGGAGAGCGAACCGAGTAAACGCTGGATTAAACTTGACACATTGCCGGCCGAAGGATAAACACCAGAGCTCCAAATGGTGCTGAAGATGTGACGTAAAATACACCAATGCTAAGGCTGCATGAATCAGATTTCCACATGAATAGAATTTATGGAGAAATATGGTACATCGGTCTGGGCGGTGATCACAAGAGAGAGAGATGGATTGGAATAAGAAATGAAACACTTCAACATGACCATGACACTAGAGCAGCAACAAGGGATGAAATTCAACAACTGGACTTTTCAGTGCTGCAACATCCAACATACAGCAAAGGCCTGGCTCCTAATGATTTCTCCTTGTTCCCAAAAACTAAAGAAACGCCAGTACTTCAGCGGTGATGAACAGGTTAAGTCTGAAGTGAGGAAATGTTTTAAAAAACAAAACGATTTCTTTATGGATGGGTTTCAAAAACTAGTGTGGCATTGGCAAAAATGTATGGACTTATGTGGTGATTTTGTAGGAATAGAATTGTAAAACTAAATGATGTAAGTATATTTTTTTTATTTCATTAAAATATCTTTCCATTAATTGTTTATTTAAGTGAAGGCAAAACTTTTCAGCCTGCTAGTTAAGTGGAGGCAAAACTTTTCAACCTGCCCTTGTATATCTTCAGCATACCTCATATAGACATTCAACAGAGTCTGTATTGAAGAGGAATATGGACCGCAGACATCTAAGTATAGCTTCGGTGTACCTCAGGTTAAGGTTGACCAGGGCTGAAAAAAATATTGGTCAAAAATGGGTCAAACATGTCTGAGATTTAGTTTTTTCTTCTATGATCTAGCAGCACGAGGGTCCTTTCACTGTGGTACAAGACCATGTCAACATACCATTGACGAGTTGGGGTGTCTGTAGATTGTCCACCCATCTTGGATAGGAGCCAGAATCTGACTACTTCTAGCAGAGAGATTTCTCACAGTTTATATCCAAGTCTACTACTGCAGACTGGAAATCTAGGGAGTTTGTAGGGACTGGTCTGTTCAGGAGTTTCTTGAAGTTTAGTTTAGTTGTAAAATCAACCTCAATGCACATCGAACCAATTAGTCCATAAGTGTTCCAACCTCCTCCTCAGTCTCTCAGTGTGTGGCAACTAACGACACCAGCTCTTTGTTGCTTTTACTATTCTTCTTTGGCTAATAGTATAGTGTTCTTGTCTAGCTATGCAGTCTGGTTATAGTTGTAGACTCAGCACTAATACTTGAATCATTTACATTAGGGAATTCAGAACAGTAGCCTGGTCCATTGCTCGTCCTCTTTTTACAGTAGCCATAGTTTCAAGCATATTGACATATTCATACATAATCATTCCCCATACTGCCAGAGTGGTTACCTGGGTCCAAATTTTGGGTGTAAAGAATAGAACCACTGTTCCCTGCCTCACATGTCGTAAGAGACGACTAAGGAGGTTTGGCTGAAATTGCATGCATGTGTCCTAAACGTGTAGAATATGAGTTTAGGGGCCTACCAAAACCAATACATGTTCTTGGCAAAGATCAAACATATCACAGAAAGTGATTAAAATTGGTCGTAAAGAACGAATGCAAAGAAGAAGATTCCCCCATACACCTGCATGTATTGGCACAAAAATAAAACTGATTATGTCAGCCCAGACCTCTTCAACGATTCCAACCATTGTCTCCAAGCCCAGCCTGTTTCAATCTTCCTGAGCATACTCATTGAGAAAACATACATGAATAAAGGTTTGTGACTCCAGCCAGACCATCGCTTTAGTTACTGACATGATTTCCATGGTGAGACTGCTTGTTGTCACGATAAAATCACCACTGTCTTTCTTCACAAAAATTCCCTCTGAAGTATTCCACCCATCTTTTCATCAGATCTGTAACATTAGTACGAGTAATTACTTTCCCATTTTTATTTCTGATCAACCTACTTGGTTGACTTTATTTTCCTGCTAGTTTCCTAGTGGTGCTAAATCAACCCGGGTTAAAAAGGCAAAAGAGAGAGAGAGGGAGCAGTAGAGGTCAAGATCGTTCTCTGCTCTACTTCCTAAGATAGGGTTCTCTGTGCTTATTCCTCACCACTAGATTGCCTATAGGGGTCTCTATAGTGAAGATGTTTACCTTGCGCTCTGAAGATTGGGGGGTTTGAATCCAGGCTGAGTTACATGTTCATTTTTTCCCCAGAGGTGCCTGGGATTGTTGCTGGATCTACGGATTTCATTCTTTGTGCAACACTCTCGATAAGTGGCATGCCATTTCCGCAAAGATAGACGGAGTCATATGGAAAAACCCGATACAATAAGGTAAATCCTTCACCTTTTCTAGAACTAGCCTAAATCTATTTTTAGACTAGGATGCTTGCGGGCCATGTCAAGTTCTACTATACTCTAAGCATGTGTCCAAATATTCAAGGCAAGAGGATCATCACATCCTGAGTCGCTGTGGGCATAAGTTGCCAGGGCACTATTATGATGGGCATCAGTAGCCAGAAGCATATGTACATATAGTTGCACATATTGGTTCTCTTTCCTCAGTTCAATATTCAATTTATCTTGCACCTGGTCCTAGCAATCAATCGATTGATAGGACCATCATCAATGCACTTATGTGAGTAACCAGATGTGTTCCTATCTCTTTCTTAGACAGGATCTCAGTGGCAGTGTACTAACTCTGTACCACTTGTGAGGGGTCCCAATGTAAATTAGACAATGGTGAAAATATTCCGTAGAAATTTCTATAAAAAAAATTTTCTAATGAATTTTGCCAGGACAGTAGCTTTCCAGCTTGCTCTTTTAAATTTTGAACTGCCAAGTGTTCTTTTAAGTGCTTAACATGAACACAAGACCAACGTTTTATCGTCAATCTCTGATCAGACTAGGAGCTCAATCTCCCTCACACTGAGATAATGGATCTCTGGAAAAATATTCTAATGGCTTCCCGAACAATCAATCATGCACAGATATAAACAAATTGACCATTTTAAAAGCGTAACTGACATACAAATTTCAAGCAGATGTATTTTAAAATCTTGATTAAAAACATAATGCAATCAACACTTACATTTCAACATCACCACTTACATTCCAACATCAGCACTTACATTTCAACATCACCACTTACATTCCAACATCAACACTTACATTTCAACATCAGCACTTACATTTCAACATCAGCACTTACATTCCAACATCAGCACTTACATTCCAACATCAGCACTTACATTTCAACATCAGCACTTACATTCCAACATCAGCACTCTTCCAACATCAGCACTTACATTTCAACATCAGCACTTCTTCAACATCAGCACTTACATTCCAACATCAGCACTTACACTCCAACATCAGCACTTACATTTCAACATCAGCACTTACATTTCAACATCAGCACTTACATTCCAACATCAACACTTACATTCCAACATCAACACTTACATTTCAACATCAGCACTTACATTCCAACATCAGCATTCACATTTCAACATCAGCACTCACATTCCAACATCAGCACTCACATTTCAACATCAGCACTCACATTTCAACATCAGCACTTACATTCCAACATCAGCACTTACATTCCAACATCAGCACTATTCCCAACATCAGCACGTATTCCAACATCAGCACTTACATTTCAACATCAACACTTACATTTCAACATCAGCACTTACATTTCAACATCAGCACTTACATTTCAACATCAGCACTTACATTTCAACATCAGCACTTACATTTCAACATCAACACTTACATTTCAACATCAGCACTTACATTTCAACATCAACACTTACATTTCAACATCAACACTTACATTTCTGTTATAAGAAGGAGAAGATGGAGATATGTTGGACACACTCTTGGAGAAATGATCAACGCATATCAAAGCAGGCATTGAAGTGGGATGCAAAGGATTCAAGAAAGAGAGAACGACCTAAGGAGACCCTGAAACGAACTTTGCTGAGAGAGGCAAGAAATATCAGTCTCAGTTTCATGGAGGAGATTGAGTGAGTTGCCCAGGATAGAGCGGAATGGAGAAATTACTTGCAGGCCCTATGTAACGTATAACGGTACAAGAGGAATTATTATTATTATTATTACTTACATTTCAACAAAATAGAGACAGTGTTCTCTTGAATAAGGTTCCTAATGATCTCTGCGCTACCTTTTGACAGACTTCCCAGAACTATTGCAGATTCTGTTCTAAGATCTGCACTTACAGATTCATCAGCAACCCATCCAAGAAGTCTGGAATCGAAATGAAGAGTTACTTTAATACTGACAACATATTAGGATACATAGCGGACATATTTAATTAATTGATAGGATCATAATCACTGCACTTCGGTGAGTAACCATGTGTGCTTCGATGTTTCTTACACAGGAAGATCTCAGTGGCAGTGCACAAACTCCATAGCACTGGCGAGAGCCCCCGCAATTCCAATAGAGACTAAAAGACAGATTATAAATGAGATCTTCATACTAACACTGTGCTACCAGTGCCAAACATGATTTCTGACAAAAGAACAAGAAAGGAAAATTACCCCATGTGAAATGAGATGCTTGAGGAAAGTGGTAAATATCACCAGAGTGGTTACCGGGCCCAAATTTGGGGTGTAAAGAATAGAACCACTGTTTCCTGCCACGCATGTTGTAAGAGGCGACTAAGGAGGTTTGGCTGAAATCGGATGCACATGTTCTAAACATGTAGAAGTTTATGCGTTTAGGGGCCTAGCAAACCAATGTGCAACGTATACATGTTCTTTGCAAAGACCAAACATATCACAAAGAGTGATTAAAATTGGTCGTAAAGAACAACGCAAAGAAGAAGAAGTGGTAAATAAAACAAGAAGAGACGATATAAGAAATGAGGAAATTAGAAAAACACCTGCTGTTAGATTCATTAAAAAACAGAGACTCAAATGGTTTGACCACTTAGTGAGAATGAACCCGAATACACCAATTGCACAGCGTACAACCAGAAAAGGGAATCATCAAGAGAAAGGGACAGACCAAGAAAAAGATGGGTTGATGGAGTTACAGACATCTTAAAACTCCACAATAACACAGCATATCAAACGACCGAACGTGCACTATCTCAGAAACCGTTCATCAGTTAAACCTGCTACGCCCAACGGCAAAAAAGCAGAGAAGGACAAAAGAAAGAAAGGAAATGGTGGTTGGCCCTGATGTTATTTTGCTGATCTCGAGAGAGAGACAATGTATGTCATGTCCATAGAGTGATTTTGTAGGAGATGGGTGTTTCCTCTATCTGCCTTCAACAGTATCCAGTTATGCACCTACCAGTAGGTCATCACATCCGATTTCTGCGATGCCTTTTATTTACTAGGGTAGCTTCCATAGGCCCCTACATCAGTCGCCTCTTATGACATGCCTTGTATGTCGCAGTGTTACTATTCTTTACTTCCTTGCGGGCCCGGGAACACAGGGGAGAACACTGATACCAATATATTGTTCATTCATTATTCATTTGAGGATCATCTTAGTCGCACATCGGACATGTCCATAATTGCTCCGATCTCCCACCAAACATATATTTCAGTGTGTTTAGACTAATAACTCCTGTTCTGATTGATGTATCTACTGGGGTTTCTCTCATGGTTTTCCCAGTCTTGTTGCACTTATCGGTATGCACAACCGAGATAGAGAATACCCTTTATCTTTTTTGCTGAAATCTTCAGAGCATAAGTTTTCTCTTAAAGTGTTGATCATGTCGCTTTTGTCCATTGAAGATCCATTCTCGATGCAGCATTGCTTGCCAGTACATCCACTCTCTCATTGTCCTTCACACCAGAATGACCTGCGACAAAGATGAAGGTAAGTGTCTGGATTGTAGTACTAATATAAACAAATAAATAAACCAACCTTGGCACTAATCCATGCTGAATGCTCAACATCTTTTCTCGGTTGCTACCAATCACATCATTTTTGACAGCACTACAGAAAAACAAGTTGGAAATAAAATATAATATGGTTTTATCAAACAAATTCAAAAGAATAAAATATACATGCAAATATAATTAAACCTTGACTTCATCATCACATAGTTTGTACTGAGTAGAACTTTGTTACCTTAACAGTCCTTCAGAATTTCTCTCAAATGCCAGAAGGAATCTGGCGGGAAGGAATCGACACATACAAATGACTCAATGACCATGCCCTAAACAGATTCACAGGCAAGCAAGAAATTTTATAATACACACATAAACTACTTACATCAGAGCTATAACCCATTCTGAGGACATTTCATCATTCAACAGTACAGATATATTCTTGGGAACAAGCATGGACTTGGGTTCAAGGTCTACCTCCTGAGAAATAAAATAATGAAGAAATGTAATGACTTCAAATATTAATAAATGTTCACTTAAAAGGTCAATCAAAAAGTGACCTTTCTGTGCTCCATGCATGCCTGGGAAATTGTTATGGAATAGCTTAGTTGCTCAGTGGCCACTATTCCCTATTGACTTCGCTGATAGAGTATAGAGGAGTGCAGGAACACCATCTGGTATCAGCTTGGTCGCAGGAGCTGTCGGTAGTGTATCCCATGATGCCTGTCCACCTTAGAAGCACACCTTTTGATTTTCTGTTTGGGTATATTCCATAGTGCTTGCCTCTCCCAAGGCTGTTTGTCCACAGCTAGGAATCTGGTTTAAGGATATTAGGGTAAACCTACTCATGAGTGGGCCCCATATAACATCTAGGGCCATACTTTGAAGTTTTTAAAATCAAAAGGTACCCCTGTCATAATGGGTCAATGACCTCTAGTCTACTATGTTGAATGTTTACATAGATTTCCCTAACTAACAACTGTAAATGCTGATATGGTGCTGTTACTACTCGATACGACAGTTTAAAATCTCAATGCTATGCATTAATATCTGCACATGTTTGTTAGTTCTTGTTGTCTATGTGGCTCTATTTATTTGGTCTTGTAGAAATGAAACATTTTGAAGACATCATACAACGCTCATCACTCAAAGCGATAGTTTAGTCATCAGATAATCATCACTGTACATCAAATCAATTAGTCATTAGGTACTCTGATTTCCTCCTCAGTATGTCTGTCAGCGTGTGGCAACTAACAAAACGTTATATGTTGGTTAACTATTCGTCTTTGGTTTCCAGTATAGTGCTCTTGTCTAGCTACACCACATATGATTGGTATTCTTGTAGTCTGGTTAGCGCTGCAAATTCTCTCTCTGATCCCGCCCAGACCGATGTACCAGACCTCCCCATAAATTCTATTCCTGTGGAAATCTGATTCACGCAGCCTTAGCATTGGTGTGTTTTACTCACATCTTCAGCACCATTTTGGAGCTCTGGTGCTTATCCTTCGGCGATGTGTATCCTTCAGCCAGCTTTTACTCTGTTCGCTAGCCATCTAGTGTTTTTTACAACGAGGGTAGCTAGCCCCACGCCCAACCTACTTAGCCGCCTCTTACGACATGCGTGGCAGGTAACAGTGGTTCTATTCTTTACATCCCAATTTGGGCCCGGTAACCACTCGGGTGGCGCTGCAGATTGATCCCTTGACTTGAATTTTTACATGCCGTCTCTTTCTTAGGCAATTTAGAACGTCAGTGATAAATTGCTTGTCCACATTCTACAGCAGCCATATTCGCAAACCTATCTAATTTTTGTATGACCATTCCTCTTTAGGCCTGTGTGATCTGGCACGAAGATAAAACTGATTTTTGTCAGCCTCAAAAGAGATCAAATCACTATATTTTCGAGACAGTTTCTGAGTTAGAGAGTTGTTTGCTGAAAATATCATGTTATTTTGAGCAGAAAATTGTAATGTTATGCGATCGACGTCATAGTACATTGGGCATTCCCATTCATGCCCCTTTCCTCCTGCTGCAGCAACCATCCCAAGTCCATTTGCTCACCGTACCCATGAGAAGTTGATTACTATATCTTCTCTCTCTACCACGAAGACGACACTGTCTGGCATGTCCAAACTTAAGCCTAATTCTCTAACTCGTTCCAGTGTCTGAGACGTGCCCATGTCACATAATTGAAAGCGTACAGCATTGTTGATATCGGCTCTGCCCATATTTCTGCCCGCTTGAGTCGGGGCATTGTTTGCAAGAAAGTCAGCACGCTCTTACCCTGCACTCCAGCATGTCCAGGTGTGTACAGCCAAGTCATTTTCTTGAGATGTGATCTCCGAATGCTGTCCACCCATTCCACACGCATACTTCCAGATTCAATCATTTGAAGCATATTCAACAAGTCTGATATGATAATCACAGGGTAACCTGTTGCTCAGCCACCCATGACAAGAGCCCTGGAGGTAGCAGTGATCTCCATAGTCATGCTCGATGTCGTTGTCTCGAAAGCGCCACAGTCCTCATGAAGTGTGCATCCATTTCGCTGTGCTGAATAAGCCCACGATGATCTGGTTCCGTATCTGACAGAGCCATCAGTGTAGATAATGATATCACCTGGATGGGAGTGCTGATCCACGAGTGCAAGAATCTCCGCATTGACGCGCCGGGCCCATTCTCTACAGCGTCTCCCAAGTGTACTGACAACCCTGGTCTAAGCAGTCATATCCTCTGATATAGACATCCATTCTTCACCATGTCTCAGCTCATCTAGAGTACAGACCTGTTTAATAACATCCTCTGCCTGGAAAATTGTAAGATTCTCCTAGTTAGTTTGTTCCTTTCGTGCCAAAGGCGGCACATAGGGCAGAGGTTTTAGATCTCCATGTGATGTGGTTCATTGCTAGCAGTTGGAGATCTTGTATGGTTTTACATCTCAATCGTTCACTTTCTTGTTGGATGGTTCTTCGAAGAGTGGTCTTTGGTCTTCTACGTTTTCTTTTCCCAACTGGTGACCACATAAGGACTTGTTGATTTAGTCTCTTTTCGTCAGATCTAAGAACATGACCTAAATATTTTCACCTTCGTTTCCTTATAATATTTGATACGGGTTGTTGGTGTGTTCTATCTCTCACTGTGTTGTTAGAAACAAAATCACTCCATTTTACTTTTAATAATTTTCGAAGAATTTATTCTCAAAGCTGTCCAGTTTCTTATCAATTTTCTTTGTTGATTTCCAACTCTCACAACCAGAGGTCAGTACAGGAATCACACATGACCTAAATAATTTAACTTTGGTGCATATGATATATCTAGAACAAAAATTTGGATATTTAACTCTAATGTTAAAGCAGTTCTACTGTATGGGTCAGAAACATGGAGAACAACTAAAACAATAGCGCATAAATTGCAAACATTCATCAACTAGTGTCTGCGCAGAATAGAGGGAATAAGATGGTATGATAGGGTCACAAATGAGGAACTTATGGAGAGAATAAGACAGATTCCAGTGAACGAACAGGTTAAAAAAGACGCTGGCGCTGGATAGGACACACTTTGCGAAAACCGGAGGGAATATAACAAGAAGGGTCCTTGCCTGGAACCCGCAGGGACAGCGAAAGAAGGGAGGCCGAGAAATACATGGAGACGAGATTTGGAGGCGGAGATCAACAATATAAAGAAGAGCTGGAGGGAGCTGCAGGAGATAGCTAGAGATAGGAAGACTTGGCATGAGTTGGTTGAGGGCCTATGCCCCAACCCAGGGTAAAAGGCAAAGAGAGAGAGCATAGGATATACTAAGGTGTTGAGATTGCCAGATATTCATTAATTTAGTGAAGGCACTAGCTGCTATAGCAATACGAGAGTTTATTTCTTTCATCATGTCTCTGTTGTTTGACACTTTTTTTTTACTATCCAAATATGTAAAATGTAAAACTTTCTCCAGTGTTTGGCCATTTATTATGATTACGTCCTCTGTCGAGTTTGTGAGGTCCATAATTTTGGTCTTGGCAGAATTAATCTGGAGACCAACCTGTTCTGCAAGTGTGCAAAGATTGCTCGTTAGTTTGTGGGTTGCTTGTGTGGTTGAATTCAATATGGTCACGTCATCGGCAAAGTCAATATCAAATAGTCTGCTGTTATTAAGCCATTTGATGCCTAGTTGATCATCTTGGGTGCATTGTGCATGATCCAGTCTATAGCTATCCCAAAAACATAGGTGACATAACACAGCCCTGCTTCACACCCGAATTGACTGTGAACCAGTCTGAGTTTCCTGCATCTGTTCTTACACAGCAGGATGCTTCAGAATAGAAGGCTTTTATAATATTGATGTATTTTTCCTGGAAGCCGTAGGTCTTAAGAATCTCCCAGAGAGTAGAACGATGAGTAGAACTTCATCCCCCTAGTAAAGTTATGCAAACTACTAAATAATAACTAATAGTGCTTTATATACAACATATGTGAATCACATATACTAAATACCATAATCACCATTTTTTGCAAATTCCAATAATAGCTGCAATGTATTGACAATTTAGTGTCTGCATCAGTTGTTGTCAAACAATTACAAAGACTTGAAATTGCCGGAAGTTCAAAGGAAAAATATTACCAGTCAGTGTTAACGTAGATCAAACTGCTCGCATTTTTAATAAAGGATCATCATCATCATCATCATCATCATGCCGTGCCGGCTGGCATAGGCGATTATTGATCTCCACAAATCTCTGTCTTTGGTGTTTGCTATCATCTCAGATCTTGACGATCTTCCGTGTTATGAAGCCAGGCTATCAAAAATTGTATATCTCTGTCTTCCCCTGTCTCGTTTACCCTCGATTTTACCAGTTGTTTCAATGTGTTCTAAACCTATTTTCCTGATCACGTCCGAAAAATGATGAATGCCTCTTTCTTATATTGATGATATCTTGATGAAATCCTTTGGCATAGATGTCGACAACTGGGAGAATGTTGCTCAAGACAGATCAGCCTGGCGCACACTTCTTCAACACGGTTCTTTGGCCTGCGTGGCAGGTAGAACAGCACGGATGGAACCAAAACGTCAAAATAGAAAGGCAGGAAAACTCCCCACTTGCAAGTATACCTTGCCCACACTGTACAAGAACATTTCAAGCCCGTATCGGGCTCACTAGTCATTTACGCACACACATACAAACATAATGCAACTATATTCCATTGGATGAAAATTGTGTGGCCATCATCACCCGTGATGGACGAGCATCAAGATCATATTAATGATAAGCTTTCTCTGTGTTTTAACCTTATTCAACACCTCAACAATGGACATGTCCGGAGTGCAATGAAGATATTCCAACTGAAACTGAAACTGAAACACCTCAACATTAGTCATTTTTGCAGTTCATGGGATTCTCATCATTCTTCTGTAAAACCACATCTCTGTAGCCCTAAAAAATGTTTGGATCTGTGTGTTTATTGTCCATGACTCGTATCCGTGTGTCAGTTTTGGTTCTATGTAGCACTGTATGACTCTCATTCTGATCATTTGACAAGGACTTATTGCATATAATGCTTCTCATTTTCAGTGGTGACTCGTTGTCATTTTTCCGGGAGGGGCCAGACAAAAGGATCACCTAACATACAAAAAAACAATGAAAAACTCCAATGTGTAGTATTCTGCGCTTTATTTCTGATCGGTATCTGCCATCTGATGTTACCAGGACTACGAGATATTTAAATTGATACACTTGTCTTAGCTCAGTCCATTTACCGTAATGGTGTATTTTATCAAAGTCTGCTTTTTTAAATGATCATAACTTCTGTCTTCTCAATATTCAAACTCAGCCCTTTGTTGTTACTTTCTGTCCCAACCGTATCAACTAGTTTCTAGATCCCCATTTGACAGTATTATCAGCGTATCTGAAATTATTTATGGCATGTCCTCCTACGGATATTCCAGTAAAATCCTTTATATAGACCTAAAAATGCTTTCACAATACAGTGAGAACAGGTCTTGTGATAATATGCATCATTGTCTAACATCTTTTTGATCTTTGGAAAGTTCCTATCTTTTTGTCTATTCTTATAACTGCTGTTTGATGCCAGTTAATATAAATGATATAGTTTGCAAATTCATCGAGTTTTCGCTATTTCAGTTTTTGCTGTTCACGGGCCTGCAAGCTCAGTTTCGTTTAGACGTGAGATTATCATCGCACTGCACATCGAACCAGTTAGTCCATAAGTGTTCCGATCTCCTCCTCAGTTGTCGCTCCGCGTGTGACAACTAACGGCATCGGTTTCTGTTGGTTTACTATTCTTCTTTGACTCCCAGTATAGTGCTTTCGTTAGAAAAATGTAAACAAATAAAACTCCTTAAACAAAAATTCTCGGTGCTACGGAGTTCGTGTACTGTCGCTGAGATCTTTTTGTGTAAGAAAGAGGTTGGAGCACACATGGCTACTCGCCGAAGTGCAAGGCTGATGGTCCAATCAATCAATCAATCAATCAATCAATCAATCAATCAATCAATCAATCAATCAATCAATCAATCAATCAATGAATCAATCAATGTATACTAGATACAGTGTTGTCTTGACAGTATTCCCCCTTCCCATCCCCTCTCTCGGAACTTTATTTCTTGTGTTGTTTTCCTGCTGAGGTACTCTTGCACTTTTACAGTTGTGTTTTACAGTTGTGTTTTACAGTTGTGTTTTACAGTTGTGTTTTACAGTTGTGTTTTCAAAGTACCGGGAGATCCATTTATACGTTCTTTCTCTTATTTGGTTTCTGAGTAATTTCGCGGTTAGACCACTTTTCCACACTTTATCGAAATCCTTCTCCAGATCTGCGAATACTACTAGCGTGTATTTTTTCTTTTGAAAAATTTCCTTTATCTCCCAGGCGATATATGTTCCTTAATCTTCTACAGGCCCGCCTGCTCAGCGTGTTCGTAGGTGACAAGCCCTCTGTGAGTGCGGGTTCAATTCCGAGGACTGGCAGAAAAAGTCACAGGTTCTCCAGATTTACGATGTCCATGGCACCGAGACGACGAGCTGAAAGCTCAAGTGCTTCTGGAAGGAAAACAATTAATCTTCTACAGATCTGGGTTTTCGGAAGTCCGTTTGTTGGTTGAGTAGTATATCATTTTCTTCCCGGTGTTCCATTAGCCTGGTGTTGATTATTCGCTTGAGCTATTTTCCTACGCAGCTCAGTTGGCTAATAGTTCTGTATCTGCTAGGTTCTGTTGGGGTCTTCCACACCGTTTTTTAAATCGATATCAAGACATCATCTTTTCATTCTTTTCGTTTACGACTTCTTTCGTAGCTGCAGCTACAGTTTTCTAGTAGCTTATTTTTACGCTACTTACCAATACTATTATGAGCATTTCATTGGTTACTTTATCACACTTGCCTGGTGATATTCTTTTCTTCAAAGTGTCATGTTTTTTTTCTTCAAATTCGGGCATAGTGAACTGAATTGCCATGTGCTCTTCAGGGCACCACTGCACGAGGTCATGGGCCATTACTTTTTCTGTTATGATCTCCTCCATTTCTTCCTCAACATCTATATGATTTACTTGTATAAACTAAGTGCTCACTGAGATGTTGTGTTTTCCACTGAGTTGCTCTTCATTATGTTTGATATCATTGGCCTCTTTGTTTCAGGAGACAATAGTTTTGTGTCACGTTTGTGATTCTGAGCTGAATCCCAACGTTTCTTGCGGCTGTAATGGCCGATTCTAGAGTGGCAATCCTTGCCACAGTTGCTGAAGGTGAAACTGGAGACTGGAGGTGACACATAGGATGTTCTCTCTGCCCTCTGCGCTCTCTTTTGATAACACTTTATTGTCCTGGGGCTGCCCGGCTTGAAGCGGGCGGTAGCTTTCCAATGAGACGCGATGATTTCTCCCATCGTTTAAGATAACCTGTGGCGTCCGATACTCTACGCCAATTGAGCTGGACTTATAACCCGTAACTGTTGTCTTCCGTGTTGGTTTGATCAACAAAGTCGACCACCTAATGACCTCTCCGTGACGCATGTCTGGGAAATTTTTATGGAGTAGCTGAGTTGCCAAGTGTCAATTATCCCTTCTCGACCTCTCTGATAGAATCCAGAGGAGTGCAAGCGCGACGCCTGGTATCAGTTTGGTTGCAGGAGCTGCCGGTAGGACATCACTTGATGACTGTACGCCTTAGGCGCTTCGCTCCAGATTTTCTGTTTGGGTTTACTCCCATAGCCTTTGCCTCTCCCGAGGCTCACACAAGGCAGTGTTGCTATGTGTCCATAGCTGGGAGTCTGGTTCTTGGATATCAGGGTAAATCCACTCATATCACAAGTCTGGGGCCAGACCTACACCGATATTTTTGTCAGGTTTACTCCCCAACAGGACAGAACAAAAAAACTGACATATGGGAGACCATCTCCTAGGCAAGCCAATGCCCCATTAGCATTTGACCTCATGGTCAAAGTTTCTTGGTCTACATATCCGGGAGGTGGGGTTGACTTGTGTGTTCTGAGGGTCATCAGCAGGCTACTAATTTTCGCTTTCGCCCTCCTAAGAGAGACTCTTCACTCTCCATGCCATTCATTCTTTCACTCACTCTTCATGACAGTCATTTTCACACCTCTTCATGTCATTAATTCACACACTCTTCATGTCATTCATTCACTCTTCATGTCATTCATTCATTCTTCATGTCATTCATTCATTCCCTCTTCATGTCATTAATTCATTCATTCACTCTTCATGTCATTCATTAATTCACTCTTCATGTCATTCATTCATTCACTCTTCATGTCATTCATTCATTCTTCATGTCACTAATTCATTCCCTCTTCATGCCCTTCATTCATTCTTCATATCATTCATTCATTCACTCTTCATGTCATTCACTCATTCTTCATGTCATTCATTCACTCATTCACTCTTCATGTCATGTTATTCATTCCTTTTTCATGTCATTCATTCATTCACTCTTCATGTCATTCATTCATTCTTCATGTCATTCATTCATTCATTCTTCATGTCATGTCATTCATTCATTCTTCATATCATTCATTAATTCACTCTTCATGTCATTCATTCATTCACTCTTCATGTCATTCATTCATTCACTCTTCATGTCATTCATTCACACACTTTTCATGCCATTCATTCATTTATTCTTCATATCATTCATTCATCCTTCATGTCATTCATTCATTCACTCTTCAAGTCATTCATTCATTCACTCTCTCTTTGTGTCATTCATTCACTCTCTCTTTGTGTCATTCATTCATTCACTGTTCATGTTATTCATTAATTCATTCACTCTTCATGTCATTCATTAATTTATTCGCACACTCTTTATGTCATTCATTCACTACCTCTTCATGTCAGCCATTCCCTCACTCTTCATGTCATTCATTCATTCACTCTTCATGTCATTCATTCACTCACTCTTCATCAGGTTCACTCACTCACTCTTCATCAGGTTCATTCACTCACTCTTCATGTCATTCATCACTGACTCTTCATGTCATTTATTCCCTCAATCTTCAAGACACACAATCTCCAAAAACGACAGATATAACTCTACAACTGACACATCAGGTCAGTATAAACTTACTTGTCCACGTATCATTCAGCAGATGTTGCACTATATTGTGGCGTTTTACTGTAGGTAAAATTCAAATTCTCATCTGTATCTTGCTCAGGTAAAATAAAGTTCACACGTGTATCTTGCTCAGGTAAAATAAAGTTCACACGTGTATCTTGCTCAGGTAAATTAAAGCTCACACTATGATCCAAATCTAACTTGCCCAACGTGGTGTTTGAAACAGGTACGCTAAGGTTGAGATCGAGTCACTGCCATTAAGCTACAGACTACTAGCTACACTTTAGATCCCCAAAATGTTCATTGTTCTGATAAGTGAATCATTCACTGACACTTCTTTGTCAGTCATTTATTGACTGATTCTTTTGTCAGTCATATATTCACTGACTCTTTTTGTCAGTCATGTATTCACTCATAGTTTTTGTCAGTCATTTATTCACTCATTGTTTTTGTCAGTCATTTACTCACTCATTGTTTTTGTCACGCCGTTGGTGACATGGAAGGCTTCCGACAGCTCCCCTTCATCAAGCACACGTGCCATCATGCCCTCGTGAAACTGTTGGACGATCTTGATGAATTTCACAGGGCATCAAATTTTCCATGATCTTCCATAGACCCTCTCTGTTGACCGTGTCGAAAGCCTTCGTCAGATCGACAAAGACCATGTAAAGGTTACGGTGCTGCTCTTGGCCTTTCTCCTGTAATTGGCGAGCAGCAAATATCATGTCTGCTGTTCCAACCTGCTCTGAAGCCACATTGGGTCTGTGTTGTGTGTAGTTGTCTGAAACTGTAGCTTGCGCTGCATTTGGATTATAGTGAGGAAAAGTTGCGCTATTCGTCAACCTCACTCTCTCGAGAACATTCTTCAATATTGCAAATGCCTTCCGGTTTTCAACACGACGGCTAACTGTTGTGTCTAGTGACGGCGCCCGTAAAATTAAGAAATTATCTTCTGATTCTGTACCGTGGTTCGCATTTCGCATGGAACGCACGTATTCTATAGTTAATACAGGGTTATTATGTTTTTATGCTTTTTTCCCATTTTGGACGAGATGCAAATGGGTAGAATCTGCTCCATTGCAGGACGATTGCGTAACAATCAACGACTAGGGAATACTAACCCGAAACAAATGTTTGCAGAACCAGATGCACCAGGCCGTAAGGCGCATAACATGGTGCAACAACCCTCAAAATGAGGAATGGGATAACGGATTCTATGGTCGCCGCTCTGCCCCTGAGACTTAGCCACAAAGCAAGAATATTGGAACAACCATTACGAGGATGGCCAAAAATGACTGCTGGTGATCACGCTGTCATTCGTGCTAAAGCAAAGGAGCGGCAGAAAATCTTTCAGATCAAGACCCACCAGACTCAGGAGATTCAACACAATCTGCTGGAATGCCGAGGACATTTACACCAAAAGCAGGCCCTGGCAGTGAAAAATAGATCTTGCATGTATTCAATAAACGCACATCAACCACCCCATTACACAGATTCTCTGTCCGAGGTTATCAGTTATACAGATAAGGCCACACTGATCAGGGAGGGAACCTCATACGCGTGAGCAACAAATACACCATGGAACAGATAGAAGTCAGCACAAATGGGGAAGTAGAAATCCTAGGAATTGACATCTTTGTAGACAACTAACAGATTCGAACTAACAGACCCCTTATGCTGGAAACCATGACACTGACCAATACAAACTGTCTATTAGTGGGAGATTTTAACAGTCACTCAGAAGGGTGGGGATACCAAAACACCAATGTAAACGAGGGGGTGGGGTGGGTGAGTTACAACAGTAGATAACAACCTGCAGCTCAAGAATGAACTCGATGACCCACCAACCATCTTCTCCAGAAGATAGAAAAATATATCCCATAGACCTCGTCTTTGCCACCGGTGACATAGCCCAGAACTTGGATCGAACCTTCATGGAACAGCTAGGAGACAGTGACCATAAACCTGTCAAGCTCTCCTTGAAGATTAGATATTTCCCCGTCCAAAAATAATGACACAGTGGAACTACAAAGGAGCTGACTGGGCACAGTTTACGAGGCTCAACGAGATCTACTGTGACCCCATAAATAAACACCAAAAATTATAAGGAACATGACAGACCTATTCAACATATCCATTTTGAGGGCAGCGAGAGAATCACTTCCTAGAGTTGCAAGAAGAGACTATAAAACTTATTGGTTAGAAGAGGTCCAACATGTTGATGATGAAGGGAGTCAGGCCAGAGAAAGAGTAGAAACTGAACAGAGCATAGACAGCAACATAGCACTCAAGGCAGCCTCGGCTAAATATAGGAGAGCAGTTAAGAAAGCCGCAAGTCAGAACTGGAGAGACAAGACGTCTCAACATCGACAGAGGTGAATTGAAGAAGCACTCCAGAGTCTTAACCTTAAGAAGTCATTCGGAAAGGATGGCATCACAGATGATATGCTCATCAACCTAGACAGGAAAGCCAAGAAAAAGCTGCTAAAAGTTTTGAATGCGAGCTGGAAAGTCGCATAAATACCTAGTGAATGGAAAGAGGCTATCACAGTGCCCAATCTAAAACAAGGAAAAGGCAGATTCGATCCAGGCAATTGTATACCAATTAGCCTCTTTAGGTGTGTTGGAAAAGTGATGAATAGGCTTCTCAATGAAGACACATGCTGCAACTGGGGCAAAAATAATTAATACTACTGCAGCAGAGTGAATTCAGTCAGCATGGATCAACAGAAGACTAAATAACTTACATTGCATAGGATATCAAAGGTGAATTTCAAGAAAAGAAACATACACTAACGGTATGGGTTGACATGGAGAAGGCGTTTGATAGGGTCTGGAGAGAGGGACAAAATCAAACTGTTCAAACTCGGAATTAAAAGGCGCATGTATACATGGATATGTCATTATCTGGTAAATAGAACAGCCGAAGTATAGGACCAGGAAAAACATAGCAAGAAGGCAATCATCGAACAAGTTGTTCCTCAAGGAAGATTCCTGTCCAACGCTACTTCGTTTTTATAAATGATTTTGGAAGACATCCTAAACAGTGTGCATGGTGTAATCTACGTTGATGATCTGGCACTGTGGACAAGAGAAGAATCTTCTTCTTCTTCTTCGAACGCTACATATCGACCACTTGTCAACCACTTTTTGTGATTTTTATGTGATCTAAGCCTAAGAGCGATTGTACGTTGTACCAGTTATGCGCCTACAAGTAGGCCAGCACATCCGATTTCTTCGCTGCTTTTTATTTACTAGGGTAGCATCCTAGGGCCTACATCAATCGCCTTTTACGACATGTATTATAGATTGCAGTGGTACTAATCTTTGCTTTCTTGCGGGCAGCGGTACCACACTGGCGACGAGAAGAATTAATAGTAGTAGTAGCCACCACAAAGATGCAGGATGTAATTTAAAAACTAAAAAATATACCAGGTCTTGACTGTCCTTTATAAATGAAAAGGAAGTCGATTTCACAGTCTTCAGCCTATCCAAGAAGAAAAAATGCCCAAACTCAGCTTCAGGACCACCTACTCTCAATGCACGAATGTCCAACATATATAGGAATCATTATGGACAGCAGGCGGGCGTGGAAAACACAGATATGCAAATCTGGGGGAAAAGCAAAGAAGAGAATGGGGATCGTGAACAAATTAGCAGGCACCAACAGGAGTGTGGGTTGTGGCATTCTGAAAAGGCTTTACACTGGAAGAGTTTGACCAGTACTTGAGTATGGTATAGCAGTTTCATAATCTCCAAGACACACTTCATAAAGCTAAGCCGAGTGATAAACCAGGCCTCACGGATCATCACTGAAAACATAAGTCTACCCACATAGAAGTTCTGAAAACGGCCCTAGAACTTCGGCGAATGGAGGACAGACGGAACATGATGGCACTTCAACGATGAGAAAAATGCAAGAGACTGATGAACCACCCAATGCACGCCCAAATAAACAGCTACGGTAGGGACAGATTGAAAAGGAGTAGCTTCATGACAAACTCCAAAGAGCTTTCCCACGCAGACCCAATATTGGCACTTGCTCAATCAAGACACATACAACCAGCCAGCACCTCTCCTCCCTGGCCATGCAGGCTCCCAGAGCTGGGTGCCCTCAATGCAGCTGCAAAAATGGCACTACAACATATGAAACAAATACATGGAAAAATGGTGCTTTTGGTCTGCTATCTCAGCAGTAAAATGGGAAAGGAACACAGAACTAAGTGATCTCAGGTCAACCGTAGCCCAGTTGCCCATGATTCTGAGTGTAGTAATCTAGTGGATACCATCACACTGCAAGTTCAATGGGGATGAAGCAAAAACCATCGTCAGAGGGCACTACACAAAAAAGTGGGAAAAATAACACACAAAACACAATAAGCAAGATGGATATTACGAACTTCCTAGAAGAGACCACATTCATCGTCACAACAGAATGAGAACATAACTAGATTCAAGATAGGTACAATTGACCTGTGCCTCTGTGGTTTGACGAATATGAAGACAGAGCACGTCCTACAGAGCTGCCCCCAGTATGCAGACATGAGAAGAAAGAGGTGGCCCACTTACACCAGTCCAAGAAACGAATGTCGTGACTGATAGAGGCCTTTATTAGTTAGTTAGTCTTTCCTCTTGGGCCTGTGGGCGGGGCAGAGGTCATAGCTCTCCATGTCTCGCGGTCGTTGCTATCTGTTTTAGGTCTTTAATGTTTGCTAGGCCCATCGTTGAGCCTTCTCTGATGATGGTTCTACGCAGAGTCTCTCTTGGTCATCCTCGTTTTCTTTTTCCCTCTGGTGTCCATATGAGGGATTGATAAGTCTTCTCTCATCCATTCTAAGTGTGTGGCCGATGTAGTTCCAGCGGCGCTTTCTTATAAACTTTGATACATTTTCTTGCTTGGTCTCTTGTCTTATTTGTGTATTAGGTCTGAAATCTGACCATTTGAGGTTCAGTATTCTTCTAAGACATTTATTCTCAAAGTTATCTAATTTTCTTTCTGAGCTTTTGTTGCTTTCCAACTCTCGCATCCATAAGTTAATACTGGAATCACCACAGCAGTTAAAGATCTTTAATTTAAGTGCTTGCTGAGTGAATTGGACTTCCATATATTTGACAATTTGTTAAAGCACTTGATGCCAATGCGATTCTGTATGGAATTTCTGGCGCTGTATCCCCGTAGATGTCATCATACTCCTAGGTACGTAAAACTTTGACTTTTTCAAGAGTGTAGTTTTTATTTGGATATTTTCTGAACTGCTGGTAAGGTCAACAATTTTTGTTTTTGTGGTGTTGATTTGGAGACCAATTTGTCCTGAGATATTTTGGAGAAGGTTTGTTTTCATTTGAATATCTTGGTGTGATGAACTCAAAAGGGCTATATCGTCGGCAAAATCAAGGTCTTCTAAAATTTTATCAACCCATTTGATGCCCATATTTGCGTTATTTGTGCATTTTCGCATGACCCAGTCAATTGCTATTCCAAAGAGCATTGGCGATAATACGCAGCCTTGTTTCACTCCTGTTTCCACTGGGAACCAGTCAGAGTTACCGAAATCTGTTCTTACACTGCAGTGCGATTCACTGTAGAAGGATTTTATGATGTTGATGAATTTAGTAGAAACCGTAATTTTTGAGTAGTTTCCAAAGCGTAGGACGGTGAATACTGTCAAACGCTTTCTGAAAATCAACAAAGTTGATGATTAAATTCGATTGAAATTCTACGAACTCTTCAATGACTACTCTTAGTGTGAAGATGTGATCTATGCATGCTCGTTTTGGTCTAAACCCTGCTTGTTCTTCTCTTAGCCTTTCATCTATAGACTTCTTCAGTCCTCCGAGTAACATGCTACAAAAAGTTTTCCTGGCACTGACAGTAGGGTGATCCCACGCCAGTTATTACAATCAGACAAATCTCCTTTTTTAGGTAATTTGAAAATAACACCATCTTTCCACTGTTGTGGTGGGGATTCATTTTGCCAGATTTCATTTATCAGTTGGAGATTTCATTTATCAGTTGGAGGCCTTTATTACAGAATCCGAAATCCAAGTCCAGTGAGAGTGCAGAAGAAGAAGAAGAAGAAGCAGAAAATGTACAAATAACAGAATTATTACTGGAGGAAGAGTTGATAGAATTGTCAACAAATGAAGAGTTGAAATGAAAAATTGAATAATGGATATCAAGAATTGTTGCTACAAAGTCAGATTCCAATATTATAGTTACCCTTATGGACTGCAGAAAGAAGTTGTTTATTGTATTCCCATCACCATATTTAGCTGAAAGAGGATTTAGCATGGTCACCAGACTATTCACAAAGAAACGAAACAGATTGTCAATAGAGAAATGCTGCGATTTAAAATTACTGATGACAAAAATGTCACCAGACATCGACAAATTAGTTTTATCACATCAAGCTCAGCTCTAATTAATACATTATAACATAAATTGTGTCAACGATACTGTGAGGAATACAGTAATATTGGTATTATCTTCTAATAAAATAACTGAAAAATGTGTGCTTGTTTTTCAATTTATAGTATATACAATATAGCAGTGGCGGCTCGTGATCCTTTTTATTGGTGGGCCAGACTCAAAGTTTCGGGAAAAATCATGGTTTTGGGTTAGGTTATATTTTAATTTATTAACTAATAAATACGTTACACATTATTTTTGTGGGGCCCGGCCCCACTGGCCCTCAATGACGAGCCGCCACTGCAATATAGTTTACCCACGGGGATCGTTGGCGAATTATTCACTGAAAAAGGGGGCGTTCATTCAAAAAAAGTTGGGAACCTATGATGTAGATCTATACTCATGCTTTATTGACTACTCAAAGGCATTTGATTGTTAGAACATCAGGCATTGTGGAAGATTATGGTAGAAAAGGGATTTTTATTACATTTAATACAGATCAAAGAGAACTTTATAGTGATCAAATGGCGGCTGTAAGAACATGTGATGATACATCAGACTGGTTTGACATAGGGCAGGAGTCAGATAAAGCTGCAATCTTTCGCCTTGTCTGTTTAACATATATGCAGAAAACATCATGGGGAATGTTACAGAAGATAGCGGAAAAGAACAATACGATCCTTTTATAATCGGAGGAAGAGAAATACCTGAACTAAGATACGCTGATGATACAGTGGTACTATCAACATCACAAAAAGGGATTGAGAAATTATTAGAAGTGAAAGATAAAAGCAAAAACCAAAATCTATATCTCAATGTGGCAAAAACAAAAATAATGACAACAGATAAAACATGCATGACAAAGATATTTTTATCAACGAGAGAAAGTAGAAAATGTGAACAGTTTTGAATATCTTGGAACAAAAGATGGAAATGAGATGAAGAAATTAAAAGAAGAACAAACATGGCTTAAAAAAATAAACAACTAACAACAGTATGGAACGGAACTGATAAGAAAACAAAGATCAGAATACTAAGAGTATGCATATTGCTAGTGGCAACGTATGGGTGGGAAGCATGGACATTTAATAAAGCAGGGAAACATATATGGTTTCGAATATAAGTGTTATAGGAGTCCTCCTATATCTTGGACAGAGACGAGATCAAAAAGATCTATCTAGAAAGAACTCAAAATCAAAGAAAACTGGCTGATGCTACAAATAAGAAAAGAGAAAATTGAGATATTTTGGACATATAAAAAGACATGAAGGGCTGGAGAAGACCATCATGGAAGGAGGCATACTGGCAAAGAGAAGAAGAGGAAGAGCACGGAGAAGATGGATTCGGGATGTAACTGATGGTCTTGAACATGACGGCTACAGAGGCAGGACATCTGGCCTATGAGAGAGAGAGAAGTTTCGGATGACTATTGGGGTATCAAAGATCTGTTCAGGACAAGCTATTTGTTGATGATGAAAGATGGAGTTATTATTACACCACACCAACAGTCAAGCTGGCTCCAATTTCTGAGACTTCGGGAAACTTCAAGTGATCTTTTATTTTGTTCTGTCAGACATTTAGACTCCGGTCTGGTCCGGGGCCTTTTATTTCGCAGCAGAACTAGTTTACCATTGTTTTTATACATTCTGTAAACTTGTTTACCATTGTTTTTATACATTCTGTAAACTTGTTTACCATTGTTTTTATACATTCTGTAAACTAGTTTACCATTGTTTTTATACGTTCTGCAAAATTTATTTTTCTGTTCGAAATGTCAAAATTCATATTTCTTCAAGCGCTTGAGGTCTCCCTGTGAGTACCTCGTGGACCCCAGTGAGTACCTCGTAGACCCCAGTGGGTACCTCGTGGACCCCAGTGAGTACCTCGTGGACCCCAGTGAGTACCTCGTGGACCCCAGTGAGTACCTCGTAGACCCCAGTGGGTACCTCGTGGACCCCAGTGGGTACCTCGTGGACCCCAGTGGGTACCTCGTGGACCCCAGTGAGTACCTCGTGGACCCCAGTGGGTACCTCGTGGACCCCAGTGAGTACCTCGTGGACCCCAGTGGGTACCTCGTGGACCCCAGTGAGTACCTCGTGGACCCCAGTGAGTACCTCGTGAACCCCAGTGGGTACCTCGTGGACCCTAGTGAGTACCTTGTGGACCCCAGTGAGTACCTTGTGGACCCAAGTGAGTACGTCGTGGACCCCAGTGAGTACCTCGTGAACCCCAGTGAGTACCTCGTGGACCCCAGTGAGTACCTTGTGAACCCCAGTGAGTACCTCGTGAACCCCAGTGGGTCCAGCGTACCTGCTTGGGAAACGCTGGTCTAACTAATACAAGTCTGTCTAACCTGTCGCTTCCATCTATTGACATGTTTGATACAATTAACTTTCTGATTGTTTTTCTACAGATGGACGATGTGGATTGGTTGTCTAATACGACGTGGACTATACGCGAGACACCCACGTGCAGTTGAGTTGACTATTTAATAATCTTTGTTTCAACATCTCAGTTATCAAACTGTTTAGGTGAGTATTCGTGTACGTATTCGTGTTGTTATACTAGAACACCGTTAAATGTTGTCTAGGGTTGCTATCAGTGGCGGCTCATGGTCATTATTATTGGTGGGGCCGGGTCCCACTGACCCTTAATGAAGAGTCGCCTCTGGTTGCTATGCGTCCTCATTTTTGCGAACACGTCATCATTTCATGAGTAAATCTGAGCGTCAGCAAATAATTTTAAAAATTCGTAGATTTGTCGGGAATTTGCCATGACAAAATTAACATATTTTTGAGTGACAAAGGTGTGCACATAGATAATTCCAAGTGCTGTGATCAGTACTGTAATCTGGAGAAATGTGCATCCACTTTTAAACATCAAGTGCCATCGCAAAAAAATGGTGTGACTATATTGAAAACTGAAATGTACTCTGAAATCGTGAAGATAGTACAATTCTTCTTTGCTATCCCAACACACAATGTCTCGGTAGAAACACTATTTTCTTTGATTCATGCACATTGGACCAATGAGAGAAATCGTCTTAGTGTGGATTCAGTCAAGTCAGTTTTACTTGTACAATTTAGCTTCAGACATTTCACATGCAGACAATTTTATGGACATTTGATGCAACAGTAGAGAAGCAGGAAAAGAGGAAGAAAATAATATTCCAGATCTTCTATTTCCAGACGTCCAAGTGCGCTAATGATTGCAGAAAACGAAGAATCGCCCTAGAACCATTTGAACTTAGTTAACATTAAGGGAGAGGAGTACAACATTTGAACTTAGTTAACATCAAGGGAGAGGAGTACAACATTTGAGCCTAGTTAACATCAAGGGAGAGGAGTACAACATTTGAACTTAGTTAACATCAAGGGAGAGGAGTACAACATTTGAACTTAGTTAACATCAAGGGAGAGGAGTACAACATTTGAACTTAGTTAACATTAAGGGAGAGGAGTACAACATTTGAACTTAGTTAACATCAAGGGAGAGAAGTACAACATTTGAACTTAGTTAACATTAAGGGAGAGGAGTACAACATTTGAACTTAGTTAACATCAAGGGAGAGAAGTACAACATTTGAACTTAGTTAACATTAAGGGAGAGAAGTACAACATTTGAACTTAGTTAACATCAAGGGAGAGAAGTACAACATTTGAACTTAGTTAACATTAAGGGAGAGAAGTACAACATTTGAACTTAGTTAACATTAAGGGAGAGAAGTACAACATTTGAACTTAGTTAACATTAAGGAGAAAGTACAACATTTGAACTTAGTTAACATTAAGGAGAGGAGTACAACATGAAAATAAAAATAGTAAAGGTAGAAGCAATAACAATAATCAGGCAAGAAGAAAACCTTACAATAAAACTATTCATAATATATATATATATGAGACTGCAATTTCGTTGGTCGACACGTTGCTGTATTTTGTCATTGTTTTTGTAATTTGTAAAATAACACTACTTTGTTTTTACAATAAAACTACAGAACATGGAAATAAAAAAAAACCAATGAGTTCAAATACTTAGTGGCAATTTTCTCTGCATATGGAAGTATCGATAAGAAAATCAGCAATCGATGCACAAAAGCTAACCAGGTTCTGGGACAGTTAACACCACTGTTGTCACATAAAGAGATACCCTAAAAACGAAGGCAAATCTTATTAGAACGATTTTCTGGCCAACACTAAGTTACCAGTGTCAAACATGGCCAATAACAGCAGCTAATGAGCGGAATATCATAACGACAGAGATGAGATGCCTTAGAAGAGCTGCAGGTGTGACAATAAGAGCCAAAATTAGAAATGAAGAAATCAGAAGAAAACTGGATGTGAAACCAGTCATGCAATTCATAAAGAACAACAGATTAAATGGTTTGGACATCTGAAAAGAATGCCCTGGTATTGACTACTACATAGAGCCATACTAAATAAGTATAACGAGTACAGAGCAAGAGAAAGATCACGCAAAAAGATGGAACGACTTTATCAAGTACATCCTTACTGAAATGTATAACAGCTTACAAAGTGCCTTAGAACAAGCACACACGAGATCACTAACCCCTTCCCCCAATCCCCCAACACTTCTATAAATAAGTAAATGATGGAAGAGAAGAAGAAGATGCAAAAAGACATTCTAAAAATGATAAGGTTATCAGAACAATTTTAATGTAACGAAGACAATTTAAATATAATTTAATGTTTGAGAAAGTGTTTTCATATTGGAAGATCAAAATATGGCAAACCTACTGTTGTTTAGTAATCAGTTTCTTTACTTAATGTTTGTTTTAAAAACTATTCGACTGTATGGTATTTTGTATGTGCATATCTCTCTCTCTCCACTCTCTCTCTCTCTCTCTCTCTGTCTGTGTGTAGGTGTGTCGGCGTAGATGTAACATCAGATGTTTCATCTTCTACCGTGTAACAATAGACGTTCCCATCTGCAACTGTTAAACCCACTGTCGTTTGGATAACGGCTCTGGAGTGCTAACGACTAGGGAAATAAATCCTGATAGAAAATTCCCACTGCAATGTGTGTCAGCATTGTTATACAGAAGGTTAGATGAGTAAAACTTGGCCACAAATTCGGATGGAGGGATCCTAAGGCAGTTGATGGTTATGTCTTTATTCCATTCTATCTTCTACTATGCCTTGCACACTCGGTGTGATTCCATTCTATTTTCTACTATGTCTTGCACACTCGGTGTGATTCCATTCTATCTTCTACTATGTCTTGCACACTCAGTGTGATTCCATTCTAACTTCTACTATGTCTTGCACACTCGGTGTGATTCCATTCTATCTTCTACTATGCCTTGAACACTCGGTGTGATTCCATTCTATCTTCTACTATGCCTTGCACACTCGGTGTGATTCCATTCTATCTTCTACTATGTCTTGCACACTCGAGTGTGATTCCAAACATCTTCTACTATGCCTTGCACACTCGGTGTGATTCCATTCTATCTTCTACTATGTCTTGCACACTCGGTGTGATTCCATTCTATCTTCTACTATGTCTTGCACACTCGAGTGTGATTCCAAACATCTTCTACTATGTCTTGCACACTCGGTGTGATTCCATTCTATCTTCTACTATGTCTTGCACACTCGGTGTGATTCCATTCAATCTTCTACTATGTCTTGCACACTCGGTGTGATTCCATTCTATCTTCTACTATGTCTTGCACACTCGGTGTGATTCCAAACATCTTCTACTATGCCTTGCACACTCGGTGTGATTCCATTCTATCTTCTACTATGCCTTGCACACTCGGTGTGATTCCATTCTATCTTCTACTATGCCTTGCACACTCGGTGTGATTCCATTCTATCTTCTACTATGCCTTGCACACTCGGTGTGATTCCATTCTATCTTCTACTATGCCTTGCACACTCGGTGTGATTCCAAACATCTTCTACTATGCCTTGCACACTCGGTGTGATTCCATTCTATCTTCTACTATGTCTTGCACACTCGGTGTGATTCCATTCTATCTTCTACTATGTCTTGCACACTCGGTGTGATTCCAAACATCTTCTACTATGCCTTGCACACTCGGTGTGATTCCAAACATCTTCTACTATGCCTTGCACACTCGGTGTGATTCCAAACATCTTCTACTATGCCTTGCACACTCGGTGTGATTCCAAACATCTTCTACTATGCCTTGCACACTCGGTGTGATTCCATTCTATCTTCTACTATGCCTTGCACACTCGGTGTGATTCCAAACGTGTGGACTTGTCTTTCCTTTGGAGGAAACAGTAAGGTAGAGAAATTGTGAGAATGAAAATGGGCACGGCACATTTCCAATATCTGCTTCTCAAGCTAGGCGTAAATGAAGAGGGCACTTCATCCTTGCTTTCGACTCGGACACAGCACAGAAAGCAACAGTCACGAGAGGAGACTTGGGATGAAATGAAAGTCAAGAGAAACAAGCACAAACTCAGAAGTTGTTACAGTAAAACACTTGCTAATTGACTGTCTGTAAAGATGAAAAAGGCCACATGTATCTGTGTCTGTGTAATTATTGTTAAAGAGCATCTACTAGTAAATAAACATACTCAAATATTCAGTTGTTGAAATCTGCGCCTTTTATTTACAAGAAGTGTAATCTACATACACACGTATATATGTACACTCACTCTCTCTCTCATACTCGCATACACACACGCATATATACACACGCACACCCATACATAATAGCCCACATCGCAAGCGATGACGACAACCGTCTCAGACTTGTGCTGCTGCACCTTTCTAGTGTGTGCAGAGTTGACTGTAGAATCCAATCCTAGAACACAATCCCTACCACAGGTGGGGCATACATGATAAAGGTTAGACATGTGCGTGCTGTGTGTTCTGTCTTTTCCCGCAGCTAGATTTCTCTGTGCCTCAAAGGCCACAATGATTCTCAGTTATGCGGGTTTCTCTTGTGTTGTTACAGCGCCACATTTGGCGATCTTGTGCAAGGGATTTCCAGCACGTGGTGTCTATATCGAAGCATTTCAGATACACTTTAAGAGTATCTTTGAAGCGTTTTTTCTGTCCACAAGCAGAATGTCTGCCCCCTTCAGGTTCGCCATACATCAACTGTTTTGGGATGAGTTTATCAGGCATTCGAGCAACGTGACCGGCCCATCTCACTTGAACTTTCTGCAACAGGGTTTTGACGCTTGTGATCTTTGCTTTTGTGAGGACTTCGGTATCTGTAATTTTGTCCCGCCAGCTTATTTTTAGTATTCTGCGTACAGCTTGTGTGGAAGTGGTTTAGTTGTCTTGCGTGTCTTCTATACATCGTCCATGTCTCGCTTGCGCACAGCAGTGTGGTTAGCACTATGAACTGGTAAATTTTCAGCTTTGTGGACACGCTTATCACCTTCCGCTCTCATACAGTGACACGTAGCCTTCCGAAGGCAGCACTAGCTTTGGATATCCTATTGTTGACCCATACATACACACACAAAAGTGCTCACATCTACACACATTCTCTATCACAGCTACACACCTCTCTCTGACACACACAAGAGCGCACACATCTACACACATTCTCTATCACAGCTACACACCTCTCTCTGACACACACAAGAGCGCACACATCAACACACATTCTCTGTCACAGCTACACAACTCTCTCTGACACACACACTCATATATAGAAACGCATTTAAATCTGCAGCGATTATCAAAGTTGTACTGCTTCTGCTCACCACATACACGTACGCACTCCCGCACACAAACCCACAACACACCCACTCACACCCCTACACTCACACCCCACAGCACAAGTAAACACTTCCACACAACCATACCAACATCTACACACAAACCAGTCCCAAATCCTACCTACATACGTACCCACTCACATACACATCTAAACTAACACAACACACCCTTACCACCACACTTCCCCTCTCTCACACACCTACACCTATTCATACACACATACACACTCACATACATACATACACCCACTCACACACACCCCTTACTTACACCAGCATCATCACACATTCATAATAACCCCATTCATAAACACATACCCGAATCTCCGGACGGACGATAAAACCTGAATTCAAGATGAGCACGTAACAGAATCCTTGACAGTTCAAAATCGAGAAGAGTAGGCTGGAAAACCGCTGCCTGGAAAAAATGTATTAGAAAGCTTGGACAAATTAAATTCCTACAAATATTTCCACCATATTCTAAATTACATCCGGGATCTTCGCAGTTGCACTTACTCTGCGATCCTCCGTAAGAAAGAGATCGGAACACAAATAGTTATTCCCCGAAGTGCAATGATGATGGACCTATCGATCAATCAATATCCCACCCACCCATCCCCTCACACTAACACCCCAAATCCATCCCATTCACCCACTTCCGTTTACACATATCAACACAAACAACCCCCCACCATCGTCTACTAACACCACTACACCCCACACACACAGACCCACCCACCCACACGCATGCATTCTGTAAAAACACGTGACCCTTAAAAAAAAAAATTGTATATAATTGCTGTTCTAATGAACACTCAAGGAGAGCAAAGAATAGTACCACTGCGACCTACAAGGCATGTCGTAAGAGGTGATAAGGTAGGGCATAGAGAAGCTACCCTAGTAAATAAAAAACGTGGCAGAAATAGGATCTTCTGTCTTACTTGTAGGCGTATAACTGGCATACCATACAATTGCTCTTAGGCTCAGATCATGTACAGATCACATTGGTTTAACACGTGACCGTTATTGAGCGTTCGAAGAAGAAGAAGAAGTTCTAATGAAAAGATAAGTTGTACTTTGCTTAGGATCATGCACGTCATGATCTAACAACAAATATTTCAGATAGTCTCAAATCTTTCCCGTCGACAACTGTGTCATGTGTGTGTTTCAGATAATTCCGAATTTGTTATCCCCATTCTACCGTAAATTCCGAATTTGTTATCCCCATTCTACCGTAAATTCCGAATTTGTTATCCCCATTCTACCGTAAATTCCGAATTTGTTATCCCAATTCTACCGTAAATTCCGAATTTGTTATCCCCATTCTACCGTAAATTCCGAATTTGTTATCCCCATTCTACCGTAAATTCCGAATTTGTTATCCCCATTCTACCGTAAATTCCGAATTTGTTATCCCCATTCTACCGTAAATTCCGAATTTGTTATCCCCATTCTACCGTAAATTCCGAATTTGTTATCCCCATTCTACCGTAAATTCCGAATTTGTTATCCCCATTCTACCGTAAATTCCGAATTTGTTATCCCCATTCTACCGTAAATTCCGAATTTGTTATCCCCATTCTACCGTAAATTCCGAATTTGTTATCCCCATTCTACCGTAAATTCCGAATTTGTTATCCCCATTCTACCGTAAATTCAGAATTTGTTATCCCCATTCTACCGTAAATTCCGAATTTGTTATCCCCATTCTACCGTAAATTCCGAATTTGTTATCCCCATTCTACCGTAAATTCCGAATTTGATTATCCATTCTACCGTAAATTCCGAATTTGTTATCCCCATTCTACCGTAAATTCCGAATTTGTTATCCCCATTCTACCGTAAATTCCGAATTTGTTATCCCCATTCTACCGTAAATTCCGAATTTGTTATCCCCATTCTACCGTAAATTCCGAATTTGTTATCCCAATTCTACCGTAAATTCCGAATTTGTTATCCCAATTCTACCGTAAATTCCGAATTTGTTATCCCCATTCTACCGTAAATTCCGAATTTGTTATCCCCATTCTACCGTAAATTCCGAATTTGTTATCCCCATTCTACCGTAAATTCCGAATTTGTTATCCCCATTATGCCGTAAATTGTAACTTCTTTTTCATTTCTCTAATCCTGTTTTGCCTCACAGCGTCAGGATGAGAAATTTCTAGAACAGGCTTTTATGTGCACTTCATAAATATTGGTTATCTGTTATCTCTGAGGTGTACCTTTTGGTGGAGGGTCTTTACATTTGTATCCGCTGTGTCTGAGTAACATTGTTCATTCAGGCGCACTGTCTGTTGGTAATCTAAGTATGTGGCCAAGCGCCAACACCCTGTTGCAGAAGGTCCAAGTAAGACGGGCCGGTCACGTTAACTCGGATGCCAAATAAACGCATCCCAAAACAATTGGTGTATAGCAAACTTGAAAGGGGCAGACGTTCTGCTGGTGGACAAATAAAACGCTTTAAGGACACTGAAAGTGTCTCTGAAATGCTTCGATATAGACACCACGTGCTGGAAATCCCTAGCACAATATCGCCAAATGTGGTGCTGTAACAACACAAGAGGAACCACATAGTTGAGAATCGTCGTGCCGTTGAAGCACAAAGAAAACGATCTGCGCGAAAATAAAACACACAACACGCACATGTCTAACCTTGATCATGTATGCCCCACCTGAGGTAGGGGATTGTGTTCTAGGATTGGACCCTACAGTCATCTCCGCACACACCAGAGAGGCGCATCAGCACACGTCTGAGATTGTTGTCATCATCGCTTGCTATAGACGGCTATTATAATGTGGCCAAACAATTTAATTTGTTGATTCTTGATGACGTTCAGTATTGATGTACTCACGTCTGTTTCCCTGACATCTTCATTTCTAAACTGGCCATTTTTTGTTACTCCCAGCATTTTGTGTAGACACTTCATCTCTGTTGTGATTAGTTTTCTCCTATCATTTAATGTCAGCGTCCAGGTGTGACACTGGTATCATAATGGTGGGAGAACTATTGTGTTGAACAATGCATCTTCAGTGTTTATAGTTTTATGTATGCATTTAAAAATTTACATCATTTATTCTATGATTTAATTTGCTGTATTGCATCTATGTTGGATTTCATCAGTTATTCTTCCCTTTGGTGAAAAAATGCTCCCTAGGCATGTAAAGCCTGTGACTAGTTTTTAATGGGTGTTTGTCGATGGAGATATTAGTAGCGCTTTCTTCTCTAGTGAATGTCATTACTTTAGTTTTGTTGATGTGTATAGACGAAAATTCAAATATATCGAGCCTGTGTAATTAGTTCTTTACTATAATGGTTCAGAAACATGGACAGCCTACTCAAGACACGATAGGAGACAACATCTTTCACCTTCAATGTCTCCGCAAGATTATGAACATCAGGTGGAACGACAAGATAACCAACTCTGAAGTACTGGAACGTGCAAACCTGCCTTCCATCATGGGCATGCTCAGCAGTAGACGACTAAGATGGTTGGGGCATGTGAGAAGAATGGAAACTTATCGCATACCAAAACAAATGTTGTTCTTTGAACTTTCGGAGGGGAAGAGGCACCAGGGCAGACCACTGCTCAAATATAAAGATGTCTGCAAAGCCTCAATTGAAAAACTTTTCTATAGGTCCCAGCACATGGGAAAAACTAGCTGATGACAGAGTTGTGTGGAAAGCCAACTTGCGAAATGGCGCAGTCTTTTGAGAAGAGACTTATGTATGGGTTGAACGACAAGAGAGAAAAGCGAAAACTGAGAAGTTGTCACAGTAAAACACTTGTCAATTGACCGTCTGTAAAGACGAAAAAGGCCATATATATTCTACACCAGAAAACAGAATATGAGACATATAGCTAGAAAAACAGTAACCACATGACTACATGAGACTGAACAAAAATGAACAGAAAAACAACAGTAAAATTCATGATAAAAATTGGTTCACCAGTCTAGGCCGGGAACGCAAAGGAAGGAACAGAAAACACTTATAGTAAGTTGGAGAATGATGGGACACAGAGAAAAATGTAGAGCGTTGCGTTAGACAGTGTGAAAGTATTTGGGGAAAACCCGTAAAGATGTGACAATAAGGTGTTCAATAGTGCGGAAGAAATGACGTAACAGCTTCAGTTTCAGTTTGGAATATCTTCATTGCACTCCGGACATGTCCATAGGTGCTCCAATTTCCTTCGCAATATCGCCAACAGCGTCCAGCTACTGACCGTACCAGTTCTATTTTGATTGATGAGCCGACTCGTATACCTGTTGTACCGTTCTTTTCTTGCCACACCAATCTTCAAACCCAGTTCTCGCAATCTAGTAGTTGACGTGGATTTGTTTAGATGAAGGTCTTCTCTGCGGCCACGCTCTATGAGGGCGTTCACAATGTCAGCTCTGTCCATTGACTGGCCCTCTGATATAGCGGCAGAGCCAGCCAGTCTGTCTGCTCTCTCATTGCCAACGACACCCATGTGCCCCGGAACAAAGACAAGTGTAATTCTGCAAATTGTTGACTCCTGCAGTGATTCAGTCCATTGCCTGCACACCGAACCGGCCTCCACCTTTCGGATCATACTCAATGAGTCACTCAGAATGCACGCATGAGTATAGTTTTGTGACTCTAGCCAGAGTAGTGCATTGGTCACCGCCAGTACCTCCATTGTCATGCTGCTTGTTGTCATACTAAATGCACCACTGGCTTCCTTGACCATTCTACCACCTGAGCTTGCAGAGAAGTCCCATGCAGACTTTTCGTGACGAACTACCGATCCATCCGTGTAAATCACAACGTCGTCTGCATTGCAGTTTTCATCGATAAAGGTTTTGACGTCTGCATTCAACGCCACGGGATTTCCTTCTCTGCAACCTTTGTCAAATTTAATGATGGTTGAAAAAGTGTTCCAGTATATTGGAGGCATCGGTATCCATTCTTCCCCATGGTCAATATTATTGAGCCCGCATACCAGCTGAACAGTATCTGCGGCACGGTCAACCCATGACTTGCCCCGCTTTAGCCGATTTCCACCACTGGTACTGAGCTGTTCATGCAATGGGTGATCCTTTTGGCACTTATTTTGAGATAGGCACGGGCTCTAGCTATCTTGAATCTATACTCCATGGTCGGAAAATCCAGGAGAAACCTCATCTCCACACAGGGTGTATCCCTTGTGCAACCGAGGATGATGCGCATAGCTTCGTTCTGTATTCTCTCCAGTCTTTCGATTTGCCTTTTGCTGATAGTGAGGGTGGCCATTGCATATTCAATGGTGGAGAGGACCAGTGTCTGATACAGGATGACAAGCAGTCGTTGCTCGGTGTTAACAGCCAGACGTAACACTGACGTCAGAGTAAGACAGAAGTGAGAATAACCGTCACGAAGGGATGGAGTCGAGTACAGATGAAAACATAACAGAAATAATGAAAGAAAGAATACATGAAGATCGATCTTATAATAGAGAAGAACATGAGTAGATGTTTCCACAGACAAGTAAGCAGTTTAACGTTGTCAAAGAGAAGTATATGAAACTTAAGACTGTGCCTTTACAGTGAGAATTCTTCTTCTGTGTTCTCACTAGATCGGTATTTCGGATTCTCTTATAAAGGCAGCTGTCTGCATCAGATTATTAGCCACACCATACAGTTTGTCTTGGACGCCGGTGTAAGTGGGTCACCTCTTTCTTCTCAAGTCTGCATACTGGGGCAGTTCTGTAGGATATAATTCCTATGATTTTTGCTTCCCCGTTTGTGCCCACCACTTCCCGCAGTTGAGGGTAATGGCTACGACAAATTGTGAGCAGCGCCATCTTTGTCTTTTATACCAGGATTTGGTCCTTTCTGTGCTTGAGTATGCTCTGGCGATCCTGACTCTCAGTCATAGTCAGATAGAACGACTGGAAAGAATACAGAACGAGGCGATGCGCATTATACTTGGGTGCACTAAAGACACGTCGTGCAGGTCGATGCGCTATCTTCTTAACTATCCTACTATGGAATATAGAACACTGACGAGCCGTGCACGAGCATACCTTCGAGTCAATGCTGACACACAACATCCTCTGCACATGGAAATAAAGAGACAAAAAGAAAATATATTAAAAAGAGGAAAATCTTGGATGGGTCAAGCTGAGTACTGTATTGAACAGGTGTGCACACTTGAAGACGTTGATCCCGGTAAAGAATGGATACCAGTGCCATCAGGAATCAATACATCATTTTCTGTATGCATCGAACTTGATAAAGAATGCAGACAACACAACCCACTTGTCGTGGAGGCAGAGGTTCAGGCATTCATTTCTGAGAACGCATCTGAGAATGATGTAATCATTTATACGGATGGTTCGGTGATTCGACATGTGTGGAGCTCATGGGATTTCACTGCTCAGGTTGGAGGGGATGTTGTGAAGGAAGACAGTGGTGGTTTTGCCGTGACTAAGAGCAGTTTCACTATGGACATCATGGCGGTAATTATAGCGATGGTTTGGCTGGAATCACAGACTTTTATCCATGCATGTTTTCTCAGTGACTCAATGAGTATGCTCAGGAAGATTGAAACAGGATGGGCTATGAGACATTGGATGGAGTTGCTGAGGAGGTCTAATCTGACAAAGATCAGTTTTATTTTTGTGCCAGGGTAGGTGTAAAGGGGAATGAACGTGCGGATAGATACAAAGCGGGCGAGCAATGGACCATGCTGATATTATAAATTCCTTAAGGGAGAGAGGACGTGTACCTGATTCAAGTAATAGTGGTAAATCTGCAACACTAACCAGACTGCAAGAACTCCAAGTCAAGTGTGGTGTAGCTAGACAATAACGCTATGCTGGTAGCCAAAGAAGAATAGTAAACCAACAAAGAACCGGTGTTGTTAGTCGTCACACACTGAGGGAAATACTGAGGGGGAGATTGGAGCACTTTAAGACTAATTGGTTCGAAGTGCAGTGATGATGATCCGAGGACTAAACTAAACTAAACTCTCTAATCACTTGACTATACAAACTCTCTAATCACTTGACTATACAAACTCTCTAATCACTTGACTATACAAACTCTCTAATCACTTGACTATACAAACTCTCTAATCACTTGACTATACAAACTCTCTAATCACTTGACTATACAAACTCTCTAATCACTTGACTATACAAACTCTCTATTCTATACTAGAATACAATAAAGAACAAGGAATGACATTTCATATTTATCAAATCAAATATTTAATTATCAGATTTCAAGTGAAACAACTGAGAGAAACATTTCATTATCGAGACTGACTTATTCTTATTTATTGCTGCATAATTGAAGGTAATTTATTTCTCTCTACAAGTTTTGTATTAACATGAAATCTTTAATTGTGAATTGTATAACAACTGAAACAGTTTGACATGTCAAGAGACTAAAGTTTTACAAACATGCAAAGTTTACAATTGTGAATAGCATGTAGGACTTTACAAAATGTCAAATGTAGCGTGCATGTAATATTAAGATCCTAAAGCTAATCGTAATTTATAACATGCAAGTTTACAATAAAGAAGAATAATTAAAACCAAAACTGAACGTAGAGAAACATTTGAAGGGAAGAAAACAATAATAGCAAACGTATGATAAAAATTAGTTTGAAATGTTAATGAATGTGTGAACTGTAGTATACCATACGGTCATATTGAAGTCAATCATGTACAATCAGGAAATAAACAAGAAGAAAGTTCGTTGAGATGAAATGTTATTGACAGTTTACAAAGACTCATTGCGATGTAGCGATAGAAAACAACATTTAAAGTTTAATTATGTATCAGTTAGAAACTGTTATTATATCATTGCAATGTAACGATAAATAACACAACACTGAAACAAGTCCATCGATTCAAGTACCTGGGAACACTCCTGACATCAGATGGCAGGTGTAAAACAGAGATTAGATGTAGAATAGCTCAAGCGAAAGCATCTTTTATGAAAATGAAAAACACACTATGCGTGAATTCACTACCAATGACATTGTGAAAACGAATACTTCAGGGCTATATTAATCCAATACTTCTGTATGGCAGCGAATCATGGACAATGAATAAACAATCAGTACGATCATTGGAAGCCACAGAGATGTGGTTTTACAGAAGAATGCTGAAAATTTCTCGGACAGTGAAGAAAACAAATGAGGAGGTTTTCAATCAAGCCAGCACACAAAGAAACGTTATCAAAAGAATAAGAATCCGACAATCAAGGTTCTTCGGGCATATAATGAGAAGAGAAGGTTTAGAACAACATCTTAGATTTGGTAACAACAGATAAAACAACAGGGAAGGAGAGATCGCGGAAGACAGAGGGAGAAGATGCTGGATGGCCTGATATCCTGGTTCGACACAAGATCGATGTCAGAACTGATTACATGCACCAAGCAGAGAGAGTTATGGAGAGACATGATCGCCTACGCTGGCAGGCATGGCACTTTACTGATTGATTGATGTAGCGATGGAAGACAACATTTAAAGTTTAATTATGTACCAGTTAGAAACTGTTTTTATATCAGAAGATTTCAATGTCTCTATGATATAAGAACGTAATTGATGATAATGTTAACAAACATAACAAGCTGTAGGTCGTCTACGCAAAAGGTGGACCACCTAAATAACAGAGGCAGAGAGACACACACGAAACACATTCTATCAATCTGTTCTTTTCTGACGGTGTGAAGCAAAACATGATGAGAGAAAGAAAGAAGAAATACAAAATATGAATGATCTGATCAGCAGATGTAGTCTTTTCGTACGTTTTTCATGTTCTCATATTTTGTTCTGTCTAGCTAATACATGTTAGAAGAATACAGTTCAACACAAGTAAACCTGATCTTCAAATGTATATCTTTTGTAAGACAAGCTTATGAAACTGGAAACCTGGACAGAAAAGTGGTGTCTGAGCACTAACGCTGCAAAAACCACGTACACTGTGTTCTCACAGAATAACCAGACACACAAGGTAAAGCTTAGAATAAATGGGCACGATCTCCAAGAAGAAAAAACCCAACATATCTAGGAGTCACTCTAGACCGAAAGCTCATATGGTGCTCCCAGATAGACAAAGTTACTGTAAGAGCAAGACGGAGACTTGGAATGATGAGAAAACTCGAAGGCCCCACGTAGAGAGCAAACAGCAAAATTCTAAATAAGCTATACACTGGAAGAGTGCGATCAGTCATGGAATACGCATTGCAGTTTGGGGCAATGCATCAAACACGCAATTCGCCAAAGTGAGCAACACACAAAATCGTGCTGCACGCATTATCACAGAGGCCATGAAGTCCACGCCCACCACGGTGCTGGAAACAGTCAGAGGCTTCCAACCAATGAGGGACCGCAGAGACAGAAAAGTTACTCAACTGGCGAAGCGATTTAACTCCCACCCCATGTATGACAGAATGAACGGATTGGGAAGGGGCACGTTAAAGAGAGCCAGCTTTGCGAAAAGTGTCAAGGCACTGATCCAAGACGACTCAGTCCTAGCCAACTGCAAACCCAGACTTATACCGGAAACCGACAAGAACCCACCGTGGAAGACCAAGATGCCAGAGTTAAGAGAAACAATACCTGGCATTCCAAAATGAGGCGCAAGAAAACTGCGAATGGAGAGCGATTACAGAATAATTCATAATGACAGAGTACCCTGAGATAGCGTGAACGCACGTGTACACCGACGGATCGACAATGAAGGCGATTAGCGATGGAGGAGGAAGAATAGTGCTTAAACTCAGACGAAAAGTGAAGGTCACGAAGTCAATTACCACAGGTAAGTATTCAACCTACCGGTCAGAGACAGAGACACTAAAAATAGCCGCCGAAATGATCCTAGAGAGAAGCAGCGCCGTACATAAGAAATTGGCGATAGTCACGGACGCCCAGTTGGCCGTCACAGCACTAAAAAATACAACCAGCACAGATCTTCTTCTTCTTTCTTTTGTCGTCACACTGCTACCGGGTTGTTGCCCAGTGTCGTCACACTGCTACCGGGTTGTTGCCCAGTGTCGTCACACTGCTACCGGGTTGTTGCCCAGTGTCGTGGTTTTCTGTTTTGTCTTGCGCTGTTCTGGTGGCTTGTGTGATTGTTATTTTTGCTCTTTGACAGGATTCTGCTATGCCATCTAACCATCTTTTCGTGGTCTTCCTCTTGCGTTCTTTCCCTATGTTCTGCCGTAGAAGACTCTGTAAACTGTGGGGTGTGGATGTATTCTTATTAAGTGGCCAGACCACTTCATTCTTTGTTTATCTATGTAATTCAAGCAAGGTTTTGTGCCAACTTTCTTTCTTATGCTGATGTTGGGGATTCTGTCTTTTCTGGTGTTGTTGGTAACTTTTCGCAGGCAACGTATTTCACATGTAGTTATTTTTGTAACTGCGCTTTGCTCATTGTCCATGTTTGGCTCTGGTAACACAAAGTAGGTATAAAAATGCTGTTGATTATCTGTTGCTTTGCTGCCTGTGAAATTTTTGGGTGCTTTAGCACAGAGCTAAACGACATAAAAACGACGATCGGAGTATTAACAAACTCATTCAAACGCACCGTTATACAGTGCATCTCATCACACTGCAATGTAAGCGGAATCGAAGAGGCAGACAGGCTAGCAAGGCAGAAGGTCTGATTGCCGCAGACTGCTTACGAAATCATCTACGAGGAGGCTAAAAGAACCATCGGATGGTGATATAGAGAGAAGTGGTCGCAAGAAGACCCTCAACAAAGCGCCAAAGATGGGTACTATAGTCTGTCCCGTAGCAAGATCACCCTCAACAAAGCGCCAAAGATAGGTACTATAGTCTGTCCCGTAGCAACCAAGTTGTCATTCTCCGCCTGCGTACCGGCCATAACAGACTCCGGGACCACATGTACAGCAAATTTAAAATTTGCACAATTAGCCTGTTCCACTGCGGGCAGGCGGACAGGATAGCAGAGCGCCTACTGCAAGACAGCGCACTGCTAGCAGGCCTGAGAAAAGAAACCTGGCCGGAAAATATCGAATTAAATGAGAAGCTGTACGACGTAAAACAACAGCAGAATTTATGAGGAGATCTGGTACATCAGTCTAAGCGGTGATCGCGCACGAGAGAAAGAAATGTGCATTTACTCGTCGCTAGTAGTATCAATATGTTTATAACATAATGTTAACGTTTGTAGTATCACTGTATTTGTAACATATATGTTAACTGTGTAGTATCACTGTGTTTGTAACATAATGTTAACACTTGTAGTATCACTATGTTTGTAACATAATGTTAACACTTGTAGTATCACTGTGTTTGTAACATAATGTTAACGTGTGTAGTATCACTGTGTTTGTAACATAATGTTAACACTTGTAGTATCACTGTGTTTGTAACATAATGTTAACGTGTGTAGTATCACTGTGTTTGTAACATAATGTTAACACTTGTAGTATCACTGTGTTTGTAACATAATGTTAACGTGTGTAGTCTCACTATGTTTGTAACATAATGTTAACACTTGTAGTATCACTGTGTTTGTCACATACATGTTAACTGTGTAGTATCACTGTGTTTGTAACATGATGTTAACGTTTGTAGATGACGCAGCTAGTCCGCAAACACTACACCATCTACAAATATAACAAATCCTACAACATCTACAAACATACAAACTCGTTTATTATTACCAAACATAACTACACATATAATAATAACAACTGTAAACATGTTAAATTGTTCTTCATTGTTTATAGATGTACTTCGCCACGCTTCCGTCAAATTACTTGTACTCTACGCTATCTTCATAATTTTACCCGAATCTGAAGGTATGTAGATATTGTTATATTTCCTTTATTATCTTCTTAATCTAATGATTTGTCTTGTCAGTCTACAGTTACTTGATGTGTCTGAATTGTCTTGTCAGTCTACAGTTACTTGATGGATCTGATTTGTCTTGTCAGTCTACAGTTACTTGATGTATCTGATTTGTCTTGTCCAGTCTACAGTTACCTGATGTATCTGATTTGTCTTGTCAGTCTACAGTTACTTGATGTATCTGATTTGTCTTGTCAGTCTACAGTTACTTGATGTATCTGATTTGTCTTGTCAGTCTACAGTTACTTGATGTATCTGATTTGTCTTGTCAGCCTACAGTTACTTGATGTATCTGATTTGTCTTGTCAGTCTACAGTTACTTGATGTATCTGATTTGTCTTGTCCAGTCTACAGTTACTTGATGTATCTGATTTGTCTTGTCAGTCTACAGTTACTTGATGTATCTGATTTGTCTTGTCAGTCTACAGTTACTTGATGTATCTGATTTGTCTTGTCAGTCTACAGTTACTTGATGTATCTGATTTGTCTTGTCAGTCTACAGTTACTTGATGTATCTGATTTGTCTTGTCTGTCTTACTTGATGTATCTGATTTGTCTTGTCAGTCTACAGTTACTTGATGTATCTGATTTTTCTTGTCAGTCTACAGTTACTTGATGTATCTTATTTGTCTTGTCAGTCTACAGTTACTTGATGTATCTGATTTGACTTGTCAGTCTACAGTTACTTGATGTATCTGATTTGTCTTATCAGTCTACAGTTACTTGATGTATCTGATTTGTCTTGTCAGTCTACAGTTACTTGATGTATCTAATTCTCTGTTCTATGTCTCAATGTGCATGACCATTTGTTCTGTCTGCAACTCTACCACTTATGTCATACTCTCTTCTTGTCTTAGTCTTCTGTGTTCTATGTCTCAATGTGCTGAACATTTGTTATGTCTGAAACACTAACCCTTCAAGTGGAACAAAATATGGTTACATCAACTAATCATTCTATTGAACTATACTGCCATTAAAATTTACATTCTACAATTTTTTAAAATATAAATCAAAGTTTCTATAGACTTTTGTTATTACTTCATGATCAATTTGAGTTATTGACACAACGTGTTCTTCTAGAGATATTCATTTTTATTTGTTACTTTCTACTTGTTTCTATATCCTTTGTAAGTTAGTTATCTAGACTTTGATACAACGTGTTCTTCTAGAAACATTCTTACAAAGGATACAGAAACAAGTAGAAAGTAACAGTAAACATGAATGTTTCTAGAAGAACACTTTGTGTCAAAGTCTAGATAACTAACAAAGGATACAGAAACAAGTGGAAAGTACTGGGCGATATATGTTACTTGATCTTCTGTAGATCGGTGCTTCCGAAAGCCTGCCTGTTGTACCATGAGTAGCCCTTTGCTTTCCAAGTGCCAAGAGAGCCGTTTGTTCACCATGCGTTCCATGAGTTTGCCCGTGCAGCTTAGAGGCTTATTGATCTGTAACTCGCCGGGTCGAGTTTATTTTTGCCTGGTTTAAGGATGGGTGTCATGATCGCTTCCTTCCATTCTCGTGGTATTATGCCTGTCCTCCACGACATATTCGGGACGGCCAGTAGGGCTGCCTTTGCTCTAGTACCCAAGTTTTTAAGCATTTGAGATCCCATCCTTTCCTGGGCGAACTTTCTGAGCTTCAGCTCCCTTAATGCCTATCCAACTCATTACTGGTGAATATATCCATTAGGTGACTATCAGCATTTCTTGGCTCCCTTGAGAGGGCTCTCGCTTTTCTCTTAGTGTCATCGACTTTTTCTTTTGCTATGCTTACTCTGCTGACTTCGGCATAGTTTTGCATTAGAATGTTTTCGGTTTCCCTTCCCGAGGACATCTTTTTGTCGAATTTGAGGACTATTGGGGGTCGGCTGGTGTTTTCGTCACTCAGCGCTTTTGCAAACTTCCACAATTTATGACCGTTCCTATCAAGGTTCAGGGATTCGGTCTTATCCACCCAACTCTGTCGTACTGATCGTTTGACCTCCCGCTTGTATTTTGCTTCTGTCGCCTTGTAAGCCGTATTGGTCGTTACTGACTGTGCCTGTTCTGCATCACTCCTTGCCAATTCAAGGTCGTTTTCAAGCTTCTGAACCTCTGCTGTCCAGTATGGCTTGTAATCCTTCCGTGCGCCTCTAGGAATGGTTTCCCGTGCCGCTTTCATGATTGCTTGTAAGAGTTCCTTTGCCACGTATCGCATGTTTTTCTTTTCATGCATGTTGATGCGCTCAACATTGGTATCTGTCAGTGCCCCATACTGTCTCCAATTTGTTTTTTTGTAGTTCCACCGTGGCAACCACATTTTGGGCTCAGGTACACATTTTAGGTCTACTTGTAGTTTGACAGGCCTATGGTTACTATCTCCGAGTTGCTTTGTGACCGTGCGTAATGTTTTTGTGGAGAGGTCACTTGTTGCAAAGGCCAAATCGGGGGTACTGGTCGTATGCCACCTTCTCGAGTAGAAGGTGGGCGGGTCGTCTGGGGCACTGATGAGGAACAGGTTGTTCTATATCTCCCAGTCGTCCACTTCTACGCATCTACTGTTCGTTTCGAGGAAACCCTATCTTTCTGAGTTGCTGTTGAAATCTCCGACCACCATGCATGCTGTATCATTGATACTCATTGCATCGAGTGACAGCGAGATGTCACTTGGATAGTATAGGTTATACAGAAGAATCTGCATTCTTCACAAGTAATTTGGACGCCTATGCTTTCTGCGGCGCCTGCACTTCTTGTGGTTTCATCTACTTGGTTTGCTGGAATGCCGTTTCATACTAGGGTGAGGACTCCACCCTTGGGCCCTTCCCGGTCAAGTCTAAAGGTTTGGTAACATCTGATCCATAATCTGTGTTGTGCATTTAGATGGGTTTCTTGTATGCACGCAACATCAATTTCCTCTTCCGTCTTATTGCGAGTGCTTGCTTTTTGTGATGAATACTTCGGCATTCCATTGCACGATGTTAAATCGTCGCTGGTCAGTACTTTGCCGTATTGAACCAGTAGATTTTCCGTGGCCTCGCTCGCTGCTTTGCCGAGTTGGAGGACGGGGACCGTCGGTGCAAAAACTGCCCTTCGAGGCAATCGTCCTGCCCGACGAGTCTCCACAGGCGTAGCACCATATCGATATTCTAAATTAAACATATTCATGAAAAATTTGGTCCATGCAGTCTTAGCATGGGTATCTACGTCACAACTTTCAGTGCCAATTGGAGCACAGTTGCTTGTCTTTCGGCCGTCTGTCCGATTTCAACCAACGTTTACTAGGTTCGCTCTCCGTTAGCCTTTGACTGTCCCCAGCCAGAACCCACAAGGCAGCAGGTTGCTATTTTCTTTAGGGCAGCGACCCATAGACGACCTGCCCTTCCAGACTGATGAGCGTCATCTGCCCAGCAATACCTGTTTTGTTAATGGACTGCTTAATTTGCTTAGTCCAGTTTTGTTTACTCCGCTAGCCTGTGATTGTCCCCAACCAAAACTACAAGGCAGTAGTGGTTCCCTACGAAGAGAACAGAGTCCTGGGACGTTTTCTTGACGCTCGGGTCGGCACTAGGCATTTTGCGTTGACTCTGTCGTTTCCTTTGATTCGGGAAACCCTGGGCTGGGGCCCCGCACATCGTATTGTATGGGTCGTTTCATTCGACTCTATCAGCGCATCTTTGGATTTTGCACTCGCCGTTCATCACCCGCCCTGTTATTTCCCGGGATGTTAATTTCGTGAACAATCGTACCCTTCCCCGGCTGTCTCAGGGAGGGCAGTTTCGTAAGGCGCTAGAACGTAACTTTGGGTTTTTCGCTCGGCCAACTTTACCCAGTATCATAGTCTGCGCTCGGTCACATATACGGAGTTTTATCGCAATCATCCCTTGTGCCACCGTCACCTCATGTACCACATTTACAGTGTATCGGGAGTGCCACGGCGCGCTACCCATTTTGCGCTCATGGCTCCGAGTTTTTCCGCTCAGAACGCACCTCTCATCCTTTCGCTTGCAGCCTTTGACATCTGCTGGGAGGCTGATACAACCAAGATGTTCACACATCTGCCGTTTCATGTACCGTGCCTCTGGGCTGCTCCAACACTCAGTTTGACTCGTACCCATGGCACCGAGTTTCACTTCATATCTCTGCTTTCTTGGGATGCACATCTCCCTTAAATTCGGTCATTTACTCCTGAGGAGTTGGTGTTTTGTTCACGGACTGATTTAATGAGCAATTTTGCATCACATCGCGACCGATCAACTTCGATATACGGACACACACACACCACCAGTAAGACCGCGCGAGCGAGCGAGTCTTAATAGCAGACGCTACCTTGTCCCTTATTCGCTGGGGGCCTCGTTCGCTTCGTTGCGTGAAGAAGCGGAGTGGCACGCTCAGCCGTTAGAGACTATGCACGCAATTGTTTATCGACACTGGGGAACCGAGCTCGCTTACTGGCTCGCTCGTCTGGTTATGCTCAAAACGAAAAGGCGCAGTTTGCAGACGCACATCCCAGTTTGTGTATGTTCGTACTCTGTTGTTTCATAGTTCTTTTTTACCTTTGGGCATATTTTAGCGGTCTTCGGCCAGGAAATGTGTGTGTTGTTCAGGGATTTCCGACCCATTTGTTCACTATTTTGTTCACGGTCGCTTGTACTCTAGTGTTTCATGCTTCTTTTGAAATTTTGGGCTTATTTTAGCTGACTTTGGCCTGGAAATGTGTGCGTTGTTCAGGCATTTTCGGCCCCTGCATTGCTTTTCTATGTTTGCAATTCCACCACTGTTTTAATCGCAGACGCTTATACGCTGCTGATTCGTACTTATATGTACTTGAACATATTTTATCGGACATCGGCCAGAAGATGTGTGCGTGTTCAGGGATTTTCGGTCCCTGTAATTGCTTTTCCGTGTTTGCACTACTACTTCTGCTTGTAGGTCTCCCCAATCACTGCCCCCCTAAGCCAGATCGGAACCTGAGTCTGTTTCCAGGGTCACCACTTGGAGGTAGAGGACAGGGTCTTGGTTAGCACACCCCTTCGCTAACCCTGGCACATGTTGCCGCCATGAGCCTTTGACCACATATTTCTATCTATGATATATCTATATGAGGTTCCTTTCTTACTGGTTGGTTTATCTGTTTCTAGTTTTATATTTTATTTGATCATCACTGGATTATAATCAGAATTGATATCTGCTCCTGGATATGTTTTGGTGTTTTATATTTAGTTTGATCATCACTGGATTATGATCAGAATTGATATCTGCTCCTGGATATGTTTTGGTGTTCTTTACATTATTTTTAAATCTGTTCCTAATCATGATGAAATCTGGTTCCTTTTTGACGTAAATGAACTTAGTTAGTTAGTTTATTCCTTTCGAGCCAAAGGTGGCACATAGGGCAGAGGTTTTAGATCTCCATGTGATACGGATCTTTGCTAGCAGTTGGAGATCTTGTACGGTTTTACATCCCAATAGTTTACTTTCTTGTTGGATAGTTCTTCGAAGAGTGGTCTTTGGTCTTCCACGTTTTCTTTTCCCAACTGGTGACCACATAAGGACTTGTCGATTTAGTCTCTTTTCGTCTGATCTAAGAACATGACCTAAATATTTCCACCTTCGTTTCATTATAATATTTGATAAGGATTGTTAGTGTGTTCTATCTCTCACTGTGTTGTTAGAAACGAAATCACTCCATTTTACTTTTAATAATTTTCCTAGACATTTATTCTCAAAGCTGTTCAGTTTCTTATCAATTTTCTTTGTTGATTTCTAACTTTCACAACCGTAGGTCAGTACAGGAATCACACATGACCTAAATAATTTAACTTGTGTGCATATACTAAGGTCTTGAGATTGCCAGATATTTGTTAATTTAGTGAAGGTACTAGCTGCTATAGCAATACGAGAGTTTATTTCTTTCATCGTGTCTCCGTTGTTTGACACTTTACTACCCAAATATGTAAAATGTTCAACTTTCTCCAGTGTTTGGCCATTTATTACGATGTTGTCTGTCGAGTTTGTGAGGTCCATAATTTTGGTCTTGGCAGAATTAATCTGAGACCAACCTGTTCTGCAAGTGTGCAAAGATTGCTCTCTAGTTTGTGGGTTGCTTGTGTGGTTGAATTCAATATGGCCACGTCATCGGCAAAGTCAAGATCAAATAGTCTGCTGTTATTAAGCCATTTGATGCCTAGCTGATCATCTTGGGTGCATTTGCGCATGATCCAGTCTATAGCTATCCCAAAAAACATAGGTGACATCACGCAGCCCTGCTTCACACCCGAATTGACTGTGAACCAGTCTGAGTTTCCTGCATCTGTTCTTACACAGCAGGATGCTTCAGAATAGAAGGCTTTTATAATATTGATGTACTTTTCCTGGAAGCCGTAGGTCTTAAGAATCTCCCAGAGAATGAACTTAGTTGAGATAATATGATTTATTTCATAAAAATTGTACATTACCTTCTCTAGGTAACGTGTGTGAGTTATCCTGTCCATCGACTGAGGGATGGATTTTCCGTCAAAGAGTCTGTTATTTGTTTTCAACCGATCAGAGACCCTGGAGCAGCGCTGAGGTTAGTTATTAAATTGGGATACTACCCTATGTGTATGCTTCTGTTAGAAGATCATGTCTGGTCTTACAAGCTAATAATTTGTCATGTCATGTTCATATATTGTAATACAATTTCATGCACATTCATGTTATCTTAACTCTTTCACTACGTAATTTTATTTTCTGTCTCCGTAGACATTTATTTTACAATTATTACTAAACTGGACGGTAAAATGGCTTTGTGTATACTTCAAAAACTCAACTAGACAGTACATCGGTTCAGCAAAACGAATGGGTTAAGCTGAATAGCTCCGGATATACCTAAATGATCGATATAGCAGAATTACGGATTAAAGGAAACGCCTCTGATTGATCAATAGTTGAAGACCAATTGTCTCTAAACTGTTGAATAAAATAATAATGAAATTTGAGTTATTTAAAAGTAAAAATGTATTGATTCTGTTTAAAGTAAAAATATTTATATTATTTATACATTCTCATCAAATCAACATCAATCTCTTCATTTTCCAGTTGTATTCTCTAAATGAGAGGTCATCATGGGTTCCTGTCCTGTTCTTATTCACAGGTTTGTGTTTGCAAATCTGGCATACCATCTTAGTCTCTCTCTCTCGATCGTTCTTTTTCGGCTATTTTGATCATTCTTATTGTGATATATAAACGGCCTTTGACAAGAACGTATTTTTACGTCAGAACTTCAGTACCATTTTGAGCTCTGGTGCATGTCCTTCGGCGATGTGTCCGATTTCAACCAGCGTTTACTGGTTCGCTCTCCGTTAGCCTTTGAATGTCCCCAGCCGACCTGCAAAATAGCAGGTTGCTATTTTCTTTAGGGTAGCGACCGTAGACGACCTACGCTCTCGGGTTGTTGAGCGTCATCTGCCCAGGTTACCAGTCTTTTTGGACTACTTGGTTTGCCTACCGTCCAGTTTTGTGTAGGGTTTGCTCCGTTAGTCTTTGATTGTTCCCAATCTGACTGCAAGGCATTAGTAGTTCCCTGCGAGAGGAATCGCGCACTGGATTCAAGCCTCTGCTGAACTATCCAGTCTTTCTGCACATTTGGGCTATCCGCTCACCCCCACGCATGCCACGCCCCTTCGTCACTCCACCATCAGCGCCGTGCACGACTGCTCCACCGGTGAGCCCAAAGGGGATCGTCCGCATGCGTGTTCGCTCTGCTTTGGTGCCTTATCACCGTGTCTATTTGTTCTCACCGTGAACACATTTACCACGCCTCTAACCTGTCCGAACACGGAGCTCATCTCGGGTCCCCACCTCAAGGCTCCGAGTTTGGCCCTATGTGGGTCCACGTGCAACTCATCTCGGGCCAAAGTATTGCTCCACGTTGCTCACGTCTCTTCTCTGTATGCACCCCTCATCCCTTTATGTTTATCCGTTCAGATTTTCCCATCGTCCGGAAGAAATGTGCATTAATAGTCACTCTGGGATTCCGTTCGTCTGTGTTGCGAGCGGATCTCATCCAACGTGACTACGTCTGCATCACTACTTATACCAGAGTAGCTCTCCTCGATCCCTAATCGCTTAGCCAGACAATATCGGTTGTCTGTTACCAGGGTCACCACGTGGAGGTGGGTAATATCTTGATTAGTGCTAGCTCACTAATCATAGTGCGGCGTTGTCCCTATGCACCTTTGACCCCACATCTTAGTATGAAAATGCTTCGCAGACATCCGTTGACAAAGATCTGAATCTTATTTGTATTTAACTTGATGACTCGCCAAGTTTCCGAGATATACCGTTACACGTAGTTCACATTTGAGCTGAATATCTTGAGTTTTGTTTTAGTGGAGATTCGCAGACATCTGTTGACAAAGACCTGAATCTTATTTGTATTTAACTTGATGACTCGCCAAGTTTCCGAGATATACCGTTACACGTAGTTCACATTTGAGCTGAATATCTTGAGTTTTGTTTTAGTGAAGATTCGCAGACATCCGTTGACAAAGATCTGAATCTTATTTGTATTTAACTTGATGACTCGCCAAGTTTCCGAGATATACCGTTACACGTAGTTCACATTTGAGCTGAATATCTTGAGTTTTGTTTTAGTGGAAATTCGCAGACATCCGTTGACAAAGATCTGAATCTTATTTGTATTTAACTTGATGACTCGCCAAGTTTCCGAGATATACCGTTACACGTAGTTCACATTTGAGCTGAATATCTTGAGTTTTGTTTTAGTGGAGATTCGCAGACATCCGTTGACAAAGATCTGAATCTTATTTGTATTTAACTTGATGACTCGCCAAGTTTCCGAGATATACCGTTACACGTAGTTCACATTTGAGCTGAATATCTTGAGTTTTGTTTTAGTGGAGATTCGAGTAGATTTCCACACTGTGTGCAGCAGAGAAAAAAGTTTGTCAGAGGCTTTCCTAATCTTGTATTAAATGTCTGCATCTGTACCTCCTGTGACCTTGGTAACAGACATTGTTTCCGGTCTAGCTAAGCGGGTAGGGATCGAGAGGGAGAGCTACAGGTAGGGGTAGTTGTGCAAGCACGGAAACACAATGCAGGTCCAAAAATCTCTGAACAAAACGTACGCATCTTCTGGCCGATGACTGACGACAAGATGCTCAAATTATCGCAGAAACGTAAGAAAACAGCAGAGTATGATTAGTCTGTGAACAAATGCTAACTCCAATGGAGTAAATGACCGCACCAAAATTGCCACCTACAGGGCAAGAGTCCATAAAAACGATCGCACCACAATTATAAGCTTCCCGGGCGATTGGAAGGGCCGTACAAACGAAAATGAACGGATGAGAGCTGCATCCAGAGCAGTGGCGTTGACCCAAGGGCGAAACTCGGAGCCATGAGTCGAGTCGGGTTGCATGTCATGGCAGTCTCGAGGCACGGTAAATGTGAGCACGGTAAGAAACCAGATAAACATAGTAGGACAGGCACCGAAGTGGAGCGAATATGCATACGGAAGATGCACAGGTGATCCCAAAGGCGAGGCAAACGTAGGGGTGAGCGAACCACCCAGATGAGCAGGAAAACGGGAAGCCCAGCAGATGCTTGAACCCAGTGCAAATCAAAAATCTGGACAAGTGTCTCTGAAAACACTGTAACGTATGGTGTCGACACATGGGAAGATTGCGATAAACTCCGTACAAGTGGCCATGCGCAGATAAAGCTATTGGGTAAAGTTCGCGAGGGCAAATCCTAAAGTGACGTTTTAGCGTCTAACGAAACTACCTTCCCTGAAACAACCGTGCAGGGTACTGTTGTTTTCACAACTAACATCCCCGGAAAAGCAAGGGCGGGTGATGATTGGCGAGTGAAATGTAAGTTGCACCGACAGCGCCTATTGGAACAATCCCTCTACAATTTTGTGCGTGACCCCAGTCCTGTGTTTCCCGGAGCCAGGGAATTTGCATAGTAGTAACAGCGAATATGCAAAGTGCCGACACGCGCCTCAAAAAAAGCTGAGAATGTTCCTACTCCTAATAAACACAAAGTGGTCAGAAAAGTAAGGCAGATAATGTAAAGAATTGACAGGCTGTCCAAATCCAAACATTGGCGAAGGCCGACACTTGTCGCAGTTTGTTATACGAGTAAGACGCCGTCCTAGGACCAAGCTTATGTGCTCCAATCCCTTGGAACAAATCTTGCCAGCTGTGGGGCAAGAATCAATAAGAACGATGCGTAACAAATGGCTGCACAATACTTGCCAGCTGTGGGGCAAGAATCAATAAGAACGATGCGTAACAAATGGCTGCACAATACTTGCCAGCTGTGGGGCAAGAATCAATAAGAACGATGCGTAACAAATGGCTGCACAATACTTGCCAGCTGTGGGGCAAGAATCAATAAGAACGATGCGTAACAAATGGCTGCACAATACTTGCCAGCTGTGGGGCAAGAATCAATAAGAACGACGCGTAACGAATCAAAAGTCTCGACAAATGTCTCTGAAAACGCGGTAACGTATCGTTTTGACACACGGGAGGATTGCAGTAAACTCCGTATCAAAGGCTTAGTGCAGATACATTTACTGGATAAGGTTGGCCAAGCGCAAATCCTTTCTTCTTCTTCTACTTCTTTGTGTTCGTTCTTTACGACCAATTGTAATCACTCTTTGTGATATGTTTGATCTTTGCAAGTACGTGTATACATTGCACATTGGTTTGGTAGGCCCCTAAATGCACAGACTTCTACATGCTTAGGAAACGTGCATCCGATTTTAATCAAACCTCCTAAGTCACCTCTTACGACATAATAATTAATAATTCCTCTCGTACCGTTATACGTTACATAGGGCCTGCAAGTAATTTCTCCATACCGCTCTATCCTGAGCAACTCGCTCAATCTCCTCCATGGAACTGAGACCGATATTTCCTGCCTCTCTCAGCAAAGTTCGTTTCAGGGTCTCCTTAGGTCGACCTCTCTTTCTTGAACCCTTTGCATCCCACTTCAATGCCTGCTTTGATATTCGTTGATCATTTCTCCTCAAGGTGTGCCCAACATATCTCCATCTTCTCTTTCTTATAACAGTTGTCACTAGTGGTTGACCAGACATGTCCCTGATTTCATCACTTCTCCTGAATTCGTTCCATTTTATATTCATTATTTTTCGCAGACATCTATTTTCAAATGCATTCAACTTGTTTTCTATATCTTTAGTCATTTTCCAACTCTCGCTAGCATATGTTAGGATTGATACAACATTTGAATTGAAAATTCGTAATTTAGTTTTAATACTATATAACTTGCAGTTCAATATTTTATTTAGACTTTTAAAAGCTGATGTTGCTTTGCCAAATCGTATCATAATTTCTTTTTAACATTTCCTGTGCAATCATTTTAGATTCCAGTGTGATATCTGCATTACTTGCCATAGGTGTCTTCATTATATTTGTTTTTTCATAGCTTATCTGCAGTCCAACTTTTGATGCTATAGATGACAAGTTGTCTGTTTTTCTTTGCATATCTTGGTTGTTTAAGTAAATACTTGTTCTGGTGTAAGTGGGCCACTTCTTCACCTCTTTCTTCTCAAGTCTGCATACTGGGGGCAGTTCTGTAGGATATAATTGATTGTCAGCCACGCCATACAGTTTGTCTTGGACGCTGGTGTAAGTGGGCCACTTCTTCACCTCTTTCTTCTCAAGTCTGCATACTGGGGGCAGTTCTGTAGGATATAATTGATTGTCAGCCACGCCATACAGTTTGTCTTGGACGCTAGTGTAAGTGGGCCACCTCTTTCTTCTCAAGTCTGCATACTGGGGGCAGTTCTGTAGGATATAATTGATTGTCAGCCACGCCATACAGTTTGTCTTGGACGCTGGTGTAAGTGGGCCACTTCTTCACCTCTTTCTTCTCAAGTCTGCATACTGAGGGCAGTTCTGTAGGATATAATTGATTGTCAGCCACGCCATACAGTTTGTCTTGGACGCTGGTGTAAGTAGGCCACCTCTTTCTTCTCAAGTCTGCATACTGGGGGCAGTTCTGTAGGATATAATTGATTGTCAGCCACGCCATACAGTTTGTCTTGGACGCTGGTGTAAGTGGGCCACTTCTTCACCTCTTTCTTCTTAAGTCTGCATACTGGGGGCAGTTCTGTAGGATATAATTGATTGTCAGCCACGCCATACAGTTTGTCTTGGACGCTGGTGTAAGTGGGCCACCTCTTTCTTCTCAAGTCTGCATACTGGGGCAGTTCTGTAGGATATAATTGATTGTCAGCCACGCCATACAGTTTGTCTTGGACGCTGGTGTAAGTGGGCCACCTCTTTCTTCTCAAGTCTGCATACTGGGGCAGTTCTGTAGGATATAATTGATTGTCAGCCACGCCATACAGTTTGTCTTGGACGCTGGTGTAAGTGGGCCACCTCTTTCTTCTCAAGTCTGCATACTGGGGGCAGTTCTGTAGGATATAATTCCTATGATTTTTGCACCCCGTTTGTGCCGACCTCTTCCCACAGTAAGTTTTGGCCACCCTCGTGATGGTAGATCTGACATTCTTACTGTGTGGCTAAATCTCGAGGCAGATTGGCGACCGTAGAATCCGTTATCCCATTCCTCATTGTGAGGGTCGTTGCACCATGTTAGGCGCCTTACGGCTTTGTGCATTCGTTTTCTGCAAGCATTTGTTTCGGATTAGCATTCCCTGGCGGACACATGCATCCGATTTCAGCTAAACCTCCTTAGTCGCCTCTTACGATATACGTGGCATGTAAGAGTGGTTCTATTCTTTACACCCCAAATTTAGGCCCTAGTAACAACTCGGGCGAGACGAGAATCAGAAGAGACATTTGAGGATATTTCCACGACGGAGGGGACTTAGCTGCAGGATTTGTTTTCATCATTACAGATGAGAAATTGTGTTGACATTCTTTGTATTATATTGCCTAAGAGCATCATGTTGATTTCTCCTATGTTCTAGACAATACAAGTGCTAACCTTTGAGCAATCAAAATTGCAACTGAAATTATTTGTTGTCGATAATTTCTAATCTTGGTGTTTATGTTGAGAGATGTTTGTTAGAAACTCTGGTAGACCATTCAACTCTTTTCTAATCTTGGTGTTTATGTTGAGAGATGATTGTTAGAAACTCTGGTAGACCATTCAACTCTTTTCTAATCTTGGTGTTTATGTTGAGAGATGATTGTTAGAAACTCTGGTAGACCATTCAACTCTTTTCTAATCTTGGTGTTTATGTTGAGAGATGATTGTTAGAAACTCTGGTAGACCGTTCAACTCTTTTCTAATCTTGGTGTTTATGTTGAGAGATGATTGTTAGAAACTCTGGTAGACCATTCAACTCTTTTCTAACCTTGGTGTTTATGTTGAGAGATGATTGTTAGAGACCCTGGTAGACCATTCAAATCTTTTCTAATCTTGGTGTTTATGTTGAGAGATGATTGTTAGAGACCCTGGTAGACCATTCAAATCTTTTCTAATCTTGGTGTTTATATTGAGAGATGATTGTTAGAGACCCTGGTAGACCATTCAAATCTTTTCTAATCTTGGTGTTTATATTGAGAGATGATTGTTAGAGACCCTGGTAGACCATTCAACTCTTTTCTAACCTTGGTGTTTATGTTGAGAGACGATTGTTAGGAACTCTGGTAGACCATTCAACTCTTTTCCTCTCTGTCTAGTCCTGTCTTTTGTTCTTATTCTTATTCCTCGCATTCTTTTCTTTATCTGTTGTCCCAGCTTTCCAGGATGTTTGTACTAAACACTATTAAAAATTTCACTCTGGTGTTCCGTGTCCAGGAGAGTTTCTCTTTGATGCAGGGAACCTAGGAGATATTACAACTAAACCTGGCGCGTCGTTGTCCCTCTGACTGCGCCTTTGACCCCAGGTGGTGATTCATGTCAGAGGTGTGTGTGGTGATCTAAGAAAGCCCACGTCAGAGGTGTGAGTGGTGATCTAAGAAAGCCCATATCAGAGGTGTGAGTGGTGATCTAAGAAAGCCAATGTCAAGAGGTGTGTGGTGATCGAAGAAAGCCCACGTCAGAGGTGTGAGTGGTGAAATGACAAGAAAGCCCATGTCAGAGGTGTGGGTGGTGAAATGACAAGAAAGGACATGTCAGAGGTGTGGGTGGTGAAATGACAAGAAAACCCATGTCAGAGGTGTGGATGGTGATCGAAGAAAGCCCACGTCAGAGGTGTGAGTGGTGATCTAAGAAAACCCACGTCAGAGGTGTGAGTGGTGATCTAAGAAAGTCCATGTCAGAGGTGTGAATGGTGGAATTAGAAGAAAGCCCATGTCAGAGGTGTGGGTGGTGCATGTTTTAGCAGATTTGATCACAATATTTACTTTTCTGTTTGTAGCAATTTTGCACAGCGCGCAGCGGTCACTTGGTAACAATCGAAAACGAGGATAAACATACATGGATACGGGCACAACTTAATGCTCGCAGATGTAAGTTGAATAAAAATGCAGTTTCTATACCAGCTATTTACATTTTTCAACATATCTTTACGAATACATATGTTTATAATTTAGTTTGTATATGAACACTCTGACTAGTTGTTGTATTGACTTCTCTGTGTTTGAATATTTAATTTAACATTTGTATCTTTGATTGTAGAATTACTTCTCTGCACTTGTAGATATGTATCTCTGATTGTAGAATTACTTCTCTAACACTTGTAGATATGTATCTCTGATTGCAGAATTACTTCTCTAACACTTGTAGATATGTATCTCTGATTGCAAAATTTCTTCTCTACATTTGTGGACATGTGCACTTGAATCTCTGATCACATTCTCACAGTTGTAGATTTGTTTCTGTAATGACACGCTTATATTTGTAGACATGTTTTCTAAAACAGTTTACATGTGTAGACCTGTTTCTCATTTGTATCAATTATGACATTTTCACACTTGCAGATAATGAGACTGACTATTATACTTGGATTGGACTATACGGCATTGAAGAAGACCGCGTCGTTAAATGGTCTGACAATTCAACAGTTAATTGGACTCAAATCGAAATACAACTTCCCTATCTCAGAAATAATCACCGTGAGTGCTCAATGTTCATACATATTCAGTGTATATATATATGGAACTGCAGTCAAACTATTTGATTGGCAAAACACGTAATTACAAAGTACTGTAGTTTTACAAATTACAAAACAATGACAAAATACAGCAACGTTTCGACCGACAAGGCCTTTATCAAGCAAACGAACAAACAGGAGTGACAAATTAAAATGAAACACAAATGGACCACCAAATACAAACGTATCTAATGAAAATTTGGAATAAAAACGAATAACGAAATAAATGTAACACAAAACACACATAAAAACTAGAAATAGAACGGAAAGAAACAATGAAACATCTAGTAAGTATATAACTTGAATACATGCAACATATACCCATATAAATTACAAAGCATGGGAAGAGAAAGTGCTAAGACGCATAAGAATGTAATACGTTGAGCCCGCGTGGTCGCAAGGTACCATACAAAGAAATCAACCGATTCTCCAGAGCAAATCGACTGCGATCATCCGAGGAACATGATCGGATGGCTGTGACCTGGACATCGTGAGCTCCTAAATGGCCAGTATCATTGAAATGGGTGGCTACATGGGTCACAGAGCACTGGCGTATGTCGCGCAAGTGTTGGGCGAATCGGTCACTGAACCTCTTGCCTGTCTCGCCAATATAAGCCTTGTTACACCGCTTACAGATAATGGCATAGATAAGATTACGGGACTCGCATGTGAACCCATCGTCAATACGAAATGTGCCTAAAGGAAAAGATACAGTACGCGTCTCTATCACATAAGCACACTTGTTGCAACGCCGACGGCCACACTAGACAGTGCCAGTGTGGCCGTCGCTGTATCTTTGTATGGTACCTTGCGACCACGCGGGCTCAACGTATTACATTCTTATGCGTCTTAGCACTTTCTCTTCCCATGCTTTGTAATTTATATGGGTATATGTTGCATGTATTCAAGTTATATACTTACTAGATGTTTCATTGTTTCTTTTCCGTTCTATTTCTAGTTTTTATGTGTGTTTTTGTGTTACATTTATTTCGTTATTCGTTTTATTTCAAATTTTCATTAGATACGTTTGTATTTGGTGGTCCATTTGTGTTTCATTTTAATTTGTCACTCCTGTTTGTTCGTTTGCTTGATAAAGGCCTTGTTGGTCGAAACGTTGCTGTATTTTGTCATTGTTTTTGTAATTTGTAAAACTACAGTACTTTGGAATTACGTGTTTTGTTCATACATACATAGACATACAGACATAAACTGATACAGTCAGACAAACAAAGCCATAGACTGCCATAGACAGGGAGACACTAATATATATATAGAAGATTAAATCTATCTTATCTATCTTTCAAATTTTTTTTTTCTGATCCAGAAGCACTTGAGCTTTTCAGCTCTTAGGCTTGGCGCCATGGACATCGTAACCCTTCGGTTCGGTGCCACGAACACCGTAAATCTGGGGAATCTGTGGCCTTTTCTGCCATCCTGCGAAATTAAACCATCACACACAGAGGGATAGTCACCCGTAGTCCAATGCGCTACGAACACGATGGGCAGACGGGCCTTTCATATTTATCATATCTATCAAATCTCCTCTCTCTCTCTCGTGATCGTTATTAAGTCGTTTTTATCATTCTATTGTGATATATAAACAGCCAAACATCAAGAACGGAATGTACGTGCACAGCCTTCAGTTCCAATTGGGACTCAAGTGCTTATCTTTCGGTGGTGTGTTCGGTTTCAACCAGAGTTTACTGGGCTCGCTCTCCGTTAGCCTTTTACTGTCCCCAGCCAAAACCCACAAGGTAGCAGGTTGCTATTATCTTTCAGGGCAACGACCCGTAGACGACCTGCCCTCCTGGGCTGATGAGCGTCATCTGCTCAGCTATACCAGTCTTGTTAATGGACTGCTTGATTTGCCTATCGTCCAGTTTTGTGTACGGTTTGCTCCGCTAGGCTTTGATTGTCCCCAACCAACTACAAGGCAGCAGTAATCTATCCTATCTAATTTATTTATCCTATCTAATTTATCTATCCTAATTTATCTATCCTATCTATCCTACCTAATTTATCTATCCTATCTAATTTATCTATCCTATCTAATTTACCTATCCTATCTATCCTACCTAATTTATATATCCTATCTAATGTATCTATCCTATCTAATTTATCTATCCTATCTAATTTATCTATCCTAATTTATCTATCCTATCTATCCTAACTAATTTATCTATCATATCTAATTTATCTATCCTACCTAATTTATATATCCTACCTAATTTATCTATCCTATCTATCCTACCTAATTTATCTATCCTATCTATCCTACCTAATTGATCTATCCTATCTATCCTACCTAATTTATCTATCATACCTAATTTATCTATCCTATCTAATTTATCTATCCTATATATCCTACCTAATTTATCTATCCTATCTAATTTATCTATCATACCTAATTTATCTATCCTATCTATCCTACCTAATTGATCTATCCTATCTATCCTACCTAATTTATCTATCATATCTAATTTATCTATCCTACCTAATTTATCTATACTATCTAATTTATCTATCATATCTCATTTATCTATCATACCTAATTTATCTATCATATCTATCCTATCTAATTTATCTATCCTATCTATCCTTCTTTAATTTTTATCATATCTAATTTATCTATCCTACCTAATTTATCTATCCTATCTAATTTATCTATCCTACCTAATTTATCTATCATATCTAATTTATATAACCTATATATCCTATCTAATTTATCTATCATATCTATCCTATCTAATGTATCTATCCTACCAAATTTATATATCCTATCTAATTTATCTATCCTATCTATCCTATCTAATTTATCTATCATATCTAATTTATTTATCCTATCTATCCTTCTTTAATTTTTATCATATCTAATTTATCTATCCTACCTAATTCATCTATCATATCTAATTTATCTATCCTATCTAATTTATCTATCTATATAATTTATATATCCTATCTAATTTATCTATCTTATCTATTTTATCTATCCTATCTAATTTATCTATCCTATCTATCCTATCTAATTTATCTATCCTATATATCCTATCTAATTTATCTATCCTATATATCCTATCTAATTTATATATCCTATCTAATTTATCTATCATATCTTATTTATCTATCATATCTATCTTATCTATCCTATCTAATATAATCTATCAAATCTATCTAATCTAATGATCATAGATTTTACAATCATTCGATTTTGTCAACAGACATCCAAAAGCCGATATTTCGATTTTGCAACATCATGAACGTTAGGTAAACTTTGAACGCGTCCAATTGCCCCCTTTCTTAACAATGAAAATTCCCACCTGTCGGGAGTGGGCACCACGTTGGGAAAATGGTTCTAATCTATCTTTCTATCCTATCTATCTTACCGATCTATCCAGCCTATCTGATCTCTCTAACCGACCTATCTCTCTCTCTCTCTCTCTCTCTCTCTCTCCCCCTTTCGATCCTCGCCTAGACTGATGAACCAAATTTTATCATTAATTGTACTGTTGCTTTTAGTGACTGCGTCCTCCGTACAGCTTCTCGTGAAGCTCTGTGTTATCGGGCCAAGTTTCTTTTCTCTGGGCTGCTAACAGCTGGCAGTCTTGCAGTATGTGCTCTGCCGTATTGTCCGTCATTTCACAGTGGCACAGGCTAGTTGTGTCAATTCTATATTTGTTAAACATGTGGGCTCGGAGTCTGTTATGGCCGTTACGGAGACGGAATATGGCAACTTTTTCACTACGGGACAGACCATAGTACCCATCATTGCTGTTGTGTTGTTGGTGGTCTTTCGACCATTTTTTATTGTAATTCCAGCCGATGGTTGTTCTGGCCTCCTCATAGCTGATCTCGTGATCAGTCTGCGTAGTTGCCCGCCTTCTTTAGCTAGCTTGTCGGCGTGTTCATTTCCGCCCATGTTGCAGTGTGATGGTATCCACTGAATGACGGTGCGTTTAAGTGAGTTTACTAGTGCATCGAGGATCTCTTTCAGTTCATTGAGTTCTGTTCTGGCTGCGCTTTTTAGTGCCGTGGTGACCGACAGAGCATCGATGAATATCACGACTTTGTTGTGTAAGGCACTTCTTCTCACTAAGATCATTTAAGCTGCTTTTCTTAGCGCTTCTGCCTCTGCCCAGTAGTTGTTTGAGACCTTGCCTGCGGCAATCGACCTCGTGATCTTCACTTTCTTTGAGAGTTTAAGCACTATGCCTCCGCCATCGCTGATTGCGTCCACTGCCGATCCCTCAGTATACACGTGTGTCCACTCATTTCGGATACTCAGTCTCTATGAAGTTTTGGTAACCTTTCTTCTTTCGCAGTTTTCTTGCTGCCTTATCTTAAGTATACATGAGATTGATTCCCTTAATTCTGGTATATTTATCTTCCACGGCGTGCTCTTATCAGTTGCCTGTATCAATTTGGGTTTACAATTTGCTAAGACCGGTTGGACTTGGATCAGTGCTTTGGCACTTTTTGCGAAGCAGGTTCTCTTTAGCCTGTTCCTTCCTAGTCCGTTCATCCTGACATACACAGGGTGGGAGTTAAGCCGTTTCAGCTTTTCGGACAGTATCATAACTTTCCTGTCTCTGCGGTCTGACATTGGTTAGAGGCCTGCGATTGTTTCCATCGCCGTGATGGGTGTGGACTTCATGGCTCCTGTGACAATGCGTACTGCTCGGTTCTGAATGCTATTCACTTTTGCGAATTGCTTGTTGGATGCACTGCTCCATGCTGCTTTGCTGTATTCAAGGACCGGTCGCACTCTTCCAGAGCAGAGTGTTTTGAGGATTCTGGTGTTTGCTCCCCACATGCTTAGTTTCTATCGCTCTTTTGTAGTAACATTATCTATTTGGGAGCACCCTGTCAGTCTTCGGTCTAGTATGACTCCCAGGTACGTTAGAGTTTTGCTTTCCGAAAGGTCTTGCCCATTGACTTTAAGCTTAATTCTGTAATTCTGGTTGTTCTGCGAGAACACCGTGTATTGGGTCTTTGAGGCATTAATGTTCATGTTCCATTTTTGTGACCAGATTTCCAGCTTATTTAGCGTATCTTGCAGTCGATTTGTTGCTGTGGGCATTGACTTCTCTCTCGCCCAGATTGCCAGGTCGTCGGCCTACATGGCTGAGTGTACTCGCTTTGGTAGGCATGCTGCTATGTCGTTGACAAAGATTAGAAAGAGAGTTGGTGAGAGCACACCTCCTTGGGGGACTCCTTGCTCTAATGTGGCCTTCATGCTTCTGTACCCCTGAACTTGAACCCTTGCTGTTCTGTTCTCTAGCAACCTATCAAGCCATCTGTACATACTTCCCTTTATACCGAAAGTGAGGTATTCAGTTTTAGCCCTTCTTTCCAGACTGTGTCGAACGCCTTCTCCATATCTACCAAAACTGTCAGTGTCTGCTTTCTTTTTGGAAACCATCCTCTATTTCCTGGGCGATATAGGTTACCTGATCTTCTGTAGATCGGTACTTCCGAAAGCCTCCCTGTTGTTCCATGAGAAGCCCTTTGCTTTCCAAGTGCCAAGATAGCTGTTTGTTCACCATACGTTCCATGAGTTTGCCCGTGCAGCTTAGGAGACTTTAGGTCTGTAACTCGTCGAGGCGAGTTTATATTTGCCTGGCTTTAGGATGGGTACCATGATCGCTTCCTTCCATTCTCTTCCTTCCTGCCCGACGGATCTCCACAGGCGTAGCACCATATCGATATTCTAAATTAAACATATTCATGAAAAATTTGGTCCATGCAGCCTTAGCATGGGTATCTACGTCACAACTTTCAGTGCCAATTGGAGCACAGTTGCTTGTCTTTCGGCCGTGTGTCCGATTTCAACCAACGTTTACTAGGTTCGCTCTCCGTTAGCCTTTGACTGTCTCCAGCCAGAACCCACAAGGCAGCAGGTTGCTATTTTCTTTCAGGGCAGCGACCATTAGAAGACCTGCCCTCCTGGTCTGATGAGCGTCATCTGCCCAGCAATACCTGTTTTGTTAATGAACTGCTTGGTTTGCCTACCGTCCAGTTGTGTTTACGGTTTACTCCACGAGCCTTTGATTGTCCCCAACCAAAACTACAAGGCAGTGGTGGTTTCCTATGAAGAGAACAGAGTTCTGGGACGTTTTCTTGACGCTCGGGTCGTCACTAAGCATTTTGCGTTGGCTCTGTCGTTTCCTTTGATCCTGGAAACCCTGGGCTGGGGCCCCGCACATCCTATTGTATGGGTCGTTTCATTCAGCGCAACTTTGGATTTTGCACTCGCCGTTTATCACCCGCCCTGATATTTCCGGGGATGTTAATTGCGTGAACAATCGTACCATGCCCGGCTGTCTCATGGAGGGCAGTTTCGTAAGGCGCTAGAACGTAATTTTGGGTTTTTCGCTCTGCCAACTTTACCCAGTATAGTCTGCGCTCGGCCACACATACGGAGTTTTATCGCAATCTTCACTTGTGCCACCGTCACCTCAAGTACCACATTTACCGTGCATCGGGAGTGCCACATTTACCGTGCTTCGGGAGTGCCACGGCACGCTACCCATTTTGCGCTCATGGCTCCGAGTTTCGCCGCTCAGAATGCACCTCTCATCCCTTCGCTTGCAGCCTTTCACATCTGCTGGTAGGCTGATACGACCAACATGTTCACACATCTGCCGTTTCATGTACCGTGCTTCGGGGCTTCTCCAACATTCAGTTTGAGTCGTGCCCATGGCACCGAGTTTCACTTCATGTCTCAGCTTTTTTGGGATACACATCTCCCTTAAATTCGGTCATTTACTCCTGAGGAGTTGGTGTTTTGTTCACGGACTGATTTAATGAGCCATTTTGCATCACATCGCGACCGACCACCTTCGATATACGGACACACACACACCACCAGTAAGACCACGTGAGCGAGCGAGTCTTATTAGCAGACGCTACCTTGTCCCTTATTCACTGGGAGCCTGTTCGCTTCGTCGCGTGAAGAAGCGGAGAGCACGCTCATCCATTAGAGACTATGCACGCAATTGTTTATCGACACTGGGGAACCGCGCTCGCTTACTGGCTCGCTAGTCCGGTTATTTTCAAAACATGGAGGCGCAATTTGCAGACGCACACCCCAGTTCGCGGACGTTCTACTCTGTTGTTTCTTGCTTCTTCTGAGCTTAGGCATATTTTAGCGGACTTCGGCCAGGAAATGTATGTGTTGTTCAGGGATTTCCGGCCCATTTGTTCTCCGTGTTTGCGCTTCCCCCACTATTTTGTTCACGGCCGCTTGTACTCTAGTGTTTCATGCTTCTTTTGAAATTTTGGGCTTATTTTAGCGGACTTCGGCCTGGAAATGTGTGCGTTTTTCAGGCATTTTCGGCCCCTGCATTGCTTTTCTATGTTTGCAATTCCACCACTGTTTTAATCGCAGACGCTTATACGCTGCTGATTCGTACTTATATGTACTTGAACATATTTTATCGGACATCGGCCAGAAGATGTGTGCGTGTTCAGGATTTTGGCCCCTGTAATTGCTTTTCCGTGTTTGCACATACAACTACCTGTGGATCTCCCTGATTCCTGCACACCTTGAGTCTGTTACCAGGGTCACCACGTGGCGGTGGGGGCAGGGTCTTGGTTAACGCGCTCCTTCGCTAACCCTGGCTCATGTTGCCACCATGAGCCTTTGACCCCAACCGACCTATCTAACCGATCTATCCAACCAATCTATCTAACCGATCTATATAACCGATCTATCTAACCAATCTATCTAACCGATCTATATAACCGATCTATCTAACCAATCTATCTAACCGATCTATATAACCGATCTATCTAACCAATCTATCTAACCAATCTATCTAATCAATCTATCTAACCAATCTAACCGATCTATCTAACCTATCTATCTAACCGATCTATCTAATCAATCTATCTAACCGATCTATCTAACCAATCTATCTAACCAATCTATCTAACCGATCTATCTAACCAATCTATCTAACCAATCTATCTAACCAATCTATTTAATCAATCTATCTAACCAATCTATCTAACCGATTTATCTAGCCGATCTATCTAACCGATCTATCTAATCAATCTATCTAACCGACATATCTACTTAATCTATATAATAAATCCATCTAACCGATCTATCTAACCGACCAATTTAACTGACCTATCTAACCGACCTGTCTAACCAAACTATATAAACGACCTATCTACCAATCTATCTAAACGACCTATCTAACCAACCTATCTAACCGATCTATCTAGCCAATCAATCTAACTGTCTTATCTAACCGAAATCTAACCGATCTATCGAGCCTACCGATCTATATAACCGATCTATCTAGCCAATCTATCTAACCAATCTATCTAACCGACCAATTTTACTGATCTATCTAAACAAACTATTTAACCTGTTTATCTAAACGACCAATTTAACCGACCTCTCTAAACTATCTATCCAACCAATCTATCTAACTAATCTATCTAACTAATCTATCTAACCAATCTATCTAACCCACTAATTTTACTGACCTATCAAACTAACCAATCTAACCGATCTATCTAAACGACCTATCTAACTATTCTATCTAACCGACCTATCTAACCGATTTATCTAGCCAAACTATCTAGCAGCTGAATTTAACTGTCGTATCTATCCGAAATCGAATCTATCTATTGGACACTACCTGTGCGATTTTTCTGATTTTGCCGTCGGGGCGACGGCGAGGTCTCCAGGGGGTGTCATAGTTCCCCAGATGGCAGCGGAGGAATGGACAGTTAGCCAGATAGTTAGTATAGTGTATAATTAGATATTTAATAGTTGAGACTATGTGTTGCACTCTCTAAGCAGAGGCGCAACACATAACAACGAGACATTCTTGACGTAATAAAAACTACGTAGTTGTGTAGGACAGAGTTAAAAACGTTAGTAAATAAAGAAGACTCATATAGGACCACGAGAGGAGAGGACATGTTTTATGTTGTGTCCGAATACTATAAATAAAGGAAATATAAAAGAAACTGAACAATGGTGGTCCTTTATATTGTGACTGTCGTCTATTGTTCGTTATGTTAGTATGAGAATGCTACCAGAGTACAACGGTATGAACAAGAAAGGAAATTATATCGAAAGGAGAAATTAAACCGGGAGCAGGACCAAAATGACTTCAACCAGCAGAGAACAGCATGAATGATGTCGCATAAACATCATGAATTTCTTCTGGCTACAATCAGAGATTAAGACGGTCGCGGTCAGGATGGCCCTTACTACATATCTATCTATCTGTATATCTGTCTGTCTGTCTGTCTGTCTGTCTGCCTGCCTGCCTGTCTGCCTGCCTGCCTATCCAACCTATCCTACCTATCCAACCTATCCAACCTATCCAACCTATAAAACCTATCCAACCTATCCAACCTATCCAATCTATCCAATCTATCCAATCTATCCAATCTATCCAATCTATCTAATCTATCTAATCTATCTAATCTAATCTAATCTATCTAATCTATCTAATCTATCTTATCTATCGTATCTATCTTATCTATCTTATCTATCTTATCTATATATCTATCGATCTATCGATCTATCTATCTATCAAACCGTCTGTCCGTCTGTCAGTTTGTCCTTCTGTCCGTCTGTCCGTCTGTCTTGTCTGATCTGTCGATCTGTCGGTCGGTCGGTCGGTCGGTCGGTATGTCGGTCTGTCGGTCAGTCGGTCAGTCGATCTGTCTGTCTTTCTCTCTCTCTCTCTCTCTCTGTCTGTCTGTTTGTCTATCTATCCGTCTATCCGTCCATCTGTTCGTCTGTCTATCTAACTGTCCATTCGTCAATCCGTCAATTCCTCCATCCGTACGTCCGTCCGTCCACCCGCTTGTCCGCCCGCCTGTCCGACTGCATGTCCGCCTGCCTCTCTGTCTGTCTGGCTGTCAATCTGCCTGGCTCCTGTCTGTCTGCCTGTCTGTCTTTCGGCCTACCTGCAGTACAGCATACCTGCCTACCGGCCGGTGGACCTGTCTGCCTGCCTGCCGGTCGGACTGCTTGCCTGCAGGCCGGTCGTCCTGTCTTTCTGCATGCCTGCCCGTCTGTCGAACTGTCTGTTAACCTGTCGATCTGTCTATCTGTTAATCTGTCGACCTATCTATCTGTCGACCTGTTTACCTGATCCAATTCAATCTATCCAATTTATCCATCTATCCACACACCCGATCCGTTCAACCTTCACCGTCCCTTACCAAACCCAACCCGTCCCACCTACCTGTCCCACCCCAACCACAACCCGTCACACCCCCAACTTCAACCCGTCCATTCGATCCAATCCATTCCTTTCATCCAACCCGTCCTTCGATCCAACCCGTCCCTTCCATTCAGACCGTCCATTCCATCCAACACCGCGCTTCCATCCAACCCGGCCCTTCCATCCAATCCAGCCCTTCCATCCAACTCGGCACGTCTATCCATACGGGCTCTTCCATCCAACCCGGCCCTTCCATCCAATCCTGTCCTTACATCCAACCCTGTCCTTCCATCCAACCCTGTCCTTTCAACCAACCCAGCCCTTCCATTCAACCCTGTCTTTCCATCCAACATTGTTCTTCCATCAAACACTGTCCTTCCTCAAACTCTGTCCTTACATCCAACCTTGTCCTTCCATCCAACCCAGTCCTTCCATCCAACCCTGTCTTTCCATACAACCCTGTAATTCCGTCCAACCCTGTCCTTCCATCCAACCCTGTCCTTCCATCCAACCCAGCACTTCTATTCAATCTATCTATGGGTGATATATATTTTGTAATATTCTACAAATCCAGTTATGGACACATGTGTGCACATGTTTACTGGGACTACTGCTGATAGTCGTATCTGGTATTTTGATGAGTGCACCAGACTTTCAAATTATATCTGCCAAAAGAAGTGAGTCACACATGTATTATATTATTATTATTATTATTATTATTGTTATTATAACTTATTTAAACGCAAATATATCTTGATGTACATGGCCATGTTGTAGTATACATCAAATAAGAACAAGGAAAGAGTTCCACAAGATAATTATATTTAATTATTTTCTTTTCTTTTGTCCTTCTCTGCTTTTCTTTGCCGCTAGGCGTAGCAGGTTTAACTGATGATCGGTTTCAAGATAATGCACGATCGGTCGCTTGATATGTTGTGGTATTGTGGAGTTTTAAGATGTCTGTTACTCCACCAACCCATCTTTTTCTTGGTCTGCCCCTTCCTCTTGATGATTCCATTTTCAGGTTGTACGCTTTTGCAATTGGTGTATTCGGGTTCATTCTGACCAAGTGGCAAACCCATTTGAGTCTCTATTTTTCCAATGAATCTAATAGCAGGTGTTGTTCCGACTGTTCTTCTAATTTCCTCGTTTCTTATATGGTCTCTTCTTGTTTTAATTACTGTTTTCCTCAAGCATCTCATTTCGCATGTGTAATTTTCCTTTCTTGTTCTTGTGTCAGTGCCCATGTTTGGCTCTGGTAGCACAGTGTTGGTATGAAGATTGCATTTATAATCTGTCTTTTAGTCTCTACTGGAATTGCTTCGAGTTTCAAGATTGGGAGTAGCTGGTATGTAATGTTGTTGGCTTTGATGGATTCTAGTTTCGATTTCTCTGTCCAGTCTACTATATATTTCATTGAACTTGTTAAAACTAATAATTATAATATTATAACAAAATTATATTTCTGTTATTGTTAATCTGATCTTTAACCTACCAAATTATCGTTTATGTTTATAGTAAAATTATTTGTATCTATGCTATCGTAATCTATATGAATATATGTTATTAGAACATATGAAAACATGTGTCCTTCTCCCTCCCCCAAATATATATACACACACAAATCTAAATTCTCTTCGACCTTGCATATACACAGCGTGCAGACATGTAATTATCTGTGTAACTTAACGGCAGACGTGCTAAACTGTTATTGTCGAGTAGCACAAATTATAGTTACGTCATCATGATCAGTCGAGTCTTTAATCCGAGCTGTTAATTATATAGTGTGTCAGCTATGACACAAAAATAGTGGAAATGAGGATATGAACAAAAATACAAAGATAAAGACATGAGATAAACAAAGATAAAGACATGAGATAAACAAAGATAAAGACATGAGATAAACAAAGATAAAGACATGAGATAAACAAAGATAAAGACATGAGATAAATATAAACAAAGATAACAAAATGAGATAAACATAAACAAAGATAGAGACATGAGATAAATATAAACAAAGATAAAGACATGAGATAAACATAAACAAAGATAACAACATGAGATAAACATAAACAAAGATAAAGACATGAGAAAAACATAAACAAAGATAAAGACATGAGATAAACATAGACAAAGATAAAGACATGAGTTAAACATAAACAAAGATAAAGACATGAGATAAACATAAACAAAGATAAAGACATGAGATAAACATAAACAAAGATAAAGACATGAGATAAACATAAACAAAGATAAAGACATGAGATAAATATAAACAAAGATAAAGACATGAGATAAACAAAGATAAAGACATGAGATAAACATAAACAAAGATAAAGATATGAGATAAACAAAGATAAAGACATGAGATAAACATAAACAAAGATAAAGACATGAGATAAACATAAACAAAGATAAAGACCTGAGATAAACAAAGATAAAGACATGAGATAAACATAAACAAAGATAAAGACATGAGATAAACATAAACAAAGATAAAGACATGAGAAAAACATAAACAAAGATAAAGACATGAGATAAACATAGACAAAGATAAAGACATGAGATAAACATAAACAAAGATAAAGACATGAGATAAACATAAACAAAGATAAAGACATGAGATAAACATAAACAAAGATAAAGACATGAGATAAACATAAACAAAGATAAAGACATGAGATAAATATAAACAAAGATAAAGACATGAGATAAACAAAGATAAAGACATGAGATAAACATAAACAAAGATAAAGATATGAGATAAACAAAGATAAAGACATGAGATAAACATAAACAAAGATAAAGACATGAGATAAACATAAACAAAGATAAAGACCTGAGATAAACAAAGATAAAGACATGAGATAAACATAAACAAAGATAAAGACATGAGATAAACATAAACAAAGATAAAGACATGAGATAAATATAAACAAAGATAAAGATATGAGATAAACAAAGATAACGACATGAGATAAACATAAACAAAGATAAAGACATGAGATAAATATAAACAAAGATAACGACATGAAATAAACAAAGATAAAGACATGAGATACACATAAACAAAGATAAAGACATGAGATAAACATAAACAAAGATAAAGACATGAGATAAACATAAACAAAGATAAAGACATGAGATAAATATAAACAAAGATAAAGACATAAGATAAACATAAACAAAGATAAAGACATGAGATAAACATAAACAAAGATAAAGATATGAGATGAACATAAACAAAGATAACGACATGAGATAAACATAAACAAAGATAAAGACATGAGATAAACATAAACAAAGATAACGACATGAGATAAATATAAACAAAGATAAAGACATGAGATAACAAAGATAAAGACATGAGATAAACATAAACAAAGATAAAGATATGAGATAAACATAAACAAAGATAAAGATATGAGATAAACATAAACAAAGATAACGACATGAGATAAACAAAGATAAAGACATGAGATAAACATAAACAAAGATAAAGATATGAGATAAACATAAACAAAGATAAAGACATGAGATAAACATAAACAAAGATAAAGACATGAGATAAACATAAACAAAGATAAAGACATGAGATAAATATAAACAAAGATAAAGATATGAGATAAACAAAGATAACGACATGAGATAAACATAAACAAAGATACAGACATGAGATAAATATAAACACAGATAACGACATGAAATAAACAAAGATAAAGACATGAGATAAACAAAGATAACAACATGAGATAAACATAAACAAAGATAAAGACATGAGATAAACATAAAAAAAGATAAAGACATGAGATAAACATAAACAAAGATAAAGACATGAGATAAACATAAAGAAAGATAAAGACATGAGATAAACATAAACAAAGATAAAGACATGAGATAAACATAAACAAAGATAAAGACATTAGATAAATATAAACAAAGATAAAGACATAAGATAAACATAAACAAAGATAAAGACATGAGATAAACATAAACAAAGATAAAGATATGATATGAACATAAACAAAGATAACGACATGAGATAAACATAAACAAAGATAAAGACATGAGATAAACATAAACAAAGATAACGACATGAGATAAATATAAACAAAGATAAAGACATAAGATAAACATAAACAAAGATAAAGACATGAGATAAACATAAACAAAGATAAAGACATGAGATAAATATAAACAAAGATACAGACATAAGATAAACATAAACAAAGATAAAGACATGAGATAAACATAAACAAAGATAAAGATATGAGATGAACATAAACAAAGATAACGACATGAGATAAACATAAACAAAGATAAAGACATGAGATAAACATAAACAAAGATAAAGACATGAGATAAACATAAACAAAGATAAAGACATGAGATAAATATAAACAAAGATAACGACATAAGATAAACATAAACAAAGATAAAGACATGAGATAAACAACGATAACGACATAAGATAAACATAAACAAAGATAACGACATGAGATAAACAAAGATAAAGACATGAGATAAACACAAACAAAGATAAAGACATGAGATAAATATAAACAAAGATAGAGACATGAGATAAACATAAACAAAGATAAAGACATGATATAAACAAAGATAAAGACATGAGATAAACATAAAACAAAGATAAAGACATGAGATAAACATAAAACAAAGATAAAGACATGAGTTAAACATAAACAAATATAAAGACATGAGATAAATATAAACAAAGATAGAGACATGAGTTAAACATAAACAAAGATGAAGACATGAGATAAACATAAACAAAGATAAAGACATAAGATAAACATAAACAAAGATAAAGACATGAGATAAACAAAGATAAAGACATGAGATAAACAAAGATAAAGACATGAGATAAATATAAACAAAGATAAAGACATGAGATAAACAAAGATAAAGACATGAGATAAACAAAGATAAAGACATGAGATAAACAAAGATAAAGACATGAGATAAACAAAGATAAAGACATGAGATAAACAAAGATAAAGACATGAGATAAACAAAGATAAAGACATGAGATAAATATAAACAAAGATAAAGACATGAGATAAATATAAACAAAGATAAAGACATGAGATAAACATAAACAAAGATAAAGACATGAGATAAATATAAACAAAGATAAAGACATGAGATAAACAAAGATAAAGACATGAGATAAACATAAACAAAGATAAAGATATGAGATAAACAAAGATAAAGACATGAGATAAACATAAACAAAGATAAAGACATGAGATAAACATAAACAAAGATAAAGACCTGAGATAAACAAAGATAAAGACATGAGATAAACATAAACAAAGATAAAGACATGAGATAAACATAAACAAAGATAAAGACATGAGATAAATATAAACAAAGATAAAGATATGAGATAAACAAAGATAACGACATGAGATAAACATAAACAAAGATAAAGACATGAGATAAATATAAACAAAGATAACGACATGAAATAAACAAAGATAAAGACATGAGATACACATAAACAAAGATAAAGACATGAGATAAACATAAACAAAGATAAAGACATGAGATAAACATAAACAAAGATAAAGACATGAGATAAATATAAACAAAGATAAAGACATAAGATAAACATAAACAAAGATAAAGACATGAGATAAACATAAACAAAGATAAAGATATGAGATGAACATAAACAAAGATAACGACATGAGATAAACATAAACAAAGATAAAGACATGAGATAAACATAAACAAAGATAACGACATGAGATAAATATAAACAAAGATAAAGACATGAGATAACAAAGATAACGACATGAGATAAACAAAGATAAAGACATGAGATAAACATAAACAAAGATAAAGATATGAGATAAACATAAACAAAGATAAAGACATGAGATAAACATAAACAAAGATAAAGACATGAGATAAACATAAACAAAGATAAAGACATGAGATAAATATAAACAAAGATAAAGATATGAGATAAACAAAGATAACGACATGAGATAAACATAAACAAAGATACAGACATGAGATAAATATAAACACAGATAACGACATGAAATAAACAAAGATAAAGACATGAGATAAACAAAGATAACAACATGAGATAAACATAAACAAAGATAAAGACATGAGATAAACATAAAGAAAGATAAAGACATGAGATAAACATAAACAAAGATAAAGACATGAGATAAACATAAAGAAAGATAAAGACATGAGATAAACATAAACAAAGATAAAGACATGAGATAAACATAAACAAAGATAAAGACATTAGATAAATATAAACAAAGATAAAGACATAAGATAAACATAAACAAAGATAAAGACATGAGATAAACATAAACAAAGATAAAGATATGATATGAACATAAACAAAGATAACGACATGAGATAAACATAAACAAAGATAAAGACATGAGATAAACATAAACAAAGATAACGACATGAGATAAATATAAACAAAGATAAAGACATAAGATAAACATAAACAAAGATAAAGACATGAGATAAACATAAACAAAGATAAAGACATGAGATAAATATAAACAAAGATACAGACATAAGATAAACATAAACAAAGATAAAGACATGAGATAAACATAAACAAAGATAAAGATATGAGATGAACATAAACAAAGATAACGACATGAGATAAACATAAACAAAGATAAAGACATGAGATAAACATAAACAAAGATAAAGACATGAGATAAACATAAACAAAGATAAAGACATGAGATAAATATAAACAAAGATAACGACATAAGATAAACATAAACAAAGATAAAGACATGAGATAAACAACGATAACGACATAAGATAAACATAAACAAAGATAAAGACATAAGATAAACATAAACAAAGATAACGACATGAGATAAACAACGATAACGACATAAGATAAACATAAACAAAGATAACGACATGAGATAAACAAAGATAAAGACATGAGATAAACACAAACAAAGATAAAGACATGAGATAAATATAAACAAAGATAGAGACATGAGATAAACATAAACAAAGATAAAGACATGATATAAACAAAGATAAAGACATGAGATAAACATAAAACAAAGATAAAGACATGAGATAAACATAAAACAAAGATAAAGACATGAGATAAACATAAAACAAAGATAAAGACATGAGTTAAACATAAACAAATATAAAGACATGAGATAAATATAAACAAAGATAGAGACATGAGTTAAACATAAACAAAGATGAAGACATGAGATAAACATAAACAAAGATAAAGACATGAGATAAACATAAACAAAGATAAAGACATGAGATAAACAAAGATAAAGACATGAGATAAACAAAGATAAAGACATGAGATAAACATAAACAAAGATAAAGACATAAGATAAACATAAACAAAGATAAAGACATGAGATAAACAAAGATAAAGACATGAGATAAACAAAGATAAAGACATGAGATAAATATAAACAAAGATAAAGACATGAGATAAACAAAGATAAAGACATGAGATAAACAAAGATAAAGACATGAGATAAACAAAGATAAAGACATGAGATAAACAAAGATAAAGACATGAGATAAACAAAGATAAAGACATGAGATAAACAAAGATAAAGACATGAGATAAATATAAACAAAGATAAAGACATGAGATAAATATAAACAAAGATAAAGACATGAGATAAACATAAACAAAGATAAAGACATGAGATAAATATAAACAAAGATAAAGACATGAGATAAACATAAACAAAGATAAAGACATGAGATAAACATAAACAAAGATAAAGATATGGGATACACACACACACACGCACGCACACACACACACACACAAATACAAATCTAAAGTAACCATGGACACGGATGTAACTTGGACTTGAACATCCCTCAGTATGGACTACATATGATTGGACTACATATGATGGCCACCTTCCGTCTGTCTATCAGATACATTGATGACTGTATTGGCATTACTGATATGCCTGAAGCCGATTTGTCACGCTTCATTAATTTCATTATTGTTTTCAACCTTTATATTCGTTTTACTTCTCACATCTCCACTACTTGTGTCAACTTTCTTGACATTACTATCACCTTACGCCTATGCACTATCACTACATCAGTATATTACAAGCCTACTGAAGCACATAGTTTTCTCCTTTATACTTCTTCCCATCCCCAGGCTTGTCGTGATTCCTTGCCATTCTCGCAGCTCATGCGCCTTCGTCGTCTCTGTAGCGAGGATGCGGATTTTCTTGATAGAGCTCGTGAGATGCTTGATTTCTTCCGCAGGCGCCTACTATACCCGGAGGTGCTAGTATCTGCTATGAATCGAGTTCAGAAAATCACTCGCCAGCAGGCCCTTACCAGCATAGGACTACTAACTCTGAGAGAGTAAAACTTATCTTAACTTTCCACCCCATAGTTCACTAGTGAAAGATGTTTTATTCGTCATATGTCTATCCTAAGTGAGATCCTAAGACCCGTTCAGTCTTCCCCAACTATCCTTTGGTGGCTTACAGACGGGACAGAAATCTTAACGATATGTTGGTACACAGTCGCTTTAAGTCCAATATCCAGAGTCATTTTGGCACTGTCCAGTGTGGCCGTCGGCGTTGCAACACGTGTGTTATGTGATACAGACTGTACTGTATCAAACGTTGCTGTATATTGTCAATGTTTTGGTATATTGTAAAACTACAGTACTTTGTTATTACGTCTTTTGTCAATCAAATAGTATTACTGCAGTCTCATGTATATTGGACACGCATACAGAGATATGGACATGTGATAGAAGCTAAAATACAATTATATGAATATGGTAGACACACACACATATATATATATATATATATATATATATATATATATATACATGGACAAGGACAGAAATAAGATCGCATCTGCATTACAGTGTGAGCTGAATAGGATTGGTAACTGGTGCAACGAATTCGAAGCGAATGTGAACCCAGCAAAGGTCTCTCTGACATGGTTCTCTCTTAACACTCACATAGTAAAGACACCTACCCCAGTTGTCAGTATGTGTAACAAAGATATTGACAGAAGCGAAACACTAAAATATCTTGGAATAACAGTTGACAGAAGCCTGTCATTTAAGAGTCATGTTGAGAACGTAATTGCAGGCGATTGGAGAGAGGTCGATCCTGGATGACCGAGGCAGAGGATGTTATTAAACAGGTCTGAGATCACATCTCAAGAAAATGGCATGGCTGGACATGCTGGAGTGCGGGGTAACGAGCGTGCTGACTCTCTTTTAAACAGTGCCCCGACTCAAGTGGATATAAGTATGGAGGGAGACGATATCATCAATGCGGTACGCTCTCAATTGTGTGACATGGGTCTTAGACACTGGAACGAGTTCGAGAATTAGGTGTTAAGTTAGGACATGCCAGACAGTGTCGTCTTCGTGGTGGAGAGAGAAGATATAGTAATCAACTTCTCATGGGTACTGTGAGCAAATGGACTTTTGGATGGCTGCTGCAACGGAGGACAGAGCACGAATGGGAATGCCCAAAGTGCCATGACGTCGATCGCATAACATAACATAACACATATATATATATACATAAATATGGACATGCGAGAGAATCTCAAAGAGAAAGATTTGTTCATGAAAGACAATTTATGGACATAAAACTTACACAATGCCATATAGTTGTTATGAGATGTCAATACAGAGAAGTGAATGGGAGGCAACTAGAAATACAGTAAAGACTGCACTTATTACCTCCAGCTAGTTAGAAGCTAATTTTGAAGTTTGTCAAGTTGAAGACCTAACTTTGTCTTCATTTCTACATGAACTTTGTCAAGTTGATAATCTAACTTTGTCTTCATTTCTACATGAACTTTGTCAAGTTGATGATTTAATTTTATCTACATTTCTATATGAACTTTCTCAAGTTTATGAATTAATTTTGTCTACATTTCTATATGAACTTTGTCAAGTTGATGATTTAATTTTGTCTACATTTCTATATGAACTTTGTCAAGTTGATGATTTAATTTTGTCTACATTTCTATATGAACTTTGCCAAGTTGATGATTTAATTTTGTCTATATTTCTATATGAACTTTGTCAAGTTGATGATTTAATTTTGTCTACATTTCTATATGTACTTTGTCAAGTTGATGATTTAATTTTGTCTACATTTCTATATGAACTTTGTCAAGTTGATGATTTAATTTTGTCTACATTTCTATATGAACTTTGCCAAGTTGATGATTTAATTTTGTCTATATTTATATATGAACTTTGTCAAGTTGATGATTTAATTTTGTCTACATTTCTATATGAACTTTGTCAAGTTGATGATTTAATTTTGTCTACATTTCTATATGAACTTTGTGAAGTTGATGATTTAATTTTGTCTACATTTCTATATGAACTTTGTCAAGTTGATGATTTAATTTTGTCTACATTTCTATATGAACTTTGTCAAGTTGATGATTTAATTTTGTCTACATTTCTATATGAACTTTGTCAAGTTGATGATTTAATTTTGTCTACATTTCTATATGAACTTTGTCAAGTTGATGATTTAATTTTGTCTACATTTCTATATGAACTTTGTCAAGTTGATGATTTAATTTTGTCTGCATTTCTACATGAACTTTGTCAAGTTGATGATTTAATTTTGTCTGCATTTCTATATGAACTTTGTAAATTTACTAGTCAAACTTTGCCAGACCATAGACTACACTTTTCTTGGTTGTCGAATAGTCAAGTAAAACACTACGGGACATCATTGTAACCACAAACTTGATGATCAGATATCATATAAAATGTTGATGGACATAGATATATTTTTGTAGACAACTATAATTATAAGAGATATTGTTGACAAACTGACAAAGAGAGTTACAACGACACAAGTGAAATAGAAATATTGTTGACAAACTGACAAAGAGAGTTACAACGACACAAGTGAAATAGAAATATTGTTGACAAACTGACAAAGAGAGTTACAACGACACAAGTGAAATAGAAATATTGTTGACAAACTGACAAAGAGAGTTACAACGACACAAGTGAAATAGAAATATTGTTGACAAACTGACACAGAGAGTTACAACGACACAAGTGAAATAGAAATATTGTTGACAAACTGACAAAGAGAGTTACAACGACACAAGTGAAATAGAAATATTGTTGACAAACTGACAAAGAGAGTTACAACGACACAAGTGAAATAGAAATATTAGAAGTTGAACAACAACAATAATAAGTTTGACAGAACAGACTAAGATGACAATAGACAAGATTTGTTCATGATTTATTACAGTCGATCGTTGATGTGGAGACTAGACATGGTCAGATATGATTTATTACAGTCGATCGTTGATGTGAAGACTAGACATGGACAGATATGATTTGAAAATTGTAATTGATATTATTTGCTCCGTCAGTGACGGGGATCTCTGTGGCTAAGTGCGACTCACGGGACTTGTGAGTCGAAGGTCTCTGTGGCTAAGTGGTTAAGCCCTTTGCCTTGTGAGTCGAAGGTCTCTGTGGCTAAGTGGTTAAGCCCTTTGCCTTGTGAGTCGAAGGTCTCTGTGGCTAAGTGGTTAAGCCCTTTGCCTTGAGAGTCGAAGGTCTCTGTGGCTAAGTGGTTAAGCCCTTTGCCTTCTGAGTCGAAGGTCTCTGTGGCTAAGTGGTTAAGCCCTTTGCCTTGTGAGTCGAAGGTCTCTGTGGCTAAGTGGTTAAGCCCTTTGCCTTGTGAGTCGAAGGTCCTGTGGCTAAGTGGTTAAGCCCTTTGCCTTGTGAGTCGAAGGTCTCTGTGGCTAAGTGGTTAAGCCCTTTGCCTTCTGAGTCGAAGGTCTCTGTGGCTAAGTGGTTAAGCCTTTGCCTTGTGAGTCGAAGGTCTCTGTGGCTAAGTGGTTAAGCACTTTGCCTTGTGAGTCGAAGGTCTCTGTGGCTAAGTGGTTAAACCCTTTGCCTTGTGAGTCGAAGGTCTCTGTGGCTAAGTGGTTAAACCCTTTGCCTTGTGAGTCGAAGGTCTCTGTGGCTAAGTGGTTAAGCACTTTGCCTTGTGAGTCGAAGGTCTCTGTGGCTAAGTGGTTAAGCACTTTGCCTTGTGAGTCGAAGGTCTCTGTGGCTAAGTGGTTAAACCCTTTGCCTTGTGAGTCGAAGGTCTCTGTGGCTAAGTGGTTAAACCGTTGCCTTGTGAGTCGAAGGTCTCTGTGGCTAAGTGGTTAAGCCCTTTGCCTTGTGAGTCGAAGGTCTCTGTGGCTAAGTGGTTAAGCCCTTTGCCTTGTGAGTCGAAGATCTCTGTGGCTAAGTGGTTAAGCCCTTTGCCTTGTGAGTCGAAGATCGTAGGTTCGAGTTCGGACCGCGTCATTCTGTTCACGAGTGAAGTTTTTTCCAGAGACCCCTAGGATTGCTGCCTTTAGCTACGGAGTTCGTGCTTTAGGCAATACTCTCTGCAGGTGGCGTGCCATTTCTACGGAGAGGACGAGCCGTATGGGGTAAAACCCGGTGCAATGAAGTCAATCCTCCGGCTTTAAAACCCTTTTTAATCCATCGATAACGTGCAAGCTTGTATAGAGACATAATAGGGACAATATATATGACATCAATGTGTATTACAGTACATTAAATGGTTGAGTGTAATAGAACCCACCAGGAAATAATTGGTTGAGGAAGATACCATCAATGTGTATTACAGTACATTAAATGGTTGAGTGTAATAGAACCCACCAGGAAATAATTGGTTGAGGAAGATAATGCTACTCGTGCAGGATAGCATGTTCACCTTCTGAATTTAGAGAAATTGTTGATGGGAGATCTTGAAGTTTGTCACTAGGACACAATTTATATTCTGTTGCAAATTTAGACTTGGCTACAACCACCAACAGTTCTATGACTTCATCCTCTGTCTAGATCTGACTACGTACGTCAGTTAAATTAGGCACTGAATTATGTGTTCCAGTGTTTAACCATTTTAATCCGTGCTTTATTTCACATCTGCAAGTACTTATATTGTAATGTAGACTTAACTTAACCAGTACACTGTCTTTACGTCATCTTAGAAATTAAAAACCAGCCTATGTATTGGCTCACAGGAGCAAAGGAGTTAAATGACGGCTTTGTATTTACATTTGTTTCTGTGGAAGATATTGAGTCTATAGAAGTTAGTTTGAGAATGTTATAACAAGAAACTAGTCTGGATGTTATAAAAAATATTAGTGTTGAAAGCAACTTTAAAGTCTGGAAATAACAAAACAGTTGTTAACTTGTTACAAGAGTTCTCTGCCCCATGTGAGGTCATAAATGCAAGTACAAGATTTATATTTGACAATCCTAATCATTTTATGCACATAATGTTCAAATGTAAAACTAAGAAAATATTACTTTGATGCCATTTCTAACTATTATAATACATGCTTTTCTGTACTTTCTTATGACTTTATATTACTCAGAATAATACTATATAAATTTTCATTGCATTTTTCAATGCAGTATTTCCTGCTGAGACCTGTCAAGGAAGGTGTACAAACAACGGCTAAACTTAGTTCAACAAACATGGATGTCTGCCATCTACCAAATAACTATTAACACACATTTATGAGAGAACAACGATAGTGCAGAGAACTATTAACACACATCTGTGAGAGAACAACGATAGTGCAGAGAACTATTAACACACATCTGTGAGAGAACAACGATAGTGCAGAGAACTATTAACACACATCTGTGAGAGAACAACGATAGTACAGAGAACTATTAACACACATCTGTAGGAGAACAACGATAGTACAGAGAACATTTAAAACAGATGCTGAAGTGTTATTTAAATTTTATTAACTTTGTTCCATGCTCTTGTAAAATTAAAATAAGTTTATCTGCTTCTGTTGTTGATTTTATTTCTGAAAGATTATCGTATGGTGAACGTTTGTAACTGAAGATGTAGTGAGCTCGATCACAAAACAAGTGTACCTGGTTCAATCACCACGGTTGGTACGTTTGGGAGCAAATTCGTTCCCTTGGATTTTTACGATCGGTAAAAATAGACCTCACCTTTCAGAAAGCAAAGGCAAACTACTGAAGTGTAAGTGGTGTCTTGAAAATTGACGACTCGTTTACTGTGAATGATTGCTATTGTCTATTTTCTATCCCCAGGTTAAAGATGGAATTGGTTGTCCACTCTTGCCGTTAAGCGTAGGGATGGGAGCTTTAATTTGCGTTCCAGGGCCAGATGAGTCGCCCTTGTGTTATGTCAGTGTTTATGTAGTGGGGTCTTGATATTATCACATACATTTAAAATAAATACATAAACAAGGAATAAAAAAGGAAGAGCGTCAGTCCGAATGGAGGGGTCAAAGGCTAATGGCGGCAACATGTGCCAGGGTTAGCGAAGGGGCGCACTAACCAAGACCCTGCCCCTACCTCCAAGTGGTGACCCTGGAAACAGACTCAGGTTCCGGTCTGGCTAAGAGGGCAGGATCGGGAGAACTACAAGCAGAAGTAGCAGTGCAAGCAGGAAAACAATGCAGGGGCCGAAAATCACTGAACAATCTCCTGGCTGATGTCTGATAAAATATGCCCAAGTTCAAAAATACGAATCAGCAGCGTAAATGCGTCCAAGCTAAAAAAAAACAAAGGTGGAAGTGCAAACTCGGAAAAGCAATCCATGGGCCGAAAATCCCTCAATAACGCACACATTTCCTGGCGGAAGTCCGATAAAATATGCCCAAAACAAAAAAAAGAAGTATGAAACAGCAGCGTACAAGCGTCCGCGAAAAAACCACGGAAAAGCAATGAATGGACCGGAAATCCCTAAACAGCACACACATTTCCTGGCCGAAGTCCGATAAAAAATGCCCAAGCACAAAAAAGAAGTACGAAACAGCAGCGTACGAGAGTCCGCGAACAAAACAGTGGCGTAGTGGAAAACTCGGAAAAGCAATGAATGGACCGGAAATCCCTGAACAACACACACATTTCCTGGCCGAAGTCCGATAAAATATGCCCCAAAAGCCGAGAAATGAAGTGAAACTTGGCGTCATGTCACGTGAATATCTTGGTCGTATCAGCTTCCCAGCAGATTTGAAAGGCTATATGCGATGGGATCAGAGGTGCATCCTGAACGGAGCGAAACTCGAGCCATGAGCGCAAGTTAGGCAGCGTGCCGTGGCACTCCCAATGCACGGTAACTGTGGTACATCAGGTGACAGTGGCACAAGGGAAGATTGCGATAAAACTCGTACATGAGGCGAAGCGTGGACTAAGACACTGGGTAAAATATGGCCAGCAATGGCGGAATGCGGAGGGCCATTCGAAGTCAGGACTGTTTGATTCTGAACACGACTTTGCCAGCTCATTTTCACCATGTTCGGTAGGGTATTTTCCGGTTTCGTTTGCCGAGCTACCGAGTTAGTGCTTGAGCAACGCTGTGAGCTATGAATGTTACATAGAATGCTTTGCTGTGTCAACCGCGTGTTTGTTGTGTGTATATAGAAAATGGCGGACAGCGGTTATGACGAACAAGATCAATCTACCCTATGCAGTTATATTGCGGGTGCAAAGAGAGCTGGATTTTGTCATGATTGATGGTCCCTTCGACAAGAATTGCAATTCAAGTGATGAACAGTTTTGTGTTGCTACGTTAGCAACAGCCATATGCATGTTATGCGGTGCAAGTTGCTTTTTGTGGCGGTACTCGGCTGTTTCATTCTGGAATTAGCTCACACAGGAAACATTTCACAGTTGTTAGCATTTCGTGTGATTTTGATTGGCATCGGAATGGAGTAATTATGGGGTGACACGTTGCAGTGAAGTTTGAACCGTACTTATGAACTATAAACTATGAATTGGGTAAAGTTGGCCGAGCGTTAAATTCCAAAGTTACGTTCTAGCGCCTTACGAAACTGCCCTACCTGAGACAGCCGGGCAGCGTACGATTGTTCACGCAATTAACATCCCCAGAAATATCAAGGCGGGTGATGAACGGCGAGTGCAAAATCTAAAGTTGCGCTGATAGCGTCGAATGAAACGACCCATACATTACGATTTGCGGGGCCCCAGCCAGGTTTCCCGAATCTAAGGAAACGACAAAGCCAATGCAAATTGCCTAGTGCCGACCCGAGCGTCCATAAAGCGTCCCAGGACTCTGTTTTCTTCGTAAGGATCCATTGCTGCCTTGTAGGTTTGGTTGGGGACAACCAAAGACTAGTGGAGTAAATCGTAAACAAAACTGAACGGTAGGCAAACCAAGCAGTCCATTAATAAAACAGGTAAATCTGGGCGGATGACGCTCATCAGCCCGGGAGGGCAGGTCGTCTAAGGGTCGCTGCCCTGAAAGAAAATATCAACGCGCTGCCTTGTGGGTTCTGGATGGGGACAGTCAAAGGCTAACGGAGAGCGAACCCAGTAAACGTTGGTTGAAATCGGACACACGGCAAAGACAAGCAACTGTGCTCCAATTGGCACTGAAAGTTGTGACGTAGCTACCCATGCTAAGGCTACATGGACCAAATTTTATCATGCATATTTTTAATACATAATATCGATATGTGGCTACGCCTGTGGTGATCAATCGGGCAGGACGAATGCCTGACCCCATGCCTCGAAGGGGCCCGTTGTTTGCTACCGACGGTCCCCGTCCTCCAACTCGGCAAAGCAGCGAGCGAGGTCCACGGGAAAAAGCTACTGGTTCAATACGGCAATGTACTGGCCAGCGAAGATTAAACATTGTGCAATGGAATGCCGAAGGAAGACAAAATCAAACAATCCAACTCACAATTCCATGGTCTCCTCTACTCCGACTATATTTTCTCTAGATCGAGATTCTCATCCTTCACAATAACTGACTATTGAATATCTAGATATGCTTACCAGAAACGTCCTACAGGTCTGTCAGATCTGCTTCAATATCTACTGGATCTCTCTCTACAAATAACACTGGGTCTGCTCTGCTTGAGCTACCCTGACTTCAGTTTCCTTTCAGTCTCTTCTTTTTCGAATTCCGTCCCACCGTATTTCAGGCTGGTATTATGCAATCTATAATCTTCCCGAAAGTTCTAGATCGGGGTTATTTTTCTCAAAATACTAAGCCTAACAATAATATTCGAATTTCATTGGTCTAGTTAACTGTCTTCATCTACTTTAACCTGCCAATCCGAATCATCTTCTCCACTTGCTTATCAGGCTGCGCATATACAATCGTGTCATCTCTTCTCGAACCTAGTTCTATGAAATAGTAAACATGGAAATTTCCTACCTTTATCTTTAGTGAAACACGTACAAACAAAGTACTATAGTTTTACAAAATACATAAACAGTGACGATAAACAGCAACGTTTCGACCAACAAGGCCTTTATCAAGCAAACGAACAAACAGGAGTGACAAATTAAATGAAACACAAATGGACGACCAAATACCAACGTATCTAAGGAAAATCTGGAATAAAACGAATAACGAAATAAATGTAACACAAAAACACACATAAAAACTAGAAATAGAAAGAAACAATGAAACATCTAGTAATATATAACTTGAATACATGCAACATATACCCATATAGATTATAAAGCATATGAAGAGAAAGTACTAAGAAGCATAAGAATGTAATACATGCAACATATAGCCATAGAGATTACAAAGCATGGGAAGAGAAAGTACTAAGAAGCATAAGAATGTAATACGTTGAGCCGCGTGGTCGCAAGGTACCATACAAAGAAATCAACCGATTCTCCAGAGCAAATCGACTGCGATCATCCGAGGAACATGATCGGATGACTGTGACCTGGACATCGTGAGCACCTAAATGGCCAGTATCATTGAAATGAGTGGCTACAGGGTCACAGAGCATTGGCGTATGTCGCGTAAGTGTTGGACGAATCGGTCACTGAGCCTCTTGCCTGTCTCGCCGATATAAGCCTTGTTACACCGCTTACAGATAATGGCATAGATAAGATTACGGGACTCGCATGTGAACCCATCGTCAATAAGAAACGTGCCTAAAGGAAAAGATACAGTACGCGTCTGTATCACATAAGCACACGTGTTGTAACGCCGACGACCACACTGGACAGTGCCAAAATGAGTCTGGATATTGGACTTAAGGCGACTGTGTACCAACGTATTACATTCTTATGCTTCTTAGTACTTTCTCTTCCCATGCTTTGTAATCTATATGGGTATATGTTGCGTGTATTCATGTTATATTCCATTCTTATGCTTCTTAGTACTTTCTCTTCCCATGCTTTGTAATCTATATGGTATATGTTGAAATGTATTCAAGTTATATATTTACTAGATGTTTCATTGTTTCTTTCCTTTCTATTTCTAGTTTTTATGTGTGTTTTTGTGTTACATTTATTTCGTTATTCGTTTTATTCCCAGATTTTCATTAGATACGTTTGTATTTGGTCGTCCATTTGTGTTTCATTTTAATTTGTCACTCCTGTTTGTTCGTTTGCTGATAAAGGCCTTGTTGTCGAAACGTTGCTGTATTTTGTCATTGTTTTTGTAATTTGTAAAACTACAGTACTTTGTAATTACGTGTTGTATTATACCAAACCTTTAATTAGTTCATCTTTGAATAGCACACAAATATCACGTGATGTTTACTTCATCTGCCATTCCTTATTGCTAATCATTAACGTCCGACTTTCTTGAGTTCACATTTCTCCTAGAATTGCTAAGATGTTATAATGGCTGGTCATTCCTTCCTTTCTTTCATTCTACTAGAAACCCTGTCTTTATTCATAGTTATCTCCTGGTATAAACATAACCTCACTGTTACATTAGAACATCCTGGACAGAGAAGATGAAAAAACAAAGATATCCTACAAGACCTAAATATCAAGGAGAACTGGCTGATAAATTACATCAGGTTCCGATAGATGAACTATTTTGGCCACGTTATACATCACAGTGGTTTCGAGAAAACGGTAGTATCAGGTATTTTTCCTGGAGTACAAGGCAGGGGACGACCAAGACGAAGTCGGCAGCAGGACATCAAAGAAACCTTGAACATGACGATGGAGGAGGCGAGAGAACTTGCTAGAGACAGAGAGTTATTCTGACTAATTGTGATGAAATCGACGTTCCGCAGGAGACATGCTACCTGATGATGATATATATATTTTTGGTTTCAATCTCCATGTGCTAATTCAATCCACTTTAACATTTTGTTTAGACAATCATTACCTTAATCAGGATATATTTTACTTTTCTGTTCAGACAATCCTTACCTTAGTCGGTCAATCTATTACTTTTCTGTTCAGACAATCATTACCTTCGTCAGTCAATCTATTACTTTTCTGTTCAGACAATCATTACCTTCGTCAGTCAATCTATTACTTTTCTGTTCAGACAATCATTACCTTATTCAATAAATCTATTACTTTTCTGTTCAGACAATCATTACCTTCGTCGGTCAATCTTTTACTTTTCTGTCCTGACAATCATTACCTTAGTCGATCTTACACTTTTCTGTTCAGACAATCATTACCTTACTCGGTCAATCTTTTATTTTTCTGTTCTGACAATCATTACCTTAGTCGATCTTACACTTTTCTGTTCTGACAATCATTACCTTAGTCGGTCAATCTTCTATTTTTCTGTTCTGACAATCATTACCTTAGTCGATCTTACACTTTTCTGTCCTGACAATCATTACCTTAGTCGATCTTACACTTTTCTGTTCAGACAATCATTACCTTAGTCGGTCAATCTTTTATTTTTCTGTTCTGACAATCATTACCTTAGTCGATCTTACACTTTTCTGTTAAGACAATCTTAACCTCAATCTTTTACTTTTCTGTTAAGACAATCTTAACCTAATGTTTTACTTTTCTGTTCAGACAATCATTCCCTTAGTCACTGTTTCATTAATTCAAACAATAACTCACGCGTTAGTTCAGTCAATCATTCCTTCATGAACTCTTCACGTGACCTCTTCACTCTCTCATTCTTTACGTCATTCAATAATTTTCTCCCTTTTCTGGGAAGTCAACAATTCACTCCCTGTTTACAGATATTAATCATTCACTAGATCTTTATATCAATCAATCATTCATTAGATCTTGGAACAAACTAATAATTCACACTATCTTCAGATCAATCAATCAATCATTAATTCTATCTTCAGATCAATCAATCAATCAATCATTAATTCTATCTTCAGATCAATCAATCACTCCCTCCATTTTCATATCAATCAATTATTCACTCAATTTATATATTAATCAATCTTCATTCTATCTTCAGATCAATCAATCATTCACTCGATATATAAATAAATCAATCAATCATTCGTTATATCTTCAGATTACTCAATCAGTCATTCACTCTTGAGATCAATCAATCTTTCACTGGAGCTATAGATCAATCAATCACTCACTCACTCACTCACTTTTCAGATCAACCAATCATTCACTCCAGCTATAGATCAATCAATCATTCACTCGATCTTAAGATCAATCATTGGTTCATGACATTTTTAGAACAATCAATTATTTACTCACTTGTCAGGTCAATCAATTATTTACTCACTCTTTAGTTCAGTCAATAATTTACTCACTCCTCAGTTTAGTCACTCATACACTAGCTCTTTGGTTCAGTCTCTCACTCTTTAGATCAGTCACTTACTCTTTAGTTCATTCACTCACTCTTTAGTTCATTCACTCTTTCTTTAGTTCATTCACTCACTCTTTAGTTCATTCACTCATTCTTTAGTTCATTCACTCATTCTTTAGTTCATTCACTCACTCTTTAGTTCATTCACTCATTCTTTAGTTCAGTTACTCACTCTTTAGTTCAGTTAATCATTCACTCACACTTTAGTTCATTCACTCACTCTTTAGTTCATTCACTCTCTCTTTAGTTCATTCACTCATTCTTTAGTTCATTCACTCATTCTTTAGTTCATTCACTCTCTCTTTAGTTCATTCACTCACTCTTTAGTTCATTCACTCACTCTTTAGTTCATTCAGTCACTCTTTAGTTCATTCACTCACCCTTTAGTTCAGTCGCTTACTCTTTAATTCACTCACTCTTCAAGTCAAAAATTCTCCAAAACGAGAGATAGAACTCTGTAACAGAAACATCAGGTCAGTATAAACTTACTTGTCCAAGTATCATTCAGCAGATGTCACACAATATTGTGGACGTTTAATGTAGGTAAAATCAAAATTCTCACCTGTATCTCACTCAGATAAATTAAAGCTTACACCTGTACCTGACGGAGGACTATATTCTATAATTGATTTGTAGTTACCTACTACGACCATTTTGATTCTCACAATTTTCTTCAATTTTATATATAAACTCATCATCATCATCTAGTAGCTTGTCTGGTCAAGAACTTGCCTCCCATATCGTTACTCTACATTATTCTCACATCTCTCTCTGTATTCTCAAATCTCTCTCTGTATTCTAACATCTCTCTCTGTATTCTCACATCTCTCTCTCTGTATTCTCACATCTCTCTCTGTATTCTCACATCTCTCTCTCTGTATTCTCCATCTCTCTCTGTATTCTCACATCTCTCTCTGTATTCTTCCATCTCTCTCTGTATTCTCACATCTTTCTCTGTACTCTCACATCTCTCTCTGTATTCTTCCATCTCTCTCTGTATTCTTCTATCTCTCTCTGTACTCTCACATCTCTCTCTGTATTCTCACATCTCTCTCTGTATCGTTACTCTACATTATGCTCACATCTCTCGGTATCGTTACTCTTGAACATTCTCTCATATCTTTGTTATTGATGTTCTGTTTTGTATTACTTTCCTTTCTCTCAGTTATCTGTTTAACTAATAACTCTATGTTTTCTCTCAGTTATCTGTTTAACTAACAACTTTATGTTTTCTCTCAGTTATCTGTTTAACTAACACCTCTATGTTATCTCAGTTATCTGTTTAACTAACAACTCTATGTTTTCTCTTAGTTATCTGTTTAACTAACAACTTTATGTTTTCTCTCAGTTATCTGTTTAACTAACAACTCTATGTTTTCTCTCAGTTATCTGTTTAACTAACAAATCTATGTTTTCTCTCAGTTATCTGTTTAACTAACAACTCTATGTTTTCTCTTAGTTATCTGTTTAACTAACAACTCTATGTTTTCTCTCAGTTATCTGTTTAACTAACAACTCTATGTTTTCTCTGTTATCTGTTTAACTAACACCTCTATGTTTTCTCTTAGTTATCTGTTTAACTAACAACTTTATGTTTTCTCTTAGTTATCTGTTTAACTAACAACTCTATGTTTTCTCTCAGTTATCTGTTTAACTAACAACTCTATATGTTCTCTCAGTTATCTGTTTAACTAACACATCTATGTTTTCTCTCAGTTATCTGTTTAACAAACAACTTTATGTTTTCTCTCAGTTATCTGTTTAACTAACAAATCTATGTTTTCTCTCAGTGATCTGTTTAACTAACAACTCTATATGTTCTCTCAGTTATCTGTTTAACTAACACATCTATGTTTTCTCTCAGTTATCTGTTTAACTAACACCTTTATGTTTTCTCTCAGTTATCTGTTTAACTAACATCTCTATGTTTTCTCTCAGTTATCTGTTTAACTAACACCTTTATGTTTTCTCTCAGTTATCTGTTTAACTAACAACTCTATGTTTTCTCTCAGTTATCTGTTTAACTAACAACTCTATGTTTTCTCTCAGTTATCTGTTTAACTAACATCTCTATGTTTTCTCTCAGTTATCTGTTTAACTAACAACTCTATGTTTTCTCTCAGTTATCTGTTTAACTAACAACTTTATGTTTTCTCTCAGTTATCTGTTTAACTAACAACTTTATGTTTTCTCTCAGTTATCTGTTTAACTAACAACTCTATGTTTTCTCTCAGTTATCTGTTTAACTAACAAATCTATGTTTTCTCTCAGTTATCTGTTTAACTAACAAATCTATGTTTTCTCTCAGTTATCTGTTTAACTAACACCTCTATGTTTTCTCAGTTATCTGTTTAACTAACATCTCTATGTTTTCTCAGTTATCTGTTTAACTAACACCTCTATGTTTTCTCAGTTATCTGTTTAACTAACATCTCTATGTTTTCTCAGTTATCTGTTTAACTAACAACTCTATGTTTTCTCTTAGTTATCTGTTTAACTAACAAATCTATGTTTTCTCTCAGTTATCTATTTAACTAACATCTCTATGTTTTCTCTCAGTTATCTGTTTAACTAACAACTAATAGGACTTAAGAGCTCCCGGTTACACTTAACGAGACCAGAGTTTATGTAGTCTTCTGTGCATGAAGGATGTCTCATTTTAACTCATACAATACGTCAATCCACTTCGTAAACCTTTAGGCAGTATCAGTTTTCCCAAGTGTTTCATTAAATTAAAATATTCTATTTGCTGGTCTGTGTGTATAACTCTATGTATCTAGTCAATGTGTATAATTCTATGTATCTAGTCAGTGTATATAATTCTATGTATCTAGTCAATGTGTATAATTCTATGTATCTAGTCTGTGTGTATAATTCTATGTATCTAGTCAGTGTGTATAATTATATGTATCTAGTCAGTGTGTATAACTCTATGTATCTAGTCAGTGTATATAATTCTATGTAACTAGTCTGTGTGTATAATTCTATGTATCTAGTCAGTGTGTATAATTCTATGTAACTTATGTAACTAGTCTGTGTGTATAATGCTATGTATCTAGTCAGTGTGTATAATTCTATGTATCTAGTCAGTGTGTATAACTCTATGTATCTAGTCAGTGTGTATAATTCTATGTATCTAGTCTATGTGTATAACTCTATGTATCTAGTCAGTGTTTATAATTCTATGTATCTAGTCTGTGTGTATAATTCTATGTATCTAGTCTGTGTGTATAATTCTATGTATCTAGCCAGTGTGTATAATTCTATGTATCTAGTCAGTGTGTATAACTCTATGTATCTAGTCAATGTGTATAATTCTATGTATCTAGTCAGTGTGTATAATTCTATGTATCTAGTCAGTGTTTATAATTCTATGTATCTAGTCAGTGTGTATAATTCTATGTATCTAGTCAGTGTGTATAATTCTATGTATCTAGTCAGTGTTTATAATTCTATGTATCTAGTCAGTGTGTATAATTCTATGTATCTAGTCTGTGTGTATAATTCTATGTATCTAGTCAGTGTGTATAATTCTATGTATCTAGTCAGTGTGTATAATTCTATGTATCTAGTCAGTGTTTATAATTCTATGTATCTAGTCAGTGTGTATAATTCTATGTATCTATTCAGTGTGTATAATTCTATGTATCTAGTCTGTGTGTATAATTCTATGTATCTAGTCAGTGTGTATAACTCTATGTATCTAGTCAGTTCACAATGTGATATAGCACGTGACTTGACAAAATATAGTTGTTTTATTCTACACACTTCATCAAGACACACACAAACCTTCTAACTATGATAATGTTAAACTAATGTGGAGATGGTGGATGTAACAAAACACAGTTCTCCTGTAATGACATGTGTCAACAACAACAAAAGATGACAGTGATATCCAAGTGAGCAGAAAACAAAGTGATAGCAAAAATGTATCACATGCTCTCACTGAAATATTTTCTCAAGTGTAGTCTATCTCAGTATTTATCTATATAAAAATGGTAGTTCTCTCATGCTCCACATCAAGGAGCATGAGAGAATTCAGAAGGAAGGAGACACATATAATGCAGGTAGATTTAACATATAGCCATCCGGGATGGATGTTCTGTCAATCTTACTCATTTTACAAGTGTTTATAATCCAAGATGGCCACCATTTCCATGGCAACCCAGCAAGTAATGAATGTAAAAGTTAGAAAATATTTCATCTCAGATCACCTTGGTACTACCTGATAAATAATATCTCATTTGACAGAGAAATGAGGAAGTTAGCAACCGTTTGTCCTGTCTTCCCACGTTCTGATGAATTTTGCATGGGCAGCGGTTTTTCAGCCTGCTGCTCTCAATGTTGAACTGCCAAGGCTTCTTTTACGTGCTCCACCTACGTTTTATAATCCGTCTCCGATAGAACTATGAATGTGATCTCACCTACACTGAGGTCAGAGATCTTTAAAAAAACATCCCAATGGATTTACTATGATTTGTTCTCCGATCCAGAAGCACTTGAGCTTTTCAGCTCTTCGGCTCGGTGCCATGGACATCGTAACCCTTCGGTTCGGTGCCACGAACACTGTAAATCTGGGAATCTGGCTTTTTCTGCCATCCCGCGGAATTGAACCCGCACACACAGAGGGATAGTCACCCGTTTTCCAACGCGCTACGAATACGCTGTACAGACGGACGATTTACTAGGATACGAACCGCGTACCTTTGGATTGAGAAGCGAGTATCTATCTTCTACGTCACAGAGACATCCGTCAATCAATCAATCAATCAATCAATCAATCAATCAATCAATCAATCAATCAATCAATGAATCAATCAATTAATCAATCAATCAATCAATCAATCAATCAATTAATCAATCAGTCAATCAATTAATCATCTCAAAATCATTCAATAATTTATATTGATCAATTGTTTATGTGATCGTTTAAAAATTTTAACTTTTCAAAATGGCTTTTTCATTTCAAAGTTTGGGAATCTCTTGAGTTAGTTAATATAAGTTTGGGAATCTCTAACTAATACAAGTTTGTCTGACCTGTCACTTCCATCTATTGACATGTTTGCTACAATTAACTTTCTGATTGTTTTTCTACAGATGGACGATGTGGATTGGTTGTCTAATACGACGTGGACTATACACCAGACACCCACGTACAGTTGAGTTGACTATTTAATAATCTTTGTTTTAACATCTCAGTTATCAAACTGTTTGGGTGAGTATACGTGTACGTTTCTCTGTATCTTTCTCTCTCTCGGTCTCTCTCTGTCTCTGTCTTTTTTCCTCTCTACTTTTCCCTCTCTCCCTCTTTCTCAGCTCTCTCTCCCATCTCTCTCCCTTTCGCTGTCCCTTCTCTTTCTCTTCTCTCTCTCCTTCTCTTTATCCCATCTCGCTCCCCTCCTCTTTCTCTCCTCTCTCCCTCTCTTTTCCTCTCTTTCATCGCTATCACCGCTCTCCCATCTCTTTCTCTGCCCTCTCTCTCCCTTCCCTCTCTCTTCTCTCCTCTCTCTTTCACCCTCTCTGTCTTCTCTCTCCCATCTCTCTCTTTATCTCATCTCTGTTTCTATATCTCTCTTTCCTCTCTACTTTCTCCCTCTCTTCCCTCGTTATCAACTCACTCTCCTCTCTCTCCCCTTTCGCTCTCCCCCTCTTTCTCTTCTCTCTCTCCCTTCTCTTTGCCTGATCTCGCTCCCCTCCTCTTTCTCCCCTATTTCTGCTCTCTCTTTCTCCCTTTCTCCGACTTTCACTCCTTCTCTCTTCCCTTTCTCTTTACCTCTTCTATCTCTCCTATTTCTTTCTCCTTCTCTCTTTCTCCTTTCTCTTTCTCCCTCTCTCTTCCCTCTCTCTCCCTTTATCTCTACCCTCTCACTCAACTCTCGCTTTCTCCCTCTATGTCCACTCACACCCTCTCTCTCCCTCTCCTCTCTCTCATTTTATCATCTCTATCAGTATATCTGGCTCTCCCTCTCTCTTCTCTCTCTATCTCCACTTTTCTCTCTCCATTCTCCTTTCATCTCTTCCCTCTTTCCCTCTCTCTCTCTCAGTTTTCTCTCTCCTCTCACTGTATCTCCTCTCTACCTTTCTACTCTCTCAACCTTTCTAGTTTCTCTCTACTCTCTAATTTCTCCGTCTCTCCCCTCTTTCTCTCACCCCTGTTTGTACTCTCTCTCACACTATCTCTGGCTTTCTTTATCTCATCTCTCTCTCTTTCTCTCTCCTCTCTTTCTCTCTCCATTTCCCTTTCTACTCTCTCATTTCCTCTCTTTCCTCTCTCCCACCTTTCTCTCAGCTCTCTCTCCCCTCTTTCTTTATAACCACTCTCTCTTTCTATCCCTATCTCTCCTCTCTCTCCCCTCACTACTTTCTCACTCTCTTCTCTCGTTCTCAGCTCTTTTTCTCCTCTCTCTCCCCTTTCGCTGTCCCCCTTCTTTCTCTCCTCTCTCCCTTCTCTTTCTCATCTCTCTCCCTTCCTCTTTCTCACCTCTCTCCCTCTCTTTTCCTCTCTCTCTATCCGCTATCTCCCCACTCTCATCTCTTTCTCTCCCCCTCTCTCTCCGTCTCCCTCTCACCTTCTCTCTTTCTCCCCTCTCTGTCCTCTCTCTCCCTCCCTTTATCTTTATATCATCTCTCTCTTTCTTTCTCTCTCTCCCTCTCTTTTCTCTATCTCCCCTATTTCTCCTCACTCCTTTCTCTTTTCCTCTTCCCTCTCTCCTCTCTCTCAGCTCTCTGTCCCTTTTTCTTTATATTCTCTCTTTCTATGTATTTCTTTCTCCTCTCTCTTCCCTCTCTATTTTCTCCTTCTCTCCCCTCGTTCTCAGCTCTCTCTCTCCTCCCTCTCCCATTTCGAGATCCCTCCTCTTTCTCTCTCTCCCTTCTCTTTGCCCAATCTCGCTCCCCTCCTATTTCCCCTCTCTTTCTCCTCTCTTTCTCCCCTCTCTTTCTCCCTCTCCCACTTTCACTCCCTCTTTCTTCCTTCTCTTTTCACTCCCTCTCTTTCTCCTATATATCTCTCTCCCCTCTCTTCCACCTCTCCCCTTTCTCTCTCCCCTCTCGCTCCTCTCGCTTTCTCTCTCTCTCTCTGTCCTCTCTCTCCCCCCTCTCTCTCTCTCCTCTCTCTCTTTATCTCATTTATCTCTCTTTCTATCTCTCTCTCTCCCTTTCTCTTCTCTCTCTATCTTCCCAATTTCTCCTCTCTTCTTTCTTCCTTCTTCTCTTCCCTCTCTCCCCCCTCTCTCTCTCGTCTCTCCTCTTTACTTTCTCCCTCTTTCTCCCCTTTCTCAGCTCTCTCTCCCTTCTCTTTCTCTCTCAGTTCTCTCTCTCCTCTCTCACTTTATCTCCTCTCTTTTTCTATCTCTCTCAACCTTTCTCGTCTCTCTCTCCTCTCTGCTTTCTCTCTCTTTATCTCTCTCCCTTTCGCTGTCCCTCCTCTTTCTCTTTTCTTTCACCCTTCTCTTTGCCCCATCTCGCTCCCCTCCGTTTTCTCCCATTTCTCTCTCCCCTCTCTTTCTCCCTTTCACCCACTTTCACTCCTTTCTCTTCCTCTCTTTTCCTCTCTCTCTCTCTATCTTTCCTTCTTCTTTTTCTCTCTCTCTCTCCATGCTCTCTTCCCCTCTCTCCATTTCTATCTCCTCTCGCTCAACTCTCGCTTTATCTCTCTATGTCCTCTCTCTCCTCTCTCACTCTCTCCTCTCTCTTTATCTCATCTCTCACTCTTTTTCTATCTCTCTTTCCCCCTCTCTTCTCTCTTTATCTCCTCTTTCTTCTTTCTCCTTCCTGTCTCCTCTCTCTCTCGGCTCTCTCTCTCTCTCTCCCTCTCTACTTTCTTCCTCTCTCCCCTCGTTCTCAGCTCTCTCTCTCTCCTCTCTCTGCCTTTTTCGCAGTCCCCTCTCTTTCTCTTCTTTCTCTCCCTTCTCTTTACCCCATCACGCTCACCTCCTCTTTCTCCCCCTCTTTCTTCCCTCTTTCTCCCACTCTTTTCCTATCTCTTCCCGCTATTTCTCCTCTCCATAACTTTCTCTCCTTCTCTCCCCCTTTATCTTTCTACCCTCTCTTTCGTTCTGTCCATCTCTCTTTCTCCTCTCTCTCTTCCCTTCTCTATCTCCCCTTATATGTATGTATGTCATTTAAATTTTGTTAAAGAATATCTACAATTAACTCAAACATACTCAAATATTCAGTTGTTGAAATCTGTCTCTTTTCTTTTACACAAAAGTGTAATCTTTACACATACACACACACACATATATAACTAGACACACACACACATATATGCACACACATACATACATAGCTACACAAAAAAATAATCTCTCGCACATTAACACTCACATTCACACACGCACATCTCTTGTTCACGAGTGCAGTTTTTTCCAGGTAAGTGGCGTGCAATTTCTGGGGAGAGGGACCGAGCCATATGGGGTAATACCAGGTGCAATCAAGTCAATCCTTCGGCTTTAAAACCCTGTTTTTACCACTTGACTAGACCAAGGCTACACCAGCAATCCTATTCTAGAAATAGAAAACATAAAATATATGTTATATTATTCGATCATGGAACATTGGGCATTCCCATGCTTGCTCCGTCTTTTGCTTCAGCAGCCATCCCAAATTCCATTTGCTCACCGTACCCATGAGAAGTTGAATAGTATATGTTCCCTCTCTACAATGAAGACGACACTGTCTGACACGTCCAAACTTAACTCCTAATTTTCCCATTTGCGCAGTCTCCGAGACTCACCCATCATATAAATGAGCGCGTATTACATTGATAACATTGGCTCTGACCATACTTCTGTTCAGCTTGAGACAGGGCACCGATTGCAAGAAAGTTGTCCAGCACCCCAGCATGTCCAGGTGTGTACAGCCAAGGCATTGTCTTGGGATGTGACCAAGAATATAAGAGACATATTGCTGGACAGACAGTGAGACACATGACAACAAACACATCGCTACATAAGACTGAACGAAACACAACAGAAAATAGTTATAGTAAGTTGGAGAATGATGGGACACAGAAATATAGAGCGTTGCGTTAGACAGTGTGAAAGTGTTTGGGGAAAACCCGTAAAGATGTAACAATAAAGTGTTCAATAGTGCGGAAGAAATGACGTAATACTGACGTCAGAGTGAGACAGAAGTGAGAATAACCGTCACGAAGGGATGGAGTCGAGTACAGATGAAAACATAACAGAAATAATGAAAGAAAGAATACATGAAGATCGATCTTATAATAGAGAAGAACATGAGTAGATGTTTCCACAGACAAGTAAACAGTTTAACGTTGTCAAAGAGAAGTATATGAAACTTAAGACTGTGCCTTTACAGTGAGAATGACTATCAGCGAACCTTAACACTTCTGTAGTGTGTGTCTGACCAAGGTTGTCGGTGTAGTCTCTCTCATATAATAGAATCTCAGTGGTAAAGACATATGTCTGGCGTTCTGAAAGTTGTAAGTTCGAATCGTGCGCGCTATACGTGCAATTTTTTCTGGAGATCTTTAGGATTGTTGCCGGAGCTATGAAGTTCTTGCTTGTGCAACACTCTGACCTATTGGGTGCCATTTTTGTTGTGGGAAGAGTCGTATAAAGAAACATGGATCAATAAAGACATTCCATCACCTTCAGTCCTTTAACATTTCAGACAATTACGTGTATCACACTGACTTGTTCTTTCAGAATATTTGTTGATTAGAATTACTATGAGTTACGTCATTTACTGAAGTTGTCTGTTGACATTCCTCGAGAAATTAAACAATCTAGATATTGAAGGAAATTCTGTTGTAGTCATTCTTGTCATGTTAAAGAAAATTGTTTGAAGTGATGAGATAAAAGTGTACTGCACAATGTATCCTACTTAAGACACTCTGTGTTGTTTGTGTTCTACGACTACACACTTGACATCCCTTACTCCTGTTGTGTAATACATCACACCATATCTCATCACAACAACCCACAGAACCTACAATCGCATTACCAACTACTGTTGTTCACGACAGTGTTTATATGATGTCATTCCCCACTCGAGACTAGAAACAAGTCAGATACTAACACATAAGGAGTATACAAAGGAGGTCAACTACCTATAACATAAATCATTTAAGCATAACAATTTCACAAAGTAGTTACTTAAACTATTTTACTACTTGACTTTACTAACTCTCTAATCACTTGACTATACTAACTCTCTAATCACTTGACTATACAAACTCTCTAATCACTTGACTGTAGTAACTCTCTAATCACTTGACTATACAAACTCTCTAATCACTTGACTATACTAACTCTCTAATCACTTGACTATACTAACTCTTTAATCACTTGACTATGCTAACTCTCTAATCACTTGACTATACTAACTCTCTAATCACTTGACTATACATACTCTCTAATCACTTGACTATACCAACTCTCTATTCTACACTAGAATATAATAAAGAACAAGGAATGATATTTCATATTTATCAAATCAAATATTTAATTATCAGATTTCAAGTGAAACAACTGAGAGAAACATTTTATTATCGAGACTGACTTATTCTTATTTATTGCTGCATAATTGAAGGTAATTGATTTCTCTCTACAAGTTTTGTATTAACATGAAATCTTTAATTGTGAATTGTATAACAACTGAAACAGTTAGATCATCATCATCGTGTTCCATGCTGAATAGATACGGTGATCATATATCTCCAGTGACACACTTCAGTGACATGAAAACAAACTGTCTCGAATTTCATCTCTCTGTCTCGTGTGTCATTTATCTTACAGGTTGTCACAATGTGTTCTTAGCCTTTCTGTCTCATCACGTGCCAGATAAATGATGATTACCTCTTTCTTATATTGATACGTCATCTCTGTACTGTCACCTCTTTAAACACATCAACATTAGTCGTTTTAGCAATCCATGTAATTTTTATATTTCATTTGTAAAACTACATATCTGTGTTTTTTACAATTTCGCTATGTTTATTTATTGTCCATGATTCGCATCTATATGCCAGTTATGTCTCTACCTAGCACTGAAGCACTGGCTTTCTGATTTCCCTTGACAAAAGCTTGTTGCATATAATGCCTTTCTATTTCTGGAACCCTGTATTCGCCTGACTTATTTTACTCTTTATTTATAATCTACATCTACCATCTCTGATGTTATATAGATATTTCAATAGATGAATTTAGTCTCCATCTGTAATATGGTACGGTGGTGATTGTTGTGGTATGTACATGGAGTATCATGGTTATAGTTCCCTCCTTCTTTTGGTTGGGGCTGGTTGTCATTGTTGTAGTTATGATGATATTTATTGTGGTGGCTGATGTTAGGTTGCGTGCACACACACTACTACAAGTAAAGAGACGCTTTTCTATGATTCATAATTCCTTTATTATCTTCATTACATGATGGTACATGTGTGGACAACACACAAAACACGTCCACCTTCTTGCAATGTTTATGTTGTCTCTTTTGTTTACTAAATGTTGCTAACTGACCGTCACTACACAACTACGTCGATTAGTTTTTACTACGTCAATGTCTCGTTTTAGTGTTACCCTTCTGCTTAGAGAGTGTAAACACTAAGTCTACCAAATAAAATATCTAAATATATACAAGCTACACACTAAAGCTAACTGTCTGGTTCCTCAGCTGCCACCTGGGAAAGACTGGCTAGCAACTACACATCTTCTACTCTTTATTTATAATCTACATCTGCCATCTCTGATGTTATAAAGATATTTCAATTGATGTATTGTGTCTCCATCTTCTACTCTTTATTTATAATCGACATCTACCATCTCTGATGTTATAAAGATATTTCAATTGATGAATTGTGTCTCCATCTTCTATTCTTAAATCTCATTTGAAACATAATACATCAGAGAATTTGTAGTTAGTATCACTGTGTTTGTAACGTAAAGTTAACGCTTGTAGTATCACTGTGTTTGTAACGTAAAGTTAACGCTTGTAGTATCACTGTGTTTGTAACGTAAAGTTAACGCTTGTAGTATCACTGTGTTTGTAACGTAAAGTTAACGCTTGTAGTATCACTGTGTTTGTAACATAATGTTAACGCTTGTAACATCACTGTGTTTGTAACATAATGTTAACATTTGTAGTTAGTATCACTGTGTTTGTAACGTAAAGTTAACGCTTGTAGTATCACTGTGTTTGTAACATAATGTTAACGCTTGTTTCATCACTGTGTTTGTAACATAATGTTAACATTTGTAGTTAGTATCACTGTGTTTGTAACGTAAAGTTAACGCTTGTAGTATCACTGTGTTTGTAACATAATGTTAACGCTTGTAGCATCACTGTGTTTGTAACATAATGTTAACATTTGTAGTTAGTATCACTATGTTTGTAACATCAAGTTAACGTTTGTAGATGACGCAGCTAGTCCACAAACAGATGTCATAAGAACAAATAAAACAGAAAACCCCTGCAATATCTACAAAAAATATATTCCTCCAACTACAAACATACATACTCATGAAAAATCTACACATACACATATTACTACAACATACACACACACATATGCATGCGACATCTACAAACATACAAATTCGTTTATTACTACCAAACACAACTACACATATAATAGTAAACAATTGTAAACATGTCAATATGTTCTTCATTGTTTATAGATGTATTCCGCCACGCTTTCCGTCAAATTACTTGTACTCTATGCTATCTTCATAATTTTACCCGAATCTGAAGGTATGTAGTTATTGTTATATTTCCTTTATTATCTTCTTAATCTAATGATTTGTCTTGTCAGTCTACAGTTACTTGATGTATCTGATTTGTCTTGTCAGTCTACAGTTACTTGATGTATCTGATTTGTCATGTCAGTCTACAGTTACTTGATGTATCTGATTTGTCTTGTCAGTCTACAGTTACTTGATGTATCTGATTTGTCTTGTCAGTCTACAGTTACTTGATGTATCTGATTTGTCTTGTCAGTCTACAATTACTTGATGTATCTGATTTGTCTTGTCTGTCTACAGTTACTTGATGTATCTGATTTGTCTTGTCCGTCTACAGTTACTTGATGTATCTGATTTGTCTTGTCTGTCTACAGTTACTTGAAGTATCTGATTTGTCTTGTCAGTCTATAGTTACTTGATGTATCTGATTTGTTTTGTCTGTCTACAGTTACTTGAAGTATCTGATTTGTCTTGTCAGTCTATAGTTACTTGATGTATCTGATTAGTCTTGTCAGTCTATAGTTACTTGATGTATCTGATTTGTCTTGTCAGTCTATAGTTACTTGATGTATCTGATTTGTCTTGTCAGTCTATAGTTACTTGATGTATCTGATTTGTCTTGTCAGTCTATAGTTACTTGATGTATCTGATTAGTCTTGTCAGTCTATAGTTACTTGATGTATCTGATTTGTCTTGTCAGTCTACAGTTACTTGATGTATCTGATTTGTCTTGTCAGTCTATAGTTACTTGATGTATCTGATTAGTCTTGTCAGTCTATAGTTACTTGATGTATCTGATTTGTCTTGTCAGTCTATAGTTACTTGATGTATCTGATTTGTCTTGTCAGTCTATAGTTACTTGATGTATCTATGAGGGTGGAAAGTTAAGATAAGTCTAACCCTGTCAGAATTGGGGGTTCTATGTGCGTGAGAAAGGGCCTCCTGGCGAGCAATTAGCTGAACCCGATGCATGGCAGATGTAAGCACATTCTCCGGGTATAGGCGTTGGCGGAAGAAATCAAGCCTCTCGTGGGCTCTATCAAGAAAATCGTCGTCCTCGCTACAGAGGCGACGAAGGCGTAAGAGTTGAGAGAAAGGTAAAGAGTCTCGACAGGCCTGGGGATGGGAAGAGGTATACAGAAGAAGCTATGTGTATCAGTAGGCTTGTAGTATACTGATGTAGTGATAGTGGATAGGCTGATGGTGATAGTGATGTCAAGAAAATTGACACAGGAGGTAGAGATGTGGCAATATCATCTATGCCATCACCTGCAAACGATGCAACAAGGCCTATATTGGTGAAACCGGTAAGAGGCTCAGTGACCGATTCGCCCAACACTTACGCGATATTCGCCATTGCTCTGTGACTCCTGTGGCCACTCATTTCAATGATACTGGCCATTCAGGAGTTGACGATGTCAAGGTCACAGCCATCCGATCATGTTCCTCCGATGATCGCAGTCGATTCGCCCTGGAGAACCGTTTTATTTCATTCTATGGCACTTTGCGACCTCTTGGACTCAACGCATTACATTCCTATGCTTCTTAGTACTGTCTTATCTCGTGCCTTGTTATCTATATGTGTGTTTGCTCCATATGTGTCATTTATCCACTATATTGTTTCTCTTCTTTTTCACTTTCGGTTTTTGTGTTGCACTCATTTCGTTGTTCGTTTTGATTCCCAGATTTTCATTAGATAGGTTTATGTTTCCACATGTAATCGTCCATTTGTAGTGTTCCTCTAAATTCGTCATTCTTGTTGTATTGTTTGCTTGATAAAGGCCTTTTGGTCGAAACGTTGCTGTTTATCGTCACTGTTTATGTATTTTGTAAAACTGTAGTACTTTGTTTTTACGTGTTTACCTATATATTCTTACAATGTTCTACTAAACTTCACTAATGTTATATATTCTTACAATGTTCTACTAAACTTCACTAATGTTATATATTCTTACAATGTTCTACTAAACTTCACTAATGTTATATATTCTTACAATGCTCTACTAAACTTCACTAATGTTATATATTCTTACAATGTTCTACTAAACTTCAATAATGTTATATATTCTTACAATGTTCTACTAAACTTCACTAATGTTATATATTCTTACAATGTTTTACTAAACTTCATTAATGTTATATATTCTTACAATGTTCTACTAAACTTCACTAATGTTATATATTCTTACATTGTTCTACTAAACTTCATTAATGTTATATATTCTTACAATGTTCTACTAAACTTCACTAATGTTATATATTCTTACAAGGTTCTACTAAACTTCACTAATGTTATATATTCTTACAATGTTCTACTAAACTTCACTAATGTTATATATTCTTACAATGTTCTACTAAACTTCACTAATGTTATATATTCTTACAAGGTTCTACTAAACTTCACTAATGTTATATATTCTTACAATGTTCTACTAAACTTCATTAATGTTATATATTCTTACATTGTTCTACTAAACTTCATTAATGTAATATATTCTTACAATGTTCTACTAAACATCACTAATGTTATATATTCTTACATTGTTCTACTAAACTTCATTAATGTTATATATTCTTACAATGTTCTACTAAACTTCACTAATGTTATATATTCTTACAATGTTCTACTAAACTTCACTAATGTTATATATTCTTACAATGTTCTACTAAACTTCACTAATGTTATATATTCTTACAATGCTCTACTAAACTTCACTAATGTTATATATTCTTACAATGTTCTACTAAACTTCATTAATGTTATATATTCTTACAATGTTCTACTAAACTTCACTAATGTTATATATTCTTACAATGTTTTACTAAACTTCATTAATGTTATATATTCTTACAATGTTCTATTAAACTTCACTAATGTTATATATTCTTACATTGTTCTACTAAACTTCACTATTGTTATATATTCTTACAATGTTCTAGTAAACTTCACTAATGTTATATATTCTTACAATGCTCTACTAAACTTCATTAATGTTATATATTCTTACAATGTTCTACTAAACTTCACTAATGTTATATACTCTTACAATGTTCTACTAAACTTCACTAATGTTATATATTCTTACAAGGTTCTACTAAACTTCACTAATGTTATATATTCTTACAATGTTCTACTAAACTTCACTAATGTTAAAAATTCATGCAATGTTCCATTCATCATCATCAGGTGCCGTCTCCACATCGGAGGTTGGCTGCAATGAATTTCTAGCATCCTCTATCTTTCACTTTGGTGTTGCACACTGCCAGACTGTAACCTGTCCATTTCTTAAAGTTTCCTTCCACTTATCTCTCGGTCTTCCTCTTGCTCTTCCCCCTCAACTTTCCCTCTAGTAAATGTTTTATCATGGTGTCATGTCTTTTATGTGCCCAAAATACTTTACTTGTCTGAATTTTATTTCTCTTAATAATTGTTTCTTCATGCCTAGTTTTCCTAAAACTTGTTTATTTGTCTGTTTTTCTGTCCATGGAACTCTACCTATTCTTCTATATATCCACATCTCAAATGCATCAATTCTGTCTTCTAACTGCTTGTTCATTGTCCATGTTTCCGAGTCATACATTAATATAGGATATATATAGCATTTGATCATTCTCATTTTTAGCCTGTTTGTGATTTGTTTGGATGTCAGTAACTTTCTCATACTATTGAAATTATCCTTGGCCATTCCTATTCTCTTTTAATTTCTGTTATACATCTGCCATCATCTGTTATCATCTGACCAAGATATAAGAAGCTTTTACTTGATGTAGTAATTCTCCATGTATTTTTATATTCATTTTAGGTTTTTCCATTTCCTTGTTGATTACCATAGTTTTGTTTTCTGTATGTTAATGTCTAATCCATATTCCTTGCTAGTTCTGTCCAATTGGTCCACTAGTTCTTATAATTCTTGTTCACTTTCTGCTACCAATATTATGTCATCTACATATCTTAAGTTGTTTATTATTTTCCCATTGATCTCGAGTCCTGACATTCCCTCTAGTTGTATGAAGATGTTCTCTGTGTATCAGACTTGGTGACAGAATGCATCCTTGTCTCATCCTTCCCTTTATATCGTCTTCTTCTTCTTCTTCTCTGGAACGTCCTCTGTTAATTCAGGCGAAAGTCATGACGCCTGGTATTGCACTTCTGACTGATTTTGTGTGAGGTCTAAATTACCCTTTACAGATGTCCCTTAACCATACGGATAGCCTCGCGACTTCAGAGGTACTTGAAGCTTAGATCTTCCAGGTGTGATCGTTACAGGAAATCTGTTGTCAGTGTAACTCTTGCCTTGAATCCTCGTACCATTGGTACTTTTACGGCCAGAGTTATTTAGTGAAGTGCGACTTCTCTATCGGATTTCCTACCTTTGGTGCGGCCGTTCCGTACGCATCGTATGATAACACTTTTTAATGATCTTTTAGTGCCGTATATTTGGGCTTGGATCTACGCCAAAGAGCATTAGCTACTTTTCGCTGACTGGGTGAGGTCGCTCCGGTTTGGGAGCATTCTCGACCCTTCTAGGGCTAGTCACTGGATCTGTCACCTTTCTTGTATTCATTGCTCTTTTACGATCGTTTTTCGCCGTATATTTGGGCTAAATGATCTCCGCCAAAGAGTATTGCATACAATATGCGCTCTTTCTGACTAAATGAGGTCGTTCCGGATTTGGAACATTCTCAGTCATTAGAGACGCATGGGCTTGTCCTGCAACTGATACTATTTTGACGGTATGCTTAGCCTTTATATGATCTGAGCCATGGTGTTTGAACGTCATCTTACTCTGTGTAGGATGATCGGCGTTCGAAAAGTATCGCCCTTAGCCAATGTTTGTGTTTGTACCAGTCACACCTTTGCATTATCGACCTTTCTTTTCTATCCACGATGATTTTGTTCCTGAGTAGGAGTATTCTCAGCCGTTTTGGGGCGCATGTCGGCACTTGGCAAATTTGCAAGGTTTTACTCTGCATTTTCCCTGTCCCCGGAAACACTGTACCGGGCGGCGCACATATATGTTAGAGGGTCGTTTCAATCGGCACTAGCAACGCAACTGAAATTTTTATGCTCGCCAACATTACCCCCCTCACACCTCAGTTCTTCCGGAGATGTTAGTTATTAATGCAACAATACCTTGCCCTGTTGTCCCAAGGAGGAAAGTTTTGTTAGGTATCCCCTACCTCAGTTCTTCCGGGGATATTATTTGTTTATGCAAAAGTACCTTGTTCGATTATCCCAGGGAGGGCAGTTTTGTTAGGCACTAAAACGCAACTTTAGGATTTGCGCTTGGCCAACCTTACCCAGTAAATGTATCTGCGCTAAGCCTTGATATGGAGGTTACCTAAATCTTCCCTTGTGTCGATACGATACGTTGCAGTGTTTTCAGAGGCTCTTGTGGAGACCTTTGATTTGTTACACATCGTTCTCATTGATTCTTGCCCCACAGCTGGCAATTTGTTTGCGGCCTTTTAATCTTGGAGAGTTGGGATTCGTTCATAGACAACTTGTACACTTCTGTTTTTGACTTTTCAGCAAGTATTTGGACAATTTTGTTTACTTTTCAGCAAGTATTTGGACAATTTTTTTTATTTTCAGCAAGTATTTGGACAATTTTTTTTACTTTTCAGCAAGTATTTGGGCCATTTTTTTTACTTTTCAGCAAGTATTTTGGCAATTTTTTTACTTTTCAGCAAGTATTTGGACAATTTTTTTACTTTTCAGCAAGTATTTGGACAATTTTTTTACTTTTCAGCAAGTATTTGGACAATTTTTTTACTTTTCAGCAAGTATTTGGACAATTGTTTTACTTTTCAGCAAGTATTTGGACAATTGTTTTACTTTTCAGCAAGTATTTGGACAATTCTTTTACTTTTCAGCAAGTATTTGGACAATTTTTTTACTTTTCAGCAAGTATTTGGACAATTGTTTTACTTTTCAGCAAGTATTTGGACAATTCTTTTACTTTTCAGCAAGTATTTGGGCAATTCTTTAACTTTTCAGCAAGTTTTTGGGACAATTTGTTTACTTTTCAGCAAGTATTTGGACAATTTTTTTTACTTTTCAGCAACTATTTGGACAATTTTTTTACTTTTCAGCAAGTATTTGGACAATTTTCTTACTTTTCAGCAAGTATTTGGACAATTGTTTTACTTTTCAGCAAGTATTTGGACAATTTTGTTAACGGACATCTGCCGGAGATACGGGCATTTTGTTCGTAAATTTTGGACCTATATTGCTTATCCGTGCTTGCACCACTACCACTACCTGTAGCTCTCCCTCGATCGATGCCCGCTCAGCCAGACCTGAACCGCTGTCTGCTACCAGGGTCACCATGTGAAGGTGGAGTAGAATCTTGATTAGTGCCAGCTCACTAATGCTGGCGCGACGTTGTCCCTATGTACCTTTGACTCCTCTTTATATCTATGTATGGAGAGTAGCTATTTTCATATTTTATTATCGCTGTCTGTTCTCAATATATGTTACTTATTAGTCTGATATCATCGCCATCCAGGCCTATTTCTTGTAGACATATGATTAGCTTTTCATGTTGGACTCTGTCAAAAGCTTTGCTATAGTCAATGAAACACAAGTAAATACTTTTTGCACTTCTATATACTTGTCAGCGAGTAGTCTTATGCTGAGTATTGTCTCTCTTGTTCCTCTGTTCTTTCTAAAGCCAAACTGTTCTTCTCCTACTTCTATGTCTATCTTGTTTTTAATTCTTTCATATATGATCTTGAGTAGTATTTTTGTTATGTGGATCATCAGACTAATTGTCCTATAGTCTGTGCACTCCTGTGCTTTGGGCTTTTGGGTAGTGGTATGAATACTGATGTCTTCAAGTCTCTTGGTATATATCCTGTGTTATATATGTCATTGCACAAATCTGTAATAGTTGAAATACCAAAATCTTCTAAGGATGTTATCATTTTCATAGTTATGTTGTCTAATCCTGCAACCTTTCATCTTTTCATTGTTTCAATTGCTCTTTCAACCTCTGATTTTAATATTCTTGGGTCGTCATTGCTCTGTATAATGAGTTTAATATTTCTCGGATCATCAAATAGAACAGTTACATATTCTGTCAATATTTCAATTCTTGTCAATATTTCTGTTTTATTAAATAAAAGTTGGTCGTTGTTGTTTTTGATACATTCTCCACCTTTTATTATGTTTTGCTTATTTGTCATTTGTCTTATTTCTCTGAGTATATCTCTGGTCTTGTGTCTTTCTGCCATATCTTCTATTTCCCTGCAGTTTGTTTCTAATCAATTTTCTTTGGTGGTTCTGCACATGTTGCGTATTTCGTTGTCTAAAATTTTATACTTTGAGGTGTTCTTGGCTTTCTTTCTTTCTGCCATTTTTACTAACATTTCATATGTCATCCACATTTGATTTTTCTTGGATTCTTTTACGGGCAGATCTCTGTTTGAAATTTGTATACTCTGTTTTAAGCAATCCCATTTATTGGTTACTATCTCTTCAGGATTTTCTCTTCTGTATCTAAGCACTCTGTCATTAGTCATTCATATTTGTTCTTTACTTCCACACAATATTTCTGTTATATCTCCGGTTGTTTAAGTGCTGATATATCTATTTGTGACTCATTTCTTATTGTATCTCTGATTGTTTAAGTACTGATATATCTATTTGTGGCTCCTTTCTTGTTGTATCTCTGATTGTTTAAGTGCTGATATATCTATTTGTGGCTCCTTTCTTATTGTATCTCTGGTTGTTTAAGTGCTGATATATCTATATGTGACTCCTTTCTTGTTGTATCTCTGGTTATTTAAGTGCTGATATATCTATATGTGACTCCTTTCTTGTTGTATCTCTGGTTGTTTAAGTGCTGATATATCTATTTGTGACTCCTTTCTTGTTGTATCTCTGGTTGTTTAAGTGCTGCTATATCTATATGTGACTCCTTTCTTGTTGTAGCTCTGGTTGTTTAAGTGCTGATATATCTATTTGTGACTCCTTTCTTGTTGTATCTCTGGTTGTTTAAGTGCTGATATATCTATTTGTGGCTCCTTTCTTGTTGTATCTCTGATTGTTTAAGTGCTGATATATCTATATGTGGCTCCTTTCTTATTGTATCTCTGGTTGTTTAAGTGCTGATATATCTATATGTGACTCCTTTCTTGTTGTATCTCTGGTTGTTTAAGTCCTGATATATCTATATGTGACTCCTTTCTTATTGTATCTCTGGTTGTTTAAGTGCTGATATATCTATATGTGACTCCTTTCTTGTTGTATCTTTGGTTGTTTAAGTGCTGATATATCTATATTGACTCCTTTTTGTTGTATCTCTGATTGTTTAAGTGCTGATATATCTATATGTGGTTCCTTTCTTATTGTATCTCTGATTGTTTAAGTGCTGATATATCTATATGTGACTCCTTTCTTATTGTATCTCTGGCTGTTTAAGTGCTGATATATCTATATGTGACTCCTTTCTTGTTGTATCTCTGATTGTTTAAGTGCTGATATATCTATATGTGACTCCTTTCTTGTTGTATCTCTGATTGTTTAAGTGCTGATATATCTATTTGTAGCTCCTTTCTTGTTGTATCTCTGGTTGTTTAAGTGCTGATATATCTATTTGTAGCTCCTTTCTTGTTGTATCTCCCGTTGTTGAAGTGCTGATATATCTATTTGTGGCTCCTTTCTTGTTGTATCTCTTGTTGTTTAAGTGCTGATATATCTATATGTGACTCCTTTCTTGTTGTATCTCTGGTTGTTTAAGTGCTGATATATCTATATGTGACTCCTTTCTTGTTGTATCTCTGGTTGTTTAAGTGCTGATATATCTATTTGTGACTCCTTTCTTGTTGTATCTCTGGTTGTTTAAGTGCTGATATATGTGACTCATTTCTTGTTGTATCTCTGGTTGTTTAATTGCTTGATATATATATATATATATATATATCTCGCGATCCCGGCCTAGACCGATGAACCAACTTTTTTCATGAATTTTACCGTATTTTTAAGGGACTCCGTTCCTCCGTACAACTTTTCGCGAAGCTCTGTGTTTTGGGGCCAGGTTCTTTTCTATCTGCTATCAGTTGACAACCTTGCAGAACGTGTTCTGCCGTCATGTCCGCCTTTTGCAGGGAACAGGCTAGTTGTGCCAATTTTAAATTTGTGAAACATGTGGGCGCGAGTATGTTGTGAAACATGTGGGCGCGGAGTAAGTTGTGAAACATGTGGGCGCGGAGTATGTTGTGAAACATGTGGGCGCGGAGTATGTTGTGAAACATGTGGGCGCGGAGTATGTTGTGAAACATGTGGGCGCGGAGTATGTTGTGAAACATGTGGGCGCGGAGTATGTTGTGAAACATGTGGGCGCGGAGTATGTTGTGAAACATGTGGGCGCGGAGTATGTTGTGAAACATGTGGGCGCGGAGTATGTTGTGGCCGGTATGGAGGCTATGTATGACAACTTGTTCACTACGAGACAGACCACAGTACCCGTCGTTGTTGTTGTGTTGAGAATGATCTTTTGTCCATTTGTCTCTGTAGTGCCAGCCGATGATTGTTCTGGCTTTCTCATAACTGACCTCGAGATCAGTTTGAGGTAGTCGCCTGCCTTCTTTAGCTAGTTTGTCGGCTTTTTCGTTTCCACTTAAGTTACAGTGTGGTGGAATCCAATGAATGACGGTGCGTTTGAGAGAGCGCGCTAGTTCATCGAGGGTCGCTTTGAGCTCATTCAGCGCTGATTTGCCTACGCCTTTGAGTACCGTGATGACCGATAGAGCATCGGTGAATATCACGACTTTGTTCCGAGAGGTGTCTCTTCTCTCTAGGATCATTTCGGCCGCTGTTCTTATTGCCACTCCCTCTGCCCTGTAGTTATTTGAGTATTTGCCTGTGGCAATCGCTTTGTGACCGTCACTTTCTTTCAGAGTTTAAGCACTATTCCTTCTCCACCATTGCTTATTGCGTTCCTTGCCGACCCGTCAGTGTACACATGTATCCACTTGTTTTCCGGGTATTCGGTCGATATATATTTTTCTGTGGCAGCTCTTCTTTCGAAGTTTTCTTGCTGCCCTTTTTTTCAGTATGCCTGGGATTGATTCCTTAGTTCTGGCCTTTTCGTTTTCCACGGTGAGCTACAAATTGGTTGCCAGGATTGCTTTGGCTTTGCAGTTTGCTAGGACCGGATGGTCTGCGATCAGTGCTTTTGCGTTTTTTGCGAAGCTTGTTCTCTGTATTCTGCCCCTTCCGAATCCGTTCATTCTTTCGTACATAGGGTGGGAATTGAGCCGTTTAAGTTTTTCCGCCAACATCAAGACTTTTCTGTCCCTTTGATCTGCTATTGGTTGGATGCCTGTGATTGATTGTTTCCATCGCCTTGATATGCGCGGACTTCATAGCTCCTGTGATAATGCGCATTGCACGGTTCTGACTATTGCTCACTTTGGCGAATTGCTTTTTGGATGCACTGCTTCACGCTGCAATGCCGTATACGGCAACCGGTCGCACTCTTCCAGAGTAGAGTGTTTTGAGGACTCTGGTGTTTGCTTCCCACGTGGAACCTGCGAGTTTGCGCATCATCGTGAGCCTATGTCTTGCTTTTGCCGAAGCATTTTCGATTTGGGGGCACCAAGTCAGTTTTCGGTCGAGTGTAACTCCAAGGTACGTTGGGGTCTTGCATTCTGGAAGATCTTGCCCATTGACTTTAAGCTTTATTTTATGATTCTGGTTGTTCTGGGAGAACGCAGTGTAAGTTTTTTTTTAAGGATTTATATTCATATTCCACTTTTTTGACCACACTACCAGGTTATTTAGAGTTTCTTGTAGTCGATTTCTTGCTATGGGCATTAACTCTTCCCTCTCCTATATTGCCAGGTCGTCGGCATACATGGCAGAGTGTACTCGCTGTGGTAGGCATGTTGCTATGTCATTGACAAAGACTAGAAAGAGAGTTGGTGAAAGCACTCTTCTTGGAGGACTCCTTGTTCTAATGTGGCTTTCATGCTTCTGTACCCCTTAACTTGAACCCTTGCCGTTCTGTTTTCTAGGTATCTATCAAGCCATTTGTACATTCTTCCCTTTATACCGAGAGTGAGGAGTTTTAGTTTTATCCCTTCTTTCCAAACCATGTCAAACGCCTTCTCCATATCTACCAAAACTACCAATGTCTGTTTCTTTTCTTGGAAACCATCCTCGATTTCCTGGGCGATATAAGTTACTTGATCTTCTGTAGATCGGTGCTCCCGAAAGCCTCCCTGTTGTACCATGAGAAGCCCTTTGCTTTCCAAGTGCCAAGATAGCCATTTGTTCACCATGCGTTCCATGAGTTTGCCCGTGCAGCTTAGGAGGCTTATTGGTCTGTAACTTGCCGGGTCGAGTTGATTTTTGCCTGATTTAAGGATGGGTACCATGATCGCTTCCTTCCATTCTCGTGGTATTATGCCTGTCCTCCACGACATATTCAGGACGGTCAGTAGAGCTGCTTTTGCTCTAGTACCCAAGTTTTCAAGCATCTCATTTGTGATCCCATCCTTTCCGGGCGACTTTCTGAGCATCAGCTCCATTAATGCCTATTCCAACTCGTTTCTGTTGAATGTATCCATTAGGTGACTATCAGCTTTTCTTGACTCGCCTTGGAGGGCTCTCGCTTTTCTCTTGGTGTCATCGACTTTTTCTTTTGCTATGCTTACTCTGCTGACATCGGCATATTTTTGCATTAGAATGTTTGCTGCTTCCTTCCGGGGACATTTTTTGTCGAATTTGAGGACTATTGGGGTCGGCTGGTGTTTTCGCCACTCAGCGCTTTGCAAACTTCCACAATTTATGTCCGTCCCTATCAAGGTTCCGGGACTCGGTCTTATCCACCCAACTCTGTCGTGTTGATCGTTTGACCTCCCGCTTGTATTTTGCTGCTGCCGCCTTGTAAGCAGTATTGGTCGTTACTGACTGTGCCTGTTCTGCATCAATCCTTGCCAATTCAAGGTCGTTTTCAAGCTTCTGAACCTCTGCTGTCCAGTATGGCTTGTAATCCTTCCGTGCGCCTCTAGGAATGGTTTCCCGTGCCGATTTCATGATTGCTTGTGAGAGTTCCCTTGCCACGTATCGCATGTTTTTCTTTTCATGCATGTTGATGCGCTCAGCATTGGTATCTGTCAGTACCCCATACTGTTTCCAATTTGTTTTTTTGTAGTTCCACCGTGGCAACCACATTTTGGGCTCAGGTACAAATTTTAGGTCTACTTGTAGTTTGACAGACCTATGGTCACTATCTCCGAGTTGCTTTGTGACCGTGCGTAATGGTTTTGTGGAGAGGTCACTTGTTGCGAAGGCCAAATCGGGGTGTGGTCGTATGCCACCTTCTCGAGTAGAAGGTTGGCGGGTAGTCTGGGGCATTGATGAGGAACAGGTTGTTCTCTATCTCCCAGTCGTCCACTTCAACGCCTCTACTGTTCGCTTCGAGGAAGCCCTATCTTTCTGAGTGGCTGTTGAAATCGCCGACCACCATGCATGCTGTATCATTGATACTCATTGCATCGAGTGACAGCGAGATGTCACTTGGTAATATAGGTTATACAGAAGAATCTGCATTATTCACATGTAACTTGGACGCCTATTATTTCTGCTGCGCCGGCACTTCTTGTGGTTTCATCCACTTGCTGTGCTGGAATGCTGTTTCGTACTAGGGTGAGGACTCCACCCTTGGGCCCGTCCCGGTCAAGTCTAAAGGATTGGTAACATCTGATCCTGAATCTATGTTGTGCATTTAGATGGGTTTCTTGTATACACGCAACATCAATTTCCTCTTCCGTCTTATTGCGAGTGCTTGCTTTTTGTGATGAATACCTTCGGCATTCCATTGCACGATGTTTAATCGTCGCTGGCCAGTACTTTGCCGTATTGAACCAGTAGCTTTTCCCGTGGGCCTCGCTCGCTGCTTTGCCGAGTTGGAGGACGGGGACCGTCGGTAGCAAAAACGGGCCCCTTCGAGGCAATCGTCCTGCCCGACGGGTCTCCACAGGCGTAGCACCATATCGATATTCTAAATTAAACATATTCATGAAAAATTTGGTCCATGCAGTCTTAGCATGGGTATCTACGTCACAACTTTCAGTGCCAATTGGAGCTCAGATGCTTGTCTTTCGGCCGTGTGTCCGATTTCAACCAACGTTTACTAGGTTCGCTCTCCGTTAGCCTTTGACTGTCTCCAGCCAGAACCCACAAGGCAGCAGGTTGCTATTTTCTTTCAGGGCAGCGACCCATAGACGACTTGCCCTTCCGGACTGATGAGCGTCATGTGCCCAGCAATACCTGTTTTGTTAATGGACTGCTTGGTTTGCCTACCGTCCAGTTTTGTTTACTCCGCTAGCCTTTGATTGTCCCCAACCAAAACTACAAGGCAGTAGTGGTTCCCTACGAAGAGAACAGAGTCATAGGACGTTTTCTTGACGCACGGGTTGGCACTAGGCATTTTGCGTTGGCTCTGTCGTTTCCTTTGATCCGGGAAACCCTGGGCTGGCGCCCCGCACATCGTATTGTATGGGTCGTTTCATTCAGCGCTATCAGCGCATCTTTGGATTTTGCACTCGCCGTTTATCAATCACCCTGCTATTTCCCGGGATGTTAATTGCGTGAACAATCGTACCCTGCCCGGCTGTCTCAGGGAGGGCAGTTTCGTAAGGCGCAAGAACGTAACTTTGGGTTTTTCGCTTGGCCAACTTTACCCAGTATCATAGTCTGCGCTCGGCCACATATACAGAGTTTTATCGCAAACTCCCCTTGTGCCACCGTCATCATATGTACCACATTTACCGTGCATGGGGAGTGCCACGGCACGCTGCCCATTTTGCTCTCATGGCTCCGAGTTTCGCCGCTCAGAACGCACCTCTCATCCCTTCGCTTGCAGCCTTTGACATCTGCTGGAAGGCTGATACAACCAAGATGTTCACACATCTGCCGTTTCATGTACCGTACTTCTGGGCTGCTCCAACACTCAGTTTGACTCGTGCCCATGGCACCCAGTTTCACTTCATATCTCTCCTTTCTTGGGATGCACATCTCCCTTAAATTCGGTCATTTACTGCTGAGGAGTTGGTGTTTTGTTCACGGACTGATTTAATGAGCGATTTTGCATCACATCGCGACCGAGCAACTTCGATATACGGACACACACACACCACCAGTAAGACCGCGCTAGCGAGCGAGTCTGTATAGCAGACGCTACCTTGTCCCTTATTCACTGGGAGCCTCGTTCGCTTCGTCGCGTGAAGAAGTGGAGTGGCACGCTCAGCCATTAGAGACTATGCACGCAATTGTTTATCGACACTGGGGAACCGCGCTCGCTTACTGGCTCGCTCGTATGGTTATGCTCAAAACGAAAAGTCGCAGTTTGCAGACGCACATCCCAGTTTGTGTACGTTCGTACTCTGTTGTTTCATAGTTCTTTTTTATCTTTGGGCGTATTTTAGCGGTCTTCGGCCAGGAAATGTGTGTGTTGTTCAGGGATTTCCGGCCCATTTGTTCTTCGTGTTTGCGCTTCACCCACTATTTTGTTCACGGCCGCTTGTACTCTAGTGTTTCGTGCTTCTTTTGAAATTTTGGGCTTATTTTAGCGGACCGGCCTGGACATGTGTGCGTTGTTCAGGCATTTTCGGCCCCTGCATTGCTTTTCTATGTTTGCAATTCCACCACTGTTTTAATCGCAGACGCTTATACGCTGCTGATTCGTACTTATATGTACTTGAACATATTTTATCGGACATCGGTCAGTAGATAAGTGCGTGTTCAGGGATTTTCGGCCCCTGTAATTGCTTTTCCGTGTTTGCACTACTACTTCTGCTTGTAGGTCTCCCCAATCCCTGCCCCCCTTAGCCAGATCGGAACCTGAGTCTGTTTCAGGGTCACCACTTGGAGGTAGAGGACAGGGTCTTGGTAGCGCGCCCTTCGCTAACCTTGGCACATATTGCCGCCATGAGCCTTTGACCACATATATCTATCTATGATATATCTATATGAGGTTCCTTTCTTGTTGGTTGGTTTATCTGTTTCTATTTTTATATTTAGTTTGATCATCACTGGATTATGATCAGAATTGATATCTGCTCCTGGATATGTTTTGGTGTTTTATATTTAGTTTGATCATCACTGGATTATGATCAGAATTTATATCTGCTCCTGGATATGTTTTGGTGTTCCTTACATTATTTTTAAATCTGTTCCTAATCATGATGAAATCTATCTGGTTCCTTTTTCTATCTCCTGGGCTTTTCCATGTGTATAATCTCCTAGATTCTTGTTGGTAAAATGTGTTGCATATAACCATGTTATTTTCTTCACAGAACTGGATAAGCCTATCTCCTCGTTCATTCATTGTTCCTAGTCCGTATTGTCCTACAATATTCTTGTATTTGCCTTTGCCAATTTTTGAATTCATATCGCCCATTATAATTAGTATGTCAGTTGTCTTTACTTGTTTGAGAATTTGTTGTAAATATTCATACTATTTTTCGATTTCTTCATCTACATGGTCTGATGTTGGAGCGTATGTTTGGATAATTGCTATATCGACTGGCTTTGCTCTGATCTTTAAAACATCCTTCTGTCATTATGCGTCCAATAACCAGTGATTTATTTTTATATTTCCTTTTTTATAAGCATACCTGCCCCTCGCTCAGGATGTTCTCCTCCTGAATGTATAAATATATAGTCATCTCTTCTTGTGTATCCCTCGCCTTTCCATCTTGTTTCTGCGACTCCCATAATATCTACCTTCATATCTGTTGACTCTAGTATTAAATTGTCTAGTTTTCCTTCTTGGTGTAAGGTTCTAACATTCCATGTTGCAAATCGAATGTGTCTTTTCCTTGTTTTCATGTATTGTTTGTCATCAGATGGATGTTTTTGCTTCATTGCTAAGTCTTTAGTTGTACGTGGTGAAGTCTCAATTTCTTCCACGAGGGCCAGCCGCAAATCATTTGTATGTCCTGAAAGCGCCTCATGTGTGCCCCACACTTTGCTGTTTTCGCTTTGTGAGCCTTTGATCATTATGATTCATCCGCCTCCGTTACCGTTACATACTTTTGAATTAAGGATGGACATTCCTTGTTGTAGATCAAAAGTAGCTTTGTTATAACACTCAGAGTAACTTATCGTTAACCGATATTGCATAGCCCATCACTTTCGTTATGCCACTCAGAGTAACTTATCGTTAACCGGTATTGCATAGTCCATCACTTTCGTTATAACAGGCTAGCTGGTACAAGGTCCTTGTTGAAAGAGGTAGTAATGTTAATTTAATAGAATGATACTTTCTCATGAAGATGCAAGGAACACACATAAGTACACACTTCGTTCTTCAAAACAATAAATTTTAATAGCAAAGAAAATATTGATTCACAGGTAACTCTCCTAACTCAACGTTACTTTGGACAACCGTAATGTATATCTTAATAAATCAACCTAATTCATTCTATACTCTAATTGGAAACCGTCTTATAAGTTCACCGCAATTAGTTCATTTCACAATTAAACAATATATCTTAGTTCAGAAATTGTTCTTTACCTTATAAGTTCACCGCAATTAGTTCATTTCACAATTAAACAATATATCTTAGTTCAGAAATTGTTCTTTACCTTATGAGTTCACCGCAATTCTGTGTATGCTAGTTGGTGGCATACTCTGTTCAGAAATACAGTGGTCTACAAGTGGCCGCTCTCTGAACTCTCTACCATCACTGAAAAGTTCGTTGAACAGGGTTTTCTAGTTCCTTGAAAACAGTTAATTTTTTACCAGGGTTAAAGTTTGTTTTTGAATCCTCTTACTAAAAGTTCGGACGTCGTCTCGGCCTAGGTCGTAGAAGTGGCCTCTCTAGAACTGGGTCGTCTGGTCTCTGGTCGTCTTGTCTCTGGTCATCAGGGTCTCTGGGTGTTTGTTCACAACAACACCAATATTCATCAGATGATTGGAAGGTTGTATGTCTCTCCGTATAAGAAAACAATATTCGCTTGTTCACTTCGCTAGTTCACTTCTGACTATCTCCCTCTCTGTTCAAAGCTTAATGTTCCTTAAATTTTGTCAGAAAAAATATAAGACTATAAGTTAGTCTTCCTCTCTCTCAATAATCTTCATACGACGGAACTCAGTCTCGTGTGTTCCTTTTCGAGTCCTTTTCTCTTCCTGTCTATAACTATATCTCTTCTGTAGTGTGTGTCGTCTCTCCTCTAAATCTAAAGTTCCACTCAATATATCTAACCAAAACCCCAGCTGCCCCTACCTGGGTCTCGAGATTTCCGAGATTAAAGGAGTCCCGGAATACCATGGGATAAACTAATGTCCTGAGTTAGTAAACTGCTGGTCAGCAACTAAATATTGGTAAACAAGGTGTTTACTTACAGACTCAAGGACACCCACTAATGTAAAAAGGGGGTGGTTTGGGTTGACCCCGAATATACCCTAATCATAACAGTGAAACTGTTACATCGTTATGACACTCAGAGTAACTTATCGTTAACCGATATTGCATAGTCCATCACTTTCGTTATGTCACTCAGAGTAACTTATCGTTAACCGATATTGCATAGTCCATCACTTTCGTTATGCCACTCAGAGTAACTTATCGCTAACCGATATTGCATAGTCCATCACTTTCGTTATGCCACTCAGAGTAATTTATCGTTAACCGATATTGCATAGTCCATCACTTTCGTTATGACACTCAGAGTAACTTATCGTTAACCGATATTGCATAGTCCATCACTTTCGTTATGACACTCAGCGTAACTTATCGTTAACCGATATTGCATAGTCCATCACTTTCGTTATGACACTCAGAGTAACTTATCGTTAACCGATATTGCCTAGTCCATCACTTTCGTTATGCCACTCAGAGTAACTTATCGTTAACCGATATTGCATAGTCCATCACTTTCGTTATGCCACTCAGAGTAACTTATCGTTAACCGATATTGCATAGTCCATCACTTTCGTTATGCCACTCACAGTAACTTATCGTTAACCGATATTGCATAGTCCATCACTTTCGTTATGACACTCAGAGTAACTTATCGTTAACCGATATTGCATAGTCCATCACTTTCGTTATGCCACTCAGAGTAACTTATCGTTAACCGATATTGCACAGCCCATCACTTTCGTTATCGAAACTGGGTATGTTTCTTGCTTCGGAGTGTTTATAATCAATATATTCCTCCTACACATCGAGTAACTGTATTGATAGTCAACCTATTAGTCATAACCAATCTAAGGCCTTTTATACTATCATCATCATCATCATCACCTTTCAACTCCCATCGGAGCACAGGTCTTCAACAAACTTCTTCCATATCTTCCTCTCTTTTGCCATCCCTTCCAATTCTTTCCGTATGTTTTGCCTATCCTCTTTATATCCGCCTCCAGCTCTCTTCTCCAGGTCTGCCTAGGTCTTCCCCTACTCCTCTTTCCCTGCGGGTTCCAAAACAATGCCTGTCTTGCGATGCTTCCGGTCGGTCTTCTCAATGTATGTCCTATCCATCGCCAGCGTCTCTTCCTGAGCTCTCTCTCCACTGGTATCTGCTTTGTTCTCTCCTGAGTTCCTCGTTTGTAATCTTATCATACCATCTCAATCCTCTAACCTACGTAAACATCCATTTACGAAGGTCTGAGTTTTAATATCTATACTATCAAGTATAGATATTATGTTCCCTAAACCACAAGTAAACTAATACATCCAAGCAGTGGTGGCTCGTTATTAGGGACCAATGGGGCCGGCCCCACCAAAATTAAGGTGTAACGTGTATTTATTATTTGATATATTAAAATATAATCTAACAGAAACCATTATTTTTCCGAAAATTTCTGTCTGGCCCAACCAACAAAAATGATCACGAGCCGCCACTGCATCCAAGGACGAAATAGTAAACACTTGTCACAGCCGCCATTTAAAAAATGTTCTATTAAACGTCACAAATGATGTTTTAACTGACGTAAATGAACTTAGTTGAGATAATATGATTTATTTCATAAAAATTGTACATTACCTTCTCTAGGTAACGTTTGTGAGTTATCCTGTCCATCGACTGAGGGATGGATTTTCCGTAATAGAGTCTGTTATTTGTTTTCAACCGATCAGAGACCCTGGAGCAGCGCTGAGGTTAGTTATTAAATTGGGATACTACCCTATGTGTATGCTTCTGTTAGAAGATCATGTCTGGTCTTACAAGCTAATAATTTGTCATGTCATGTTCATATATTGTAATACAATTTCATGTACATTCAAGTTATCTTAACTCTTTCACTGCGTAATTTTATTTTCTTTCTCCGTAGACATTTAATTTACAATTATTACTAAACTGGACGGTAAAATGGCTTTGTGTATACTTCAAAAACTCAACTAGACAGTACATCGGTTCAGCAAAACGAATGGGTTAAGCTGAATAGCTCCGGATATACCTAAATATTTGACATAGCAGAATTACAGATTAAAGGAAACGCCTCTGATTGATCAATAGTTGAAGACCAATTGTCTCTAAAATGTTGAACAAAATAATAATGAAATTTGAGTTATTTAAAAGTAAAAATGTATTGATTCTGTTTAAAGTAAAAATGTCTTGATTCTGTTTAAAGTAAAAATATTGATATTATTTATACATTCTCATCAAATCAACATCAATCTCTTCATTTTCCAGTTGTATTCTCTAAATGAGAGGTCATCATGGGTTCCTGTCCTGTTCTTATTCACAGGTTTGTGTTTGCAAATCTGGCATACCATCTTAGTCTCTCTCTCTCGATCGTTCTTTTTCGGCTATTTTGATCATTCTTATTGTGATATATAAACGGCCTTTGACAAGAACGTATTTTTACGTCACAACTTCAGTACCATTTGGAGCTCTGGTGCATGTCCTTCGGCGATGTGTCTGATTTCAACCAGCGTTTACTTGGTTCGCTCTCCGTTAGCCTTTGAATGTCCCCAGCCGACCTGCAAGATAGCAGGTTGCTATTTTCTTTTAGGGTAGCGACCCTTAGACGACCTACGCTCTCGGGTTGTTGAGCGTCATCTGCCCAGGTTACCAGTCTTTTTGGACTACTTGGTTTGCCTGCCGTCCAGTTTTGTGTAGGGTTTGCTCCGTTAGTCTTTGATTGTCCCCAATCTGACTGCAAGGCATTAGTAGTTCCCTGCGAGAGGAATCGCGCACTGGATTCAAGCCTCTGCTGAACTATCCAGTCTTTCTGCACATTTGGGCTATCCGCTCACCCCCACGCATGCCACGCCCTTTCGTCGCTCCCCCATCAGCGCCGTGCACGACTGCTCCACCGGTGAGCCCAAAGGGGATCGTCCTCATGCGTGTTCGCTCTGCTTTGGTGCCTTATCACCGTGTCTATTTGTTCTCACCGTGAACACATTTACCACGCCTCTAACCTGTCCGAACACGGAGCTCATCTCGGGTCCCCACATCAAGGCTCCGAGTTTGGCCCTATGTGGGTCCACGTGCAACTCATCTCGGGCCAAAGTATTGCTCCACGTTGCTCACGTCTCTTCTCTGTATGCACCCCTCATCCCTTTATGTTTATCCGTTCAGATTTTCCCATCGTCCTGAAGAAATGTGCATTAATAGTCACTCTGGGATTCCGTTCGTCTGTGTTGCGAGCGGATCTCATCCAACGTGACTACGTCTGCATCACTACTTATACCAGAGTAGCTCTCCTCGATCCCTAATCGCTTAGCCAGACAATATCGGTTGTCTGTTACCAGGGTCACCACGTGGAGGTGGGTAATATCTCGATTAGTGCCAGCTCACTAATCATAGAGCGGCGATATCCCTATGCACCTTTGACCCCACATCTTAGTATGAAAATGCTTCGCAGACATCCGTTGACAAAGATCTGAATCTTATTTGTATTTAACTTGATGACTCGCCAAGTTTCCGAGATATACCGTTACACGTAGTTCACGCTAATATAGCTAGTTCAGAGCTGAATATCTTGAGTTTTGTTTTAGTGAAGATTTGAGTAGATTTCCACATTGTGTGCAGCAGAGCAAAAAGCTTGTCAGGCTTTCCTAATCTTGTATTAAATGTCTGCATCTGTCCCTCCTGAATGGCTGATCTTACTTCCAAGGTAGACAAATTAACCAACATCTCTCATAGCCCTTCACTAAATTAATATTGTGTCTTGCTGTATGTTGTTACTTTAGCGTACTTTTATCTTCTCATGGTTGATTTTAAATCTGAGTCTTTGCCACATTTATGCCAGAACATCTACTTTTTACTGCATATCTTGTAGTTTGTGTGAGAGCAAGACAAGATCATCCACGAAATGCTGGTCCCCTAACATTGATATAATTTGCACATTTTCTAACACGACATCATATTTGACAGCATTTGTTATTAAAGAAAACCATTAGCAGAACAAAGTCATTCTATTTGTGCATAGTTCTGTTTAAAATACGACAGGATACATTTATTTTTTAGATAAAGTTGTAAGCCTTGCACATTCTGACATGTTAAATAAACCTCTTGTACTTCATTACAAAATTTAATTCTAAAAATAATCGCGTAAGAAACGTCGTTTTACTGTACGTATATTGAGAGATACTATGACGTCATACATTATAATTGAAATATGAGTAACCTTTCTTTCTTCTTCTTCTTTTGTCGTCACACTGCTACCAGGTTGTTGCCCAGTGTCGTGGTTTTCTGTTTTTGTCTTGCGCTGTTCTGGTGGCTTGTGTGATTGTTATCTTTGCTCTTTCACTGGATTCTGCTACGCTATCTAACCATCTTTTCCGTGGTCTTACTCTTGCCTTCTTTCCCGATGTTCTGTTGTAGAAGACTCTGTATACTGTGGAGTTTGGATGCATTCTTATTAAGTGGCCAAACCACTTCATTCTTTGTTTATCTATGTAATTCAAGCACGGTTTTGTGCCAACTTTCTTTCTTATGCTGATGTTGGTGATTCTGTCTTTTCTTGTGTTATTGGTAACTTTTCGCAGGCAACGCATTTCACATGTAGTTATTTTCTGTGACTGCGCTTTGCTCAATGTCAATGTTTGGCTCTGGTAACACAAAGTAGATATAAAAATGTTGTTGATCATCTGTTGCTTAGCTGCCTGTGAAATTTGTGGGTGCCTTAACAATGGGGCTAGCTGGTAGGTTACAGCATTTGCTTTTGTACTCTAGCCTCTATCTCTCTATCCAGTTTTCCGTCTTCTGTGAATATGCTTCCTAAGTATTTGAATTCTTTCACTTGGTTTATTTTAGTGCCATTGACATGGATGTCTAGATTTTTATGTTTTCTTCCCATATTCATTATTTATGTTTTAGTGTTGTTGATTTTCATGTCATGTTTTACACAATTTTTGTTCAAGGTGTCAATATGATGTTGTAGATCTTGTTCATTTTGATGTATCAGGCACTGATCATCTGCAAACAACAGTTCATTTATTTCATCATTATCTGAATTTGACTCTTGAGTTATTTTATCCATATATGCAATAAAGAGTAGTGGTGAGAGGACACAACCTTGTCTAACACCTGATGTAATGGAGAACCAGTCGGTCATTCCTTCTGTTGTTCTTACTGTACTCTGGCTATCTTGATATAAGGCCATGATGTGTATATTTCTTTTGGTTGAGTTTGCAATTTGCGTGCTTAATTACGAAACGGGAGACACCAAATTATGTACTAACTATAGAACAGTGACATTGATAAGCCACGCGGGGTTAAAGGCACATGGGGACAACGCCGCGCTAGGATTAGTGAGCTGGCACTAATCAAGATCCTATCCCACCTCCTCGTGGTGACCTTGGTAACAGACATTGTTTCCGGATGGCTAAGCGGGTAGGGATCGAGAGGGAGAGCTACAGGTAGGGGTAGTTGTGCAAGCATGGAAACACAATGCAGGTCCAAAAATCTCTGAACAAAACGTACGCATCTTCTGGCCGATGACTGACGACAAGATGCTCAAATTATCGCAGAAACGTAAGAAAACAGCAGAGTATGATTAGTATGTGAACAAATGCTAACTCCAATGGAGTAAATGACCGCACCAAAATTGCCACCTACAGGGCAAGAGTCCATAAACACGATCGCACCACAAATATAAGCTTCCCGGGCGATTGGAAGGGCCGTAAAAACGAACATGAACGGATGAGAGCTGCATCCAGAGCAGTGGCGTTGACCCACAAGGGGCGACACTCGGAGCCATGAGTCCGAGTCGGGTTGCATGTCATGGCAGTCTCGAGACACGGCAAATGTGAGCACGGTAAGAAACCCGATAAACATAGTAGGACAGGCACCGAAGTGGAGCGAATATGCATACGGAAGATGCACAGGTGAGCCCAAAGGCAAGGTAAATACGCAAGGTTCTGGTGATGGTCGACGCGAAGGCGAGGCAAACGTAGGGGTGAGCGAATCACCCAGATGAGCAGGGAAAACGTGAAAGCCCAGCAGATGCTTGAACCCAGTGCAAATCAAAAGTCTGGACAAGTGTCTCTGAAAACACTGTAACGTATCGTGTCGACACATGGGAAGATTGCGATAAACTCCGTACAAGTGGCCATGCGCAGATAAAGCTATTGGGTAAAGTTGGCCGAGGGCAAATCCTAAAGTGACGTTTTAGCGTGTAACGAAACTACCTTCCCTGAAACAACCGTGCAGGGTACTGTTGTTTTTACAACTAACATCCCCGGAAAAGCAACGGCGGGTGATGATTGGCGAGTGAAATGTAAGTTGCACCGACAGCGCCTAATGGAACAATCCCTCTACAATTTTGTGCGTTGCCCCAGTCCTGTGTTTCCCGGAGCCAGGGAATTTGCAGAGTAGTAACAGCAAATTGCAAAGTGCCGACACGTGCCCCAAAAAAAGCTGAGAATGTTCCTATTCCGGAATAAACACAGTGGTCAGAAAAGTAAGGCAGATAATGTAAAGAATTGACAGGCTGTCCAAATCCAAACATTGGCGAAGGCCGACACTTGTCGCAGTGTGTTATACGAGTAAGACGCCGTCCTAGGACCAAGCTTATGTGCTCCAATACCTTGGAACAAATCTTGCCAGCTGTGGGGCAAGAATCAATAAGAACGATGCGTAACAAATGGCTGCACAATACTTGCCAGCTGTGGGGCAAGAATCAATAAGAACGATGCGTAACAAATGGCTGCACAATACTTGCCAGCTGTGGGGCAAGAATCAATAAGAACGATGCGTAACGAATGGCTGCACAATACTTGCCAGCTGTGGGGCAAGAATCAATAAGAACGATGCGTAACGAATGGCTGCACAATACTTGCCAGCTGTGGGGCAAGAATCAATAATAACGATGCGTAACGAATGGCTGCACAATACTTGCCAGCTGTGGGGCAAGAATCAATAAGAACGATGCGTAACGAATGGCTGCACAATACTTGCCAGCTGTGGGGCAAGAATCAATAATAACGATGCGTAACAAATGGCTGCACAATACTTGCCAGCTGTGGGGCAAGAATCAATAAGAACGATGCGTAACGAATGGCTGCACAATACTTGCCAGCTGTGGGGCAAGAATCAATAATAACGATGCGTAACGAATGGCTGCACAATACTTGCCAGCTGTGGGGCAAGAATCAATAAGAACGATGCGTAACAAATGGCTGCACAATACTTGCCAGCTGTGGGGCAAGAATCAATAAGAACGATGCGTAACAAATGGCTGCACAATACTTGCCAGCTGTGGGGCAAGAATCAATAAGAACGATGCGTAACGAATGGCTGCACAATACTTGCCAGCTGTGGGCAGAATCAATAAGAACGATGCGTAACGAATGGCTGCACAATACTTGCCAGCTGTGGGGCAAGAATCAATAAGAACGATGCGTAACAAATGGCTGCACAATACTTGCCAGCTGTGGGAAAGAATCAATAAGAACGATGCGTAACGAATGGCTGCACAATACTTGCCAGCTGTGGGGCAAGAATCAATAAGAACGATGCGTAACGAATGGCTGCACAATACTTGCCAGCTGTGGGGCAAGAATCAATAAGAACGATGCGTAACGAATGGCTGCACAATACTTGCCAGCTGTGGGGCAAGAATCAATAAGAACGATGCGTAACAAATGGCTGCACAATACTTGCCAGCTGTGGGGCAAGAATCAATAAGAACGATGCGTAACAAATGGCTGCACAATACTTGCCAGCTGTGGGGCAAGAATCAATAATAACGATGCGTAACAAATGGCTGCACAATACTTGCCAGCTGTGGGGCAAGAATCAATAAGAACGATGCGTAACGAATCAAAAGTCTCGACAAATGTCTCTGAAAACGCTGTAACGTATCGTTTTGACACACGGGAGGATTGCAGTAAACTCCGTAACAAAGGCTTAGTGCAGATACATTTACTGGATAAGGTTGGCCAAGCGCAAAACCTTTCTTCTTCTTCTTCTTCTTTGCGTTCGTTCTTTACGACCAATTTTAATCACTCTTTGTGATATGTTTGATCTTTGCCAAGAACGTGTATACGTTGCACATTGGTTTGGTAGGCTCCTAAACACATAGACTTCTACACGCTTAGGACACATGCATCCGATTTCAGCCAAACCTCCTTAGTCGTCTCTTACGACATGTGTGGCAGGTAACAGTGGTTCTATTCTTTACACCCCAAATTTGGGCCCTGGTAACCACTCGGGTGCAGATAGGCTCCTAAATGCACAGACTTCTACACGCTTAGGACACATGCATCCGATTTTAGTCAAACCTCCTAAGTCGCCTCTTACGATATGCGTGGCAGGTAACAGTGGTTCTATTCTTTACACCCACATTTGGACCCGGTAACCACTTGGGCAAAGCTCAAATCCAAAAGTTGCGTTTTAGTGCCTCATGCAACTACCCTCCTTGGGACAACCCGGCAAGGTATTGTTGCATTAACAACTAACATCCCCGGAACAACAAAGGTGGGTGATGTTGGCGAGCGCAAAATTCCAATTGCGTTTCTAGCGCCAATTGAAACGACCCTCTAAAATATATGTGCTCATCCCCAGCCCAGTGTTTCCCGGGGTCAGGGAATATGCTGAGTAGACATTGCAAATTGCCAAGTGCCGACACTAAAAGGATCGAGTAGGCTGAGAATAAACTCAAAGTGGCCGTAGAAAAGTAAGGCTGACAATGTAAAGATTTGACAGGCTGTCCAAATCCAAACATTGGCGAAAGCCGACACTTTTCACGGTGTGTGCATTCATCCCAGACATAACAGAGTAATCAAATAATACTCTTGGACACAGCTGTGTATTTTTGATGTAGCAAGTAGGGCTTTCTCTCTGTGTATGCCAAATTGAATGGCAGTTTAAAGGCTTAAGCAGCTTGTCCGCCTTGCAAGAGTGTCGCTGCAATTCCAGAAGAGGCTACTGCAATTGCTATTTGTTTTGTTGATCTCAATTTGGTCAAGAGCAAATTTCATAAGAATGTTTTTCCTGTACCATGGAGGTCTAGGGAAAATATATATCCCCAATGGTCATTCAATGTCAGATTTTAAGTAGGCAATATTTGGTCAATAACCAGACTCAAGTTCATTCTTGCTAATAAAATGGGATTATTTCTTTTTGCATTGTAGGATGCTTCGTAATATTCACCGTTAAACAAAACTTGTTTATCACGCGTGCGCGATGTAAATTGAAATCTACAAAGTTTTGTTTGTTAGGGAATACAGTTTGTTCAATCAGTAACAGCCTATTATTGTACACGTGACTGCCATAAATGAACAGGGATATCAGGAAATCTCGTCTGAGTTGATGCAGGCGTTTTCTGTCAAAACGGTCTTTCTGATTTTGTCACAACAGTTGAATTGTAACATGGCAAAATGCTAACACACACAAACAAAACTCTCATCATCGTTAGTGACCAGAGATGACGCCGTTTAGAGTATCCTTCCAGTGACTATCATCTTCGATCAAACCAAGAGCCTGCTACGCTGCTTGGGATATGTTGGATGCCCCAGTGACTATCATTTTCGATCAAACCAAGAGCTTCTACATGCTGCCTGATATGTTTGACGCCTCCAGTGACTATCATTTTCGATCAAACCAAGAGCTCTACATGCTGCCTGATATGTTGGATGCTTGCAGTGACTATCATCTTCGATCAAACCAAGAGCTTCATGCTAATGGATATGTTGGCTTCCAGTGACTATCATCTTTCGGGATCAAACCAAGAGCCTCTACATGCTGCCGGATATGTTGATGCTTCCAGCAGACTACCATTCTTGATCAAACCAAGAGCTCTACATGCTGCCTTCCGGTATGTTGGATGCTTCCAGTGACTATCATCTTTCGATTAAAGCAAGAGCTCTACATGCTGCCCATATGTTGGATGCCATCTGTGTACCATTAATTTTCTTCAGATCCAGGAATGACATTGGCCCACGTAAGCAGCAACATTCTGAGAAAGTAACAATCTGCATTGTTCGCGCACAAAGTAAAACTCCGACTTGCTTACTGCTCTTTTCATAGTTCGATTACCAGACAATAACAGTTCCTTGTTTTGTCGAATGAACTGCTTCAAGCGCAGCTGTAATAAGAAGCTCCTCCTTTACTTTTCTTCTCTGCGTTCGTTACAACTAATTTAAATCACTTTGTGATATGTTTGATCTTTGCCAAGAACATGTATACAAGAACAAGAACATTGGTTTGGTGACCCCAAACCTATACTTACACGTTTGGGGTACATGTCTGATTTCAGCCAACTCTCCTTAGCTGACTCATGACATGCGTGGTAGATAACAGTGGTTCTATTCCTTTGCACCACAAATTTGATTCTGGTAACCATCTGGTAACCACTGGTAACCACTAATTCCATCAAACCACTGGGTGGTAAGAAGCACCATGGCATAGAAGTATCTGAGCAATAATGTATGTTTGTCAGATTTAAAGTAAGCCATCAGGTTGTTTTAGGAGGACGAGAAGTCTGATAATAAATGAAGTCCTCAATGGCAGTTTCTCTGATCATTTTCTATGAAATGATAAGTGCACTACTGTGGGGCTTCTGTCAAGAATAGAAAGATAGAATTTGCATACAGCTTCTGATGTGCTGATGTTACCTGTTTGGTAACGTTCAATTTTATCGTCATCATTTTTCAGAGCAAATGCAGCTTGATCACTTTGTTGAGCGTATTTGCATACATATTTAATTGATTTTATAGAATTACAAAACTCTATATTTATGTGTGCATTAAAATTACTAATAGTAGTGGACAACATGTTATAATAAACCCACCTGTTGTCAATAGTGACAATCTCCCCCGGTAGATGGGTCCGATATCTACAGAAACCAACCAGTTTCTGTGACCGGCGTCTGTGGTGTATCCATCCTTCTCCTGTCTTGCTCTGTGTCACAAAATGGTCGAGGATACTGCTTTTGATGCATTTCTTCAGCAAATACAGGGAAAGTTACAAAGACCACAAAGTCCATGAATCATGTTTTTGACTATTATCATGCATTTCAAGTTAGATGTAGATCTGGCACCAGCACTTATGAAAGTGTCGATTTCAGTTGGAGAATTTATTTCTGCAGCCACACTAAGATATGGACATGTGGAAGTCCTCTATCTTTTACCACCTAATATACATGTAACAGATTGTCGTTCCAAAAACTTTTCCTTTGGTTAATAAATTCATGAGAGATACAACTTTCAGTTTGAAAACTGTGCAAATTATGTCATGTCTATCGTGTGGCTTGTGTTCCTGTAACATGTCGGTTATTTCATTCCATCTAGGGTTACACGTGAAGGTTATCAAAATATCAGGGCACTCATACTTCCTAGCATAAGTCATGGCATCTTGCCCGCCCATGCATATACCTCGGACCTCCAGTGAAAGAGGATGAAGAACACCATTTGACAAATGTCTTGAACTTGCCATCTCTCTTGCAGTGCATCTTTAGATATATGAAATTTTCTGCTCAAAGCTTTTTTGATTGTTTTTGTATTAAAAGAGAGCTGTCTTGTTTCAATTTTTGCATACATGTCAACCTAATATTGATTCAAAAGTTGCCTGAAAAGATGTGGGGCCATCATTTGTATGGGATTCCTATGGTCAATATGTAAGCATATACATCTGTTGTGCAGAGACAAAGCTGTCTGTTTGTTGATTATTGCCTCTGATTGAATTATGGGAATGTTAATGATAGTATCCATCTTCACCTTCGGGAAACATCAGTGGGAATGAAGAGCATCATATGATCCATACATTTCTGATATTCTTTGCAAACGATTGTTTTCGTTTCAATAACAATGTCTCTTGCTCCATTCCTGACCAACAATTCGTACTACAACTCTTATTTACAGTTGGAGTAAGCAAACGTCCCGAGGTTCTCTTTTTCTTCAGTTGATGATTACTTGGAAATTTTCATCTAGCTGTCAATCCATGGTCACCTTGAAACTTCGAACATAATTATTGTGTAGATACATCATGTTCTGTAGCTCATCAGCAATATCGTGTCGTAATAGTGGATAGTTTTTCTTGTGCAGATGCAGCATGTTCTGTAGCTCATCAACAATATCGTGTCGTAATAGTGGATAGTTTTTCTTGTGCAGATGCATACAATTCTGTAGCTCATCAGCAATATCGTGTCGTAATAGTGGATAGTTTTTGTTGTGCAGATGCAGCATGTTCTGTAGCTCATCAACACGCGTCGTAATAGTGATAGTTTTCTTGCATATGCAGCATGTTCTGTAGCTCATCAGCAAATATCGTGTCGCTGGTGATAGTTTTTGTTGTGTGATGGCATGTCTCTGTAGCTCATCAGTACACGTTTCGCATAGGACAGTTTTGCATCGTTGTTTTTTTGAGCTTCCATGGCAACAGTGAAGTATATCGAAATATCGAAGATTGAAATGTCCCTCATTCCGATTACCAGAGAGTAAACAATATAATTCAACTGACAAGAGTCCAGTCGCATTCAACATTTCCTCCGTCACGAACCACGAGTCGCGACTCAAAGACAGCAGAGATCTCAACGGGCACTCGTATGCGTACGGCTGAAGCATGTAAGTAAGTTTCATATTGTTGAGAAGGCATACAGTCGTCAGTACAATCGTTGCAAATGAACGTTAGCGTAAGATAAGAAATGCTCCGTAGGTCTCATAATTTGACACGATATAGCTGACAATACTATTGCAAACACAATGCAAACACAAGACTGTTCATGCCTGTCACCTGTCACCTTGTCAACATCAAATTGGCTGCTTTTCCATTAATAACAGTAATGTTTTCATTGTCAAACCGGGAATTCTTCAATACTTACAATTGGCACAAATATGCAACGGTATAATTCAGGTCAAACTTACTTGTATATTTGAATAGGTATGCCATACGTACGGCAGGAAATTAATAACATCTGTGTATCACGTGACAATAAAACGTCGTTAAAACTTGTATTCTCTGTGGCGCCACGGCCATATCGTTTCAGTTGGAATATCTTTAGAAACGTGGCACAAAGTTCAGCTTGACACCGACAAATGAATTTGATTCAGATTATTTACTTATCGACGTGTTTACAAAAAGAATTGACCGATGGGAACTGTGTTTAAAATATATAACCCGAACGTATTTGGCTTATCTTGCTATGCATACTGTCACGTTATCAACTACGCTAGAGAAAATTACAAATAAATGTGTTTTAAATACGTTATAATTAATAATATTATCATCAGGTGCCGTCTCCACATCGAAAGCGAAGGCAATGAATTCCAGCATCCTCTCTGTCTTTCGCCTCCTGACGAGAATCTTCTTCTTCTGCGTTCTCACTAGATTGACCCGGAGTCTCTAATAAAGGCAGCCGTCTGCCTGGATTGTCAGCCACGTCATACAGTTTGTCTTGGATGTTGGTGTATGTGGTTCACTTCTTCACATCTTTCTTTCTCAAGTCTACATACTGGGAGCAGTTCTGTAGGATATAATTCCTATGATTTCTGCACCCTGCTTCAGCTGGACCTTCTCGGGCAGTAAGTTTGGGCTTTTCACCTCAAGTTATGGTAGATCTGATATTTTACTGTGTGGCTAAATCTCCGAGGCAGATTGGCGACTGTAGAATCCGTTATCCCATTCCTCATTGTGAGGGGTCGTTGCACCATGTTAGGCGCCTTACGGCTTTGTGCATTCGTTTTCTGCAAGCATTTGTTTCGGTTTATTATTCCCTGGCGGACACACCTATCCGATTTCAGCTAAAACTTCCTTAGTTGCCTCTCATGATATACGGTACAAGAGCGGTTCTATTCTTTTTACACTCCTCAATTTAGGCCCTAGTAACAACTCGGGCGAGACGAGAATCAGAAGAAGAGACATTTGAGGATATTTCTGTCGTCGAGGGGACTTAGCTGCAGGATTTGTTTTCATCATTACAGATGAGAAATTGTGTTACATTCTTGTATTATAGATGCCTAAGAGCACTGCTGTTGATTTCTCCTATGTTCTAGACAATACAAGTGTTAACCTTTGAGCAATCAAAAATTGCAACTGAAATTATTTGTTGTCGATAATTTCTAATCTTGGTGTTTATGTTGAGAGATGTTTGTTAGAAACTCTGGTAGACCATTCAACTCTTTTCTAATCTTGGTGTTTATGTTGAGAGATGATTGTTAGAAACTCTGGTAGACCATTCAACTCTTTTCTAATCTTGGTGTTTATGTTGAGAGATGATTGTTAGAAACTCTGGTAGACCATTCAACTCTTTCTAATCTGGTGTTTATGTTAATAGATATTTGTTAGAAACTCTGGTAGACCATTCAACTCTTTCAAACCTTGGTGTTTATGTTAAGAGATGTTTGTTAGAAACTCTGGTAGACCATTCAACTCTTTTCAAACCTTGGTGTTTATGTTGAGAGATTGTTAGGAGACTCTGGTAGACCATCTAACTCTTTTTCTAATCTTGGTGTTTATGTTGAGAGATGATTGTTAGAGACCCTGGTAGACCATTCAACTCTTTTTCAAACCTTTGGTGTTTATGCTGAGAGATGATTAGAGACTCTGAAGACCATTCAACTCTCTTTCTAATCTTGGTGTTTATGTTGAGAGATGATTGTAAGAGACCCCCGTAGACCATTCAATCCCTTTTCTAATCTCTTGGTGTCTATGTTTAGAGATGATTGTTAGAGACCCCAGTAGACCATTCCATTTTTCTCTGTCTAGTCATGTCTTTTGTTCTTATTCTTATTCCTCGCATTCTTTTCTTTATCTGTTGTCCCAGCTTTCCAGGACGTTTGTACTAAACACTATTAAAAATTTCTCTCTGGTGTTCCGTATCCAGGAGAGTTTCTCTTTGGTGCAGGGAACTCAGGGAGATATACAACTAAACCTGGCACGTCGTTGTCCTCTAACTGTGCCTTTGACTCCAGTTGGTGATCCATGTCAGAGGTGTGTGGTGATCTGGGCAGCACCACGTCAGAGGGCAGGGTGATCTAAGAAAGCCCATGTCAGGGAGGTGTAGGTAGATCTAAGAAAGTTTCATGTCAGAGGTGAGTGGAGATCTAAGAAAAATATGTGTCAGAGGTGGAGGTGACTCCAAGAAAGCTCACGTCAGAGGGAGCGGTGATCAAGAAAGCCCATGCCGAGGTGGGGGAGTGGTGGATCAAGAAAGCCCATGCCGGGAGGTGAGAGTGGTGATCTAAGAGTCCATATCAGAGGTGTGGGTGGTGAAATGACAAGAAAGGACATGCTTGGGGAGGTGTGGGTGGTATGTTTTAGCAGATTTGATCACAATATTTACTTTTCTGTTTGTAGCAATTTGGTACATGCGCAGCGGTCACTTAAAAATACGAAAACGAGGATAAATGACAGCGATGGATATGCACAATTTAATGCTACAGATGTAAGTTGAATAAAAGTGCAGTTTATATCAGCTATTTACATTTTTCAAACATATCTTTACTATCACATATATGTTTATAATTTAGTTTGTATATGAACAATTTGACTAGTTGTCATTGACTTCTCTGTGTTTGAATATTTAATTTAACATTTGTATCTTTGATTGTAGAATTACTTCTTACACTTGCAGACATGTATCTCTGATTATAGAATTACTTTCACACTTACATGTATCTCTGATTGTAGGAATTACTTTCTACACTTGTATATGTTTCTCTTGATTGTAGAATTCATTTCATACTTGTAGACATGTATCTCTGATGAATTACTTCACACTTGTAGACATGTATCTCTGATTGTAGAACTCATTTCTCTACACTTGTAGACATGCATTCTGATTGTAGAATTACTTACACTTGTAGACATGAATTCTGATTATAGAATTACTTCTACACTTGTAGACATGTATCTCTGATTGCAGAATTTCACTTCTTACACTTATAGGGATGTATCTTCTGATTAAAATTTCTTTCTAACACTTGTAGATATGTATCTCTAATTGTAGAATTACTTCTCTACACTTGTAGACCTGTATCTCTGATTTCAAAATTTCTTCTCTAATACTTGTAGATCTCTGATTGCAAAATCTCTTCTGAACACTTGTGTAGACATGTATCTCTGATTTGCAAAATTTCTTTCTAACACTTGTAGACATGTACCTTTTGATTGCAAAATTTCTTCCTCTAATACTTTGTAGATCTCGATTGTGTACTTTCCTAACACTTGTAGAAATGTATCTCTGATTGCAGAATTACTTAACACTTGCAGACATGTATCTCTGATTGCAAAATTTCTTCTACATTTGTAGACATGTGCAATTTTTTAGAATCTGATCACATTCTGTACAGTTGTAGATTTGTTTCAATATTATCAGCTATATTTGTAGACATGTTTTCAAAACAGCTATATGTGTGTGACCTGTTTCATTTGTACTACCTTGACATTTTCACTCTACAGACTTAGGACGACTATTATACTTGGGATTGGGACTATACGGCATTGAACAAGGCGCAAGGCTACAATGGTCTGACACCCAAGAGTTAACTGGACTCAAATCTATATACAACTTCCTATCTCAAATAATCACGGTGAGTGCCTAAATGTTCTATACATACAGAGACATACATAGACATAGACATAAACTGATACAGTCAGACAAACATAGCCATAGACTGCCATAGACAGGGAGACACTAATATACAGAGACATACAGGAGACATAGACATAAACTGATATAGTCAGACAAACAGCCACAGACTGCCATAGACAGGGAGACACTAATATACAGATGGATAACACAGAGATAAATAGACATAAACTGACACAGTCAGACAAACAGAGCCATACAGACCACATAGACAGGAGACACTAATATACAGAGACATACATAGGACATATAGACACAACTGATACAGTCAGACAAATATAGCTATAGACTGCTACATAGGGGAGACACTATTATACAGAGACATACAGAGACACATACAGACATAAACTGATACAGTCAGACAAACAGAGCCATAGATTGCCATGACAGACAATGATATACAGAGACATACAGAGACATACAGACATAAACTGATGCCAGTCAGACAAACATAGCTAGACTGCTATAGACAGGGAGACACTAATATACAGAGACATACAGAGACATAATAGGACATAAACTGATACAGCTACAAACAGAGCTACACTGCTATATGTGGAGACACTGGCAGGTAGAGACATAGAGACATAGACATAAACTGATAAGGAAGCCAGACAAACAGAGCCATAGACTGCTGGTTAGGAGACATTAATATACAGAGACATACAGAGACATACAGACATAAAACTGAAGGCAGCCGCATGTCACTTCTTGTTAGACTGCCATGCAGACAGGCGTGGTACTACTTATACAAAGACATAGAGACATACAGACATAAACTGATACAGTCAGACAAACAGAGCCATAGACTGCCATAGACAGGGAGACACTAATATACAGAGACAGCACAGAGACATACAGACATAAACTGATACAAAATAAGACAAATAGAGCCATGACTGCCATAGACAGGGAAACCTTTCAATATACAGAGACATACAGAGACATACAGACATAAACTGATACAGTCAGACAAACAGAGCCATAGACTGACATAGACAGGGAGACACTAATATACAGAGACATAGACTGCCATAGACAGGGAGACACTAATATACAGAGACATACAGAGACATAGACTGACATAGACAGGGAGACACTAATATACAGAGACATACAGAGACATAGACTGACATAGACAGGGAGATACTAATATACAGAGACATACAGAGACATAGACTGACATAGACAGGGAGATACTAATATACAGAGACATACAGAGACATAGACCGACATAGACAGGAGATACCAATATACAGAGACATACAGAGACATAGACCATTACAGACAGGGATATACTAATATACATACAGAAGAATAAATCTATTCTATATATCTTTCATATTTGTTTTTTCTATTTTTTTCCGATCCAGCTACTTGAGCTTTTCTCTGAAGCTCTTCGGTTTGTTACGACATCGTAACCCTTCGGTTCGGTACCACGAACACCGTCAATCTGGGAATTCCAGGCTTTTTCTGCCATCCGCGGAATTGAACCTGCACACAGAGGGATAGTCACCCGTAGTCCAACGCGCTACGAACACGCTGGTCAGACGGGCCTTTCATATTTATCCCATTCATTCAATCTTCTCTCTCTCTCTCTCGCGATCGTTATTAAGCCGTTTATATCATTCTATTGTGATATATAAACAGCCAAACATCAAGAACGGCATGTACGTGCACAGCCGGTACCAATTGGAACTCGGGCGTTTATCTTTCGGTGGTGTGTTCGGTTTCAACCAGAGTTTACTGGGGCCTGCTCTCCGTTGGCCTTTTACTGTCCCCAGCCAAACCTACAAGGTAGCAGTTTGCTGTATTGTTCTCAGGGCAACGACCAGCAGACGACCTGCCCTCCCGGGCTACGCGCCGAGCGTCATCTGCTCAGCTATACCCGTCTTGTTAATGGACTGCTTGGGCTTACAACCGTCCAGTTTTGTGTGCGGTTTGGATCCGCTTGGATTGTCCCCAACCAACAAGACAAGGCAGCAGCACCATCCTACCTAATTCTATTTATCATAATTCATCCCACCAATTTATCTATCCCATTCAATTTATTTATCATGTCTATCCTACCAATTTATCTATCCCATTCAATTTATCTATCCTATCTAATTTATCTATCCCATCTATCCCATTCAATTTATCTATCCTATCTATTTTATCTATCCTATCTAATTTATCTATCCTATCTAATTTATCTATCCTATCTAATTTATCTATCCTATCTAATTTATCTATCCTAATTATTCATTCTATCTTAATGTATCTATCATATCTAATTTATCTTATCTAATTTATCTTATCTAATTTATCTATCCTACTTCTAATTCTATCTATCATATCTAATTTTACATATCTCTTTATCTAATGTATCTATCCTACCTAATTTATCTATCCTATCTAATTTAGCATATATCCATCTAATTTATCTATCCTATCTAATTTATCTATCCTGTCTATCTATCCTTACTCAATTTATCTGTCCCACTTTCCTCATCTGAATTTATATATCCTATCTATCCTATCTAATTTAAGTATATCCTATCTATCCTACCTAATTTATTCATCATATCTAATTTATCTATCCTATCTATCATCATACCTAATTTATTCATCCCGTCTAATTTATTTATCCCATCTATCATACCTAATTTATCTATCCCCATTCAATTTATCTATCCTATCTAATTTATCTATCCTATCTAATTTATATATCCTATCTAATTTATATATCCTATCTATCATATCTAATTTATTCATTTATCTATCTATCTATCCTATTCATTATATAATCTATGAAACTAACTAATCTAATGATCATAGATTTTACAATCATTCGGTTTTGTCAACAGACATCCAAAAGCCGATATTTTGATATTTTGATTGTGCAACATCATGAACGTTAGGTAAACTTTGAGCGAGTCCAATTGCCCTTCCTAACAATGAAAATTCCAACCGATCTCTCTAACCAACCTATCTCTCTCTTCTCGCGATCCCTGCCTAGACTACGAACCAAATTTTATCATGAATTGTACTGTTGCTTTTAGTAACTGCGTCCCTCCTCTGCTAGCTTCGTGAAGCTCTGTGTTATCGGGCCAAGTTTTTCTCTGGGCTGCTAACAGCTGGCAGTCTTGCGGCATGTGCTCTGCCGTCATGTCCGTCATTTCACAAATGGCACAGGCTAGTTGTGACAATTCTATATTTGTTAAATACGTGGGCTCGGAGTCTGTTATGGCCGGTACGGGAGACGGAATATGGCAACTTGTTCACTACGGAAAGACCATAGTACCCATCATTATTGCTGTTGTAAGCAGGTCTGACCATTTTTTATTGTAATTCCAGCCGATGGTTGTTCTGCCTTCTCATAGCTGATCTCGTGATCAGTCTGCGATAGCTGCCTGCCTTCTTTAGCTAGCTTGTCGGCGTGTTCATTTCAGCTTATGTTGCAGTGTGATGGTATCCACTGAATGACGAAGCACTACTTATGGTCACAAAGCAACTCAGAGATATTGACCATAGGCCTGGGTTTGCCAAGCAGACCCAAAATGTGTGCCTGAGCCCAAATGGTTGCTATAGAACTACACAAAATAGTCTATTGAAACAGTATGGGGCACTGACAGATGAGTGCACTAATGCATCGAGGATCTCTTTCAGTTTATTGAGTTTTGTTTTGGCTGCGCTTTTGTGCGCCGTGGTGACCGACAGACATCAATGAATATCACAACTTTGTTGTGTAAGGCAATTTCTTCTTTCTAAGATCATTTTTAGGCTGCTTTTCCTACCACTTCTGCCTCCTGCCTGGTAGTTGTTTGAGACCTTGCCTGCGGCAATCGACCCCGCACTTCACTTCTTTGAGAATTTGGCATCTATGCCTCCGCCATCGCTAGCGTTGATTGCGTCCACTGTCGATCCCTCAGTATACACGTGTGTCCACCATTTTCGATACCAGTCTCTAAGTGAAGTTTTGGTAACCTCTCTTCTTTTCGCAGTTTTCTTGCTGCCTTATCTTAAGTATACATGAGATTGATTCCTTAATTCTGGTCATTTATCTTCCACGGCGCTCTTATCAATTGCCTGTATCAATTTGGGTTTACAATTTGCTAAGACCGGTTGGACTTGGATCAGTGATTTGACACTTTTATGAAGCAGGTTCTCTTTTAGCTCGTCCCCTTCCTAGTCCGTTCATCATGACATACACAGGGTGGGAGTTAAGCTGTTTTGTTTTTCTTTGGACAGTATCAAACTCCTTCTCTTGCTGCGGTCTGACATTGGTTGGAGGCTCAGGATGTTTCCATCGCCTTGATGTGGGTGTGGACTTCATGGCTCCTGTGATAATGCGTACTGCTAGGTTTCTGACTGCTATTCACTTTTCCGAA